>CM075851.1:47918995-48018995 GCA_037975125.1 Latrodectus hesperus
ATTAAAACTTTTTAATAATTGTTGAAATTTTGTTTTCTTATTATTGTTCAGATAAATTTATGGTATTTTCTTTGCTGAGTAAGATTCAATCAAAAGAGTTCAGAGATAAATTAATTTATTTTCTTGATGTGTCTGAAGCTTTTATAATCAGGTAATTTCAGAAAATCGCTTATAATATACACAAATAAGAACAGAAAATTTTTAAAAAAATAATTATAAATAAACAAAAATGATGTTAAAAAGTATTATAAAAGAAACAAAATAAGCTGCCAAAAATTTTGATATATAATTATAAAATAAAAAACTTAAAATTCCTCAAATGGGTACTCTTAATTAATAATCCTATTTAATGATATATGTATAAAAAATAAATATTTTTAAACAGAAATCAATGAACTATTGCAATGCAAAAATGAATGTATATATTTATATTTCATTAATAATTATATAATAAAGTAAATTATTTAAAAAATTATATAAAATTGCAATAAGAATTAGGAAATACTGAAACATTTAAATACAGTTCTAACTTTGTCAAAAGTCATAAGAATAAACTTTTTTTTCAGTTTCATTCAAACAGAAAAGAGTAATAAGCCGAAGATAAGAAAAAAACAAAATTTCAAACACGAAATGGAATTCTAGAAAGGCAAATCGTACAAAATCAAATTATAAATGTTAATCAAATATTACCCACAATGCACTTAATTAAGTTTCCTCGTTAACTTCCATTTTTGCTTCCCAAGGTACATGTGTAAAACATCATCAAACAGGAAAAGAAATATCCACAAACAACTTGATTTTCCGCTGACTATAGGACACTATGTAACAAATGCATGGTTATTATTTTGATTAACGCTTTATGTGTTAAGGAAGATTAGAATTCTGAGAGACTATTATTTCACTCCTTATGCAGCAAAAAGATAAAGATTTGTGACCTATCTACTACAGAGTAGAATACGATTAATTATTTTTAATTAATCAATCGCGCGTAATCGTTAAATCGTTTGCATTTAAAACATACGCCAACAAAGAACGTTGTAAAATGTTAAGTCTGACATATAATGGCATTCTATTTGCTTAATTTCTTTGTAAGCAAAGAAATAAACTATAGAAACAGCGAAAGCGAGAATCCATTCGGGAAAGAATTTTATTCGAGGTTCTAAAATTGCTTTTTTTGACAGCATTCAAATTTATTCAGTGTTACAAACAGTTAATTGTTAATTTGAATGAAGACTATCAACTTTAATAAATTTTCTGTGAATTTTTTTCTGCCAAAATATTTACTAAATTACCTCAAACTAAATATCCTGGTAATTCCCAAGATCATCCAATTTTTTCTAAAGTGAAAAAACTATTTTTATAAAACAAAGCTTACATAATTAAGAACTTTTTTATGACTTCATAAATTTTTTTTCGCAGAAACACTTCTCTTAAGTGTCACATTTTAATTCAATTTATAAATTACAATTATGTGAAAAAATGCATTATTTCTGCTAACGATTCATACATTTACAAATAATTTTGTTAAGATATTTACCATTTTCAAACAATATTTTCCCTCATAATAATAATAAAAACCTGCTGAGATAAATGGCTAGAAACGATAAATAAAGACCAACACTTAATCAAATAAATTCTACTTTTGATTTTTATTTTATAAAAAGAAGATATATTCCTTTGCTCACAAAGTTTTACTTATCCCCGAAATAAAAATAAAACCTTTGTGTTGAAATACTTCTAGCAGATGATAAAAATATCTTTCGACTGTGCTGAGAAAAGGATAATATTTAACAGTATTGCTTACTTTTCAGGAATTAGCAGATACATTTATTTCATAAAATATAGCTTCAAAACATGATAGGGATGATTTCTAAGAAGGTAATTTATAATATCATATATTTTTGTTGTTTCCAAAAATGTGCACAAAATTAAGATTTATTTCATGAGAATTAATAGCTTTGCCATAAAAATAATGACAAGAAATAATTCCTAAATTAAATTATAAGGTGTTTGGATTGTACACCGCTTTAAAATATATATATATATATATATATATATATATATATATATATATATATATATATATATATATATATATATATATATATATATATATATATATATATATATATATATATATATATATATATATATATATATATATATATATATATATATATGTTTCACTTAACAAGTAGATTAAAATCCACTCGGTCAAAATCTTTTAAATTTTAATTCCATAGCTATAAATGACATATAACTCCTATAGATTCAGAACAAAATTTCACGTATAATAACAATTATCCCCAAATAAACCACATGTAAATAATATAAAAGATTTTAATATTATAAAAAACTTTATATACTAATTATCATTCTTCTCAACTTCTTATTTTATGTAGTTAATAAACTTTTCAAATGAATCATTCATTTTAGAAGTATTGTAAATTAATTTATGAATAGTTTGCGTAGAAAGAAGAATAATGAAACGAGGAATAATTATTAGTATTAATTAAGGTATAGAAATTGACATAAATCAATTTTATAGAGTGAACCTTTATAATTCAAAAAAAAAATTATCCAACATTGCGATTGTAATATTGGTAAGTGTAAATGGTAGATTGTGTGTGATTTCATCCATATTATATTGTCAAAGGAATAAGAAATATATGTAAAGCGACCTCAAAATTAAAAAATTACACGTACAATTAGTATTTACATTTCTAGTGCATTATTATTTATTTAATAAACACAATTAGTATATAACATAAAGCTGTAAATGAATGTAAAAAAGAACAATAAACTAAGATTAGCTTTATAAAATATTAAAAGACAGGTTAAAAACCAAGATGAGAAAGATTATAAAGTATGTAATATTTAATCTCTTTTTCACAGTAAGTTTTAAGTAGATTTTAAATCACTAAAAGTGTTCGCATCTAAGGCATGAGAGAATTTATAGCTAATTAGCCAATTGTATTGCCATTAAAAATTATGAAAATGAATCAAATGCAACAGGAATTAATTTAGAAGAACACCTTATTTTAGAATACATTTGCTTCAAATATACATGAAGAAAAAAAGTCTTAAATTTAAAATATCACATAAACTGTGCCCATATAGAAGATCTTAGTAAGAAAAAAAAAGAAACAAAAATGATAATGTAAACAAAAAACCATAGTTTTAAGAATGGAAAAAGTAAGAAGTAAATCATAAATGTATTTGATTACGATGTAAAGGGTAAAAATATTTAAGGAGTTGTAAACAAGTACAAAGAAAACAAATCTAAGGAGTTTGGATAATAAATGCATCGTTTTAAATAATGGGTATTGTAAAAAAATAAAATGTAAAATGATATTATTATATTTAGTAAACAATGATTAAATAAAAATACAAAAGGAAAGAGCCATAGTTTGCAATCAAGTAAATATGAAGTGTTTCGTTCTGTTTCCGGCTTTATTTCTGTTAATCAAATTTTTTAAAATAGAAAAGCAATTAATATATGCTATTCACATTACTAAGTCAAGATCAGAGTCAATACGATATTTTTTATTATCCTGTCCATACTAACAGAGAAACATGTTACAGTATGAATTTTTGGTGGATTTTGTCTTTCTTAATATTTCAATCCATAGTTGACTCAAATACTGAAAGCCTTGACTTTGCATACACAATGTAGGAACCACAGTGAAGAGATGTGTATGAGACTGCGGCTAAAATTACTGAAGTTAAATGTTTCTCTTGATATTAAAATTCATAACATTAAACTAATAAAATATATTTAATGAAAAATGATTGGGTATTCAATGCTAGCCATTGAAATTGTCGCATACTAGATTAAATCCAGTAATAAAATGATAGTTATTGAGCAAATATTTTGTTTGTCAAAATAAAAAGGGATGAAATTTTCAAGAAATTTGAAAACATTGATCCTGAGAAACCAATACCAAGAAGAACCACCTTTGGTAGCAGTAACAGTTCTTATGAGTAATGGGTAATGGATGTAAAACCAAACAGAGATTGTGTAGCATATATAAGTACAACTGACAATGTAGGATCAATACAATGACTTACTTCATAGACCATAATAATTAGAGTATGATCTCTCAAAGTAGCCAAAAAAGATCTGTTCAACGACAATATCCCCGAACAGATCTTTTTTGGTAACAGATCTGGAGAACATGATTACACGGTCAGATATCGAACATTCTCTGGTGCAAGAAAGGATCTTACAACACAAAAATATGTAGTTGTTCGTTATCTTGCTGAAACTTGTTGTTTCCTATATAATTCTCTAATATAAATTCTATAGCTTCAATACTATAAAAAGGGATATGGCTACAGCTCAATATGAGGTCAATGCGAACAAGAGATTACTTGAGGATTCAGGCTACTTGAGGGGGCGTGAGAACAAGAAGAGTGTAAATGGTATCCCATACCATCCCTTCAGGTTATCGAGAAGAATGTGGATGTCGATTGCATGCTCGTGATGTGCATTCTAAATAATATCTCTAAATACATAATCACAATTATCATGGTGCTATAAATAAAAGACAGTATAACCAGTAGACAATGTTAAACAAATATTTTTATCTTAGACGAATAATTTTATCTTTAAAATTTTCCACACTTCAGCTAAAGAAATAAAATGTTTGGACTGAGAAACTAAAATTAATCGAACGAAATATGATTTGGTTCAGCGTATTAAAATGTAAATAGAAACGAGTCATATCAAAAAATAATCTTCATGGTTAATCTAAAGATTTTTTGTTAATTTTACGAAACAGAAGTCTAAGAGAGGTAATACTTAAAAAATTTAAATATGGATAAAATTATTGATAATTTTAGAATTTTTTTTTGAAAAATGCTAATTTAGAAAGAAAAACTAGGAATGTTAATAGCAAAAAAAGCAACACACACACACACACACACGCACACGCACACGCACACACACACACACACACACACACACACACACACACACACACACACACACACACACACACACACACACACACACACACACACACACACACACACACACACACACACACACACACACACACACACACACACACACACACACACACCTATATATATATTGAAATAAGGAAAATATTTTTTGGATCAATTTCATTGACATTAAAAGAGAAATTACATATTATTTCTCTTAAAAATATTACAATATATTGACATTTTTAAAAATATTTTAACTTTATTAGATAAATTTATTTAAGTTTTATTTTTGCTAAAATTTGTGTGTCATAAAAATATTAGTACTTATATATATATATATATATATATATATATATATATATATATATATATATATATATATATATATATATATATATATATATATATATATATATATATATATATATATATATATATATATATATATATATATACGGGGATTACGTATGGAACAAAAACAATAAAAGAAAGCAATAACAGAAGATCCTTATTTACGTGTTTTATTGTAAAAAATTACTTATTCTACAGTAATTAATGGCAGAATTGTCTGTAGTAATGTTAATACGTAAGTATCTAAAAATCTTATCTGTTGTAAAATTTTTAAAATTAATGAAAATTACATAAAATCCACCATTTTCTTACATTTTATTTCAGTGGTACGACAATGTGTAATTTTTCACAAGAAGTTTTCATGATTTGGTGGTAAACACTTTCATTCGTAACTAAATCGCCAAGAAAATATAAGAATATTTCGCTCCAAAAATTGTTTCGACATTTTCAGTAAACTTTCTTCCTGCTTTATGAGTTAGAGTTTTCTATACACAAAAAACCTATATTATAAAATTAAATTTTTAATGAAGTTTTAATTTCTGTCGATATATAATTCTTTATTAATAAATTCAAAAATGACTTCACATTACAAATAAAATAGTTCAAAACAATTTTCACCTCATTATATCCCTAGATATTTCTTTTCTGTTTCGGTATGGTTTCGATTTGATTCTCGAATATTCCTATTACCAAAATAAAAAAAAAGATATTCACCTGTCACCTCTCTCTGCGTTATCGTCTGTTGATTGACACCATCTCACTGAAGTCTACTCGGCGGGCGATGAATATTAACAAGTCCACCCCTGCTTTCGTATTCCAGAGTTACTGCGATAGAAACGTCAAGGCATTTTCCCAGGAAGCCAGGCACTCACACTTTTGAATAAATTATACTTGCAAGTGCTATTCTAGAAATCCTTCAAGGAATCTAATTTCATTCTAGAATGCAACACAATAAAAATTTTTTTAATGGCTTTTTTTCCAATCTCGTATTTCACTTACCATAAAATTTTAAATTATTAATGTTTGCGTGAGTGAGATTATTTATAAAATTGTATATAAACTTGAGTGTTTTACTTATTTCTAGCAAATGTTTACTTTATCCAAATATTGCTAAGTAATTTCGAAATTGCATTATTATTCAATGCGTAGTTCCAGCTGGTTTGCTATTTTTTGTATCAGATATTATTTTTTATGCAAGAAGGTCTATTTTAAGATATATTTAAATTTTAAATATTCTTACTATAGTAAAAAGTTTTCTGAAATGATTCAAAATATAATATCAGATTTTGTTATTTTACTTTTCGTGAAAATTTTTTAAGAGAACAGTAATTTTATTTATCTATGAAGAAGTATATAAAAAATTTGGGAAAAATGTATTTAGGGTGTAAAATTGGCGAATTTTTCTCTCCAAGTTTGTTTTCGTGCATGTTAGAAGAAAACAAGCTGGCGCTGAGAATACAATTGAACAACAAGAAATTAACCAACGTTGTTAAAAATATGGCGCCAAATTGGTGAGACACTGAGGAGCACCTTAAAGTATAGGTAAAGCAAAAAAATTTTAAAGTCAATTCCTACTAAGGTTCACAAAAAGAATATAACTATCATTCACATTAAACTAAAATGAATAATTAAATTTTTAATGAATTTTAGTTTAATGTGGGAGAAAAAGATATATTCTTAGTTAATCTAAGTAGGAAATGACTTTAAAAATATTTAATTACATTTTTAATGAATTAATATTTGAAAAAAATTACATTAATATCAAGTGTCATCCACTACATGTTTAAAAAATGTCCTAGATGGAGCAAAAAGAAGTAAACAGCTGACATACTATCAAACGAAGATACAACAATATAAAATTATCAAAGTATTGACATTTTACAACTGAGATCACTCCTAAGGATTATCTTTAATGAAAACTCTATGGCTCATTGTTAAGAATTATTGGATTCATCAGAATTTGGAGATTTTATTTTGTCCCTAAAATTTAACCCCATCATTGTCATGAAAATAT
Organism: Latrodectus hesperus; assembly: GCA_037975125.1. Taxonomy (NCBI): domain Eukaryota; kingdom Metazoa; phylum Arthropoda; class Arachnida; order Araneae; family Theridiidae; genus Latrodectus; species Latrodectus hesperus. The sequence continues at coordinate 47,926,314 of CM075851.1, forward strand.
TTTCCTAAAGCACTTCATAAATAACCATATCCTTCAGCCATCTATTATAGTAAATTTGGAAAAAGCAACTCACCACTTGCGACAAACAAATAACATTTCAACACTATTTAACGAAATGATCAATTAAATATTATATTAGATACTCCATCAATTTTTCAATGACTCTACATCTGTGAAACTTTATATTACGTACCATTAATACTTTAAAGGTAACAATTGAAAAAACTGTGATATGCATGAATTTGAAAGCATATCTTTTAATGTATCTACCATCCTTCAAGAAAGATGTAAAAAACCCACATCAAGAAAAAATAGGAAAATCTTGGTATTGAATATACATCGGTTGGTTTGTTTGTCGCTCAACAGTCATTTTCTGCACACGAGGGCTAATTAGACCGGGACCTACGGCTTAAAGTGGATTCCGAACCACTACAAACATCCATGCCCAAGGTGGGATTCGAACCCACGAACTGTTGAACCGATAGCAAGAGCGCTAACCATTAGGTTGCCAGCTTGGCATGAATGTGTGTGTGTTACATCGTTAAAAAGAAAACATCCTCAGTATTATTACTGAAGATGTATTCTTTTTACGGTATTATCAGTAATATTACTAAGGGTGTGTTTTTTCTGTCCTTATGCATACAATGTAATAAATTAACTTACAATTAGCTATGAGGTAAGCAATTTGCCGAATGAAAAGGGTAAATGGCATTGTTCCAGTAAAAGACTACTGTCTAATGAGAAAAGTCATGGACTTTTTAAATTAAATAAGTGCGATTATCTTTGGCTCACTGTCTACCATCGTAAAACTTATAAATCTGTCGTTTATTCGAACTATACGAAATGCCAACCTTCAGAAAAATTATGCTTGGCTATATTTTTATTTCCTAGTATTTTTTTGACTGCCCTTGTTAAATAAAATGTTTCATTTCCAACCAAGATCTCACACCAGTTCAAGGACTCAACAGTTCGAAAGATGTGGTTTCAATAGTTATCGTGTGACATCATACGCCATTCCTTATGGTTTATAAACTGACATCACTTTGATGTTGCATGAGTATATATACCTGTACACGATATCGAATCTTTGTTTGATTCCAGTCTAGGCATACATAAACTGCTAAAAGGAGTTGCTCTGGCAATTGATTTCTCAGAAATTATGCTTTCAAATTTCTTAAAAGGTTATTTCTATTATGATAAAGTCATCATATATGAAATAGTATAATGTAAATAAAGTATATTATTTTCAATATAATCTATTTGTTCATTAAATATCACCTTGTTTACATTCCTTCCTAGTGTAGCAGCTTTTTTACCAGTAATGTTTATATAAATTGGTGTGCAAAATCTAAGCAACATGTGTTTCTGCCATAATTAAGTGAAATCATCTAATAGACAGGAAATTCTTAAATGAGAGATAACATTTTGTACATAAGCAATGACTAAAAGTGTTGCGCATAAATAAAAAACGATGCATACAGTATGGAATAAAACAAAATAAGGGTGTGACTGTAATTAGTCTTGAATACATAATATCGTTAAACATGATTGTCTATCCAAGAGGAAGAATAAGCAGATGTTCTTTAGTATGTCATATGTCCTCCCCTTACCACAATGATCAATTCACACCATCTCCCCATATTCATCACCAGATTGTCCAATAATTAAGTTACAGTAACAAGGCCCATTCCTCATTTAGCATCTGCTTCAATTGTTGGAAATTATCAGGAGGATATGATAGTGTACAAGGCATTTCTCCAAAGTATCCCACACATATTCTAAGGGATTTAAATCAGCGGATTAAGCTGGACAATCAGTTCGAGTGACATATTCTTTTTCAAGCAGCTGCTGAGCAATAGGAATCTAGTGTGGCCGGCATTGTCATTCATAAAGATGAAATTTGTTCTAATGGCAACTCGGAACAAACGCATGTAAGGAAAAATCATCTTCTTACAATACGATATCCAGTTCCAATATCTCTGTCTGAAGCAAAGAGCACACTCCATCCTTCTCAATGACACAGGCAGGATCACCGTGACAGTCTCTTGCCGTGATTTTACTTTGATGAAACAGTGTCTCGACCTCTCTTCAAACCAGTTGGCACTGAGAATCACTTAAGAGTCTCTCATCTGTAAAGAGGATACAGTTTCATTGATGAGATATCCAGCTTTTGAGCTCCTTGCATTTCTCCAAACGTGACGCCAATATAGTCAACTTTAAAAAATATACCACGTTCAGGATGATGAGCAAATAGGCTAACTTTGTGAAAGCATCTGAATACAATAAACCACGACATTCATCACCCCATCATTGTATACAACAGCTGATCAATGGTGTTTTCTGAGTGGTTACAAAATTTTTCGCCCGTAGAACGATATACAGATCATCTACTGCAGTTGTGTTTTTGGAGCTGCCACCACAGTTTTTTCCAATAACTGTACTTATGATTTGAAACGTTTTACAAGCGAAATGACACTTTTGTTGATTCTGTGAACTCTTCATCTATACTGGTCAAACTTTATACCCCTTCTCCAACCATCTGATCATTCTTTTCCATGTGAAGTCATCCACGTGACTCACTCTAGCTCTATTTCTCGAAAGAATTTTTTTGCGCTTGTTGCGAATGTCTTTAAGGAGTTTCTGTCCTTCCTTACAATTTAGTCTTAAACTGAATTAGTCAACTGCATGCCTTTTGTGCATGCTCACGTCACATGTGCCGTTTTATTTTTGATATTTACATATTGCATTATCGTTCTACTAAATTGTATGCTTACTGTACTGATCTCAAGAACCCCTTTTCTGCAATTTCATGGTGATTACTTACTCGGTTTTATGTGTACTGCATCACTTTAGTACATTCAGTCGTTTGCTTATCACTTAATTGGCTGATAAGAATGCTGCAAATCACCACAAATAAACTGAAAAAGCTGGTATTTCTTCAATTTAGTTTAAATTTTACCTATATACAGATGTGAAATTAGTTAAAATTTAATATGTGTAAGACTTTAGCTACTTTTTTTACGTTTATTAGTTGTCACTAATCCTGGTGTCTTGCAAGAACATTTGCGAAAATCTGTATATTCTTCAATTTTCAAGTATAATCTATGGATGAGATAGACGCTAAATTAACAAAGTTTTTCATAAAATTCTAATCAGTTCTAGATAATATCTGTAACATCTACAATTGTTCATGTAGATATATAAACGCCATTCACATATTGCTGATTCCAAAATTAAATTCAAAGTCTTCAGAAAATATATCAAAATTATTCGAACCATTAACTTCTAAAATTAAAACAATGACTTGAATCTTCTCATATGGGCAAATTAATTACTAGATGAGAATATTTTAACGAACATTGAAACACATGAACAAACAGGATAAACATAATTAGTTTGATAATTAATATTTTGCATCAGTAATTACAGCATTTTTTAACAACACTTTAATCATTATAAAAGTTCATTGAAAATATACGAAATTAACTAGCATAAACATGGACTAAGTAGATTATTAACTAATACATTTTTCCTTATTATTTTAGTACATTAATTATATAAAAATGCATTACTTGACACAGATATTACGTAACAGAAATAGATTAACGTAGAAGATGGAGTGACATAGAAAATAATAAAGGATTGAAAGCTAAATTATGTAATGGAGAAGCATACTACGTGGGACATAATCATCTTTTGTATATTTAAGAAGACAGCTTGAGTCTTGTTAACATTGATTTCAAAACTTCTCGAAGTAGTCTCGAAACCCACTCAAAAAAGTTTTGTGTATCAATTGTTTCAGTTTTCTAAATAAAAAATTCACTAATTTAGATCCTTATAAAAGTGACTGATAGACCTTTTAATTTATTTGTAAACATGAATGCCATAGAAGCTTTACAATTGATTCTATTTAACATTTATTCCACCATAAAGAATTTAGAACATAACAACAAAACTATAGTATAGAGTGCTACTTATTATAAAGCATGTATAGTACAAGTATAGAGTGCTACTTATTACTTCGGATTTCAAAAGTGTATTGAAGCATTTTAGAATTAATACCTATTTTCTTAAGTAAATAAATGATTCTCTACTCAAAATATAGCTTTATCTTTTCGTAAAATTGAAACAATACTAAAATATATAAAAAAGCGAAATATAATTAATCGTATAATAAATCTCTAAGTTTATTAAATACCATAAATTTAATTACATTAAAAATCAATTAAATTTCAAATCGAAGACAATTAAACTACTTTATTAAATAAAAAATAACAATAACTTAGTTTTATTATTTCTTTCAAAATAAACATTTCATTTTATGAGAAATTAGAACTATCTTCAAAGTACTCTGTTAGCTTTTAATTTTAATTTTTTAAAATGCATCTAAAGAACCAAAGAAATACATTTTACATTCTATTTTAAGTAATAGTCAACGAGATACATACTTTTACATATAATATTTTCTCTTTGATATAATATTTGTAAAACGACGTTTATTTTGGTAAAGATATCTCTCTAATTGGAATTATTTCCTCAAAATAAAAAAATCAAATGAGTTATCCTACCTCAAAAACTAAATAATACGAGGAAATATGTAAATTATGCATCCATAAAGAGGCAGTTATCAAATGATAACCTGTCTACAATTGATAATAAGCAGACAAGGTATTATTTAACAAGATCTACAAAGGAAAGTACGTGTAAAAAACGCTTTGATCTGTACAAGAGTTCCAACTCCGTTATGTCATGCAGAGCACTAAAAGATTGATTTCTTCAAATTGCTCAACTAGATTTGTTCCAGCTACCAGATGTCTTTTGTATGTCAGGCAGAGCAACTAAAGATTGATTTCTTCAAAATTGCTCAACTAGATTTGTTCTAGCTACCAGATGTCTTTTGTATGTCATGCAGAACACTGCTAGTGCACTGATTTCTTCAAATTGCTCAACGATTCGTTCCAGCTGACGCAGATGTTCTTTGTGTATGCCTATGCAGAGCAACTAAAAGATTGATTTCTTCAAATTGCTCAACTAGATATAGTTCCAGCTACCAGATGTCTTTTGTGGCTTAAAGAATTTTACACTGAGAGTCAATACGGAAAATGGCTCGTAGTGGCAATAAAATTCTCCTTTTCTGGTGCACAAAATTTTTTAGAAATTTAATGGCATCAGCAAAATAAATTGTTTTCTGAAGAGATTTCAAATCTTTTGCCACTGTTATTTTTGAAGCTGGAATTTTGAGATGTGCTTTCTCTTCACTTTAGTCGACCGTGGGTTATGATTTACATAGTGAAAGCATACATTATATATTAACTTATACTGCACTTATACCTTCTAATATTTATCTCCCTGGTAGAAAGTGAAATTTAATGACCTCGATTTAAAAAATTTGATTTTCACCGTTAAAATGGTTAGGTTCTTTTTGTTTCTAGACATAAAAAGGAGTAAATCACTCTCAGTAAAGTCCCAAAGGTATTATTTCACTCGAAGGATATTGAGACCACGACGTATTTAACGTGTCCCACCATCATTAGAGGCAACGACGTAACTTCAATTGGCTCGGTATTCGAACTCACTTCCTTTTGATAACGACAACGAACCCCCTAACAAACCATGCCACCACGGCTTCCAAAGTTTAAATAGTTTTGCAAGTTAATCTGCGGTATTTGACGTTCTAAATGTGGATCTTTATGTTTATTTTCGCCGAGCTGGCAGCCGAATGGTTAGTGTTCTTGCCTTTGGTTTAACAGTTCGTGGGTTCGAATCCCACCTTGGGCATGGATATTTGTAGTGTTTCGGAATCCACTTTAAACTGTAGGTCCCGCTCTAATTAGCCCTTGTGTGCAAAAAATGACCGTTGAGCGACAAACCAACCAAATCATATTCATTTTCGTTGGTGTACCAAAACGTAAAACTGGAAAATAAATAAGTAATATTTTTAGTACTTTTAAAGTTAATTTTTATGCACAACTTTCTTATTTGCTAAGATAACACATTTGCGATGTCACTATTACGAATAATAACCATATTTTAAAATTGCTTTAGAAAGCTAGTTAAACTAATTTGGCTTAAAACGATAGGAAAAACATATTTTATACTGGTAATTTAAAAAAATGGATAAATATATGTTTTTCAAATGAAATGAAACAAAATTTTTTGTTCTATAAAATATATTGAATGAGACGTTTGACTAAATATTTAATAGTTTATTTTATTTAAAAAGAAAACGTAGCTAACCAATATTTTCTTATAAGTGTAATTTGTACTAGTTGTAATAAGTTTTTTCTTTCTTCCCGGTGTTAATTACAAGTTAATGGGAAAGTTATCTCACTATATCGTAAGCAAAAATCTTTTTAATTAATAAAATTGTATTCGTTAAGAAAAATTACAAACATTTAGTTTTTGAAGTTGGGTTTCTCGTCCGAGAAAAAGAAATTACTAATTTTTGTATTGCTTTTCATACATCATAAGCACAGATAAAATGAAGAATAATTCATTATATATCAATAAACTGCAAATAAAGATATGCTTCTATTTTTTTGATGAGTTTCTTTATCTGATGAAAGTTCTAATAATATTTCACTTAAGTTAGAATGAACAGCAAAAAGGGACTCCAATGTGTCTTAGAATAATTTGTATTTAATGAAAGAAACACATTTATAAGCATTTCCCTTGTATTTCAGCAGTGATTAATTAAGTTTCTAACGAAATCAAGACACTCTAGGAATGTTTTTGTTTAATTTCTCATAACTTTTATTTATTTTTAAAAATTTATATATATATGTATATATATACATATGTATATATATATGTATAAATATATATACATATGTATATATATATATAAATATATATATATATATATATATATATATATATATATATATATATATATATATATATATATATATATATATATATATATATATATATATATATATACATATATACGGGAATTACGCCTGGAACAAAAAAAAGCAATAACTGAAGATCCTTATTTACGTGTTTTATTGTAAGAAAATTACTTATTCTACAGTAATATAATGGCAGAATTGTCTGTGGTAATGTTAATACGTAAGTATCTAAAAATCTTATTTGTTGTAAAATTTTTAAAATTAATGAAAATTCCATAAAATCCACCATTTTCTTACATCTTATTTCAGTGGTACGACAATGTGTAATTTTTCACAAGAAGTTTTCATGATTTGGTGGCAAACACTTTCATCCGTAACTAAATTGCCAAGAAAATGTCGTAAGAATATTTCGCTCCAAAAATTGTTTCGACATTTTCAGTAAACTTTCTTCCTGTTTTATGAGTTAGAGTTTTCTATACACAAAAAGACCTATATTATAAAATTAAATTTTTAATGAAGTTTTAATTTCTGTCGATAAATAATTCTTTATTAATAAATTCAACAATGACTTCACATTACAAATAAAATAGTTCAAAACAATTTTCACCTCATTATATCCCAAGATATTTCTTTTCTGTTTCGGTATGGTTTCGATTTGATTCTCGAATATTCCTATTACCAAAATAAAAAAAAGATATTCACCTGTCACCTCTCTCTGCGTTATCGTCTGTTGATTGACACCGTCTCACCGAAGTCTACTCGGCGGGCGATGAATATTAACAAGTCCACCCCTGCTTTCGTATTCCAGAGTTACTGCGATAGAAACGTCAAGGCATTTTCCCAGGAAGCCAGGCACTCACACTTTTGAATAAATTATACTTGCAAGTGCTATTCTAGAAATCCTTCAAGGAATCTAATTTCATTCTAGAATGCAACACAATAAAAATTTTTTTAATGGCTTTTTTCCAATCTCGTATTTTACTTACCATAAAATTTTAAATTATTAATGTTTGCGTGAGTGAGATTATTTATAAAATTGTATATAAACTTGAGTGTTTTACTTATTTCTAGCAAATGTTCACATTATCCAAATATTGCTAAGTAATTTCATTGAAATCAATGCGTAGTTCCAGCTGGTTTGCTATTTTTTGTATCAGATATTATTTTTTATGCAAGAAGGTCTATTTTAAGGTATATTTAAATTTTAAATATTCTTACTATAGTAAAAAGTTTTCTGAAATGATTCAAAATATAATATCAGATTTTGTTATTTTACTTTTCGTGAAAATTTTTTAAGAGAACAGTAATTTTATTTATCTATGAAGAAGTATATAAAAAATTTGGGAAAAATGTATTTAGGGTGTAAAATTGGCGAATTTTTCTCTCCAAGTTTGTTTTCGTGCATGTTAGAAGAAACAAGCTGGCGCTGAGAATACAATTGAACAACAAGAAATTAACCAACGTTGTTAAAAATATGGCGCCAAATTGGTGAGACACTGAGGAGCACCTTAAAGTATAGGTAAAGCAAAAAAAAATTTAAAGTCAATTCCTACTAAGGTTCACAAAAAGAATATAACTATCATTCACATTAAACTAAAATGAATAATTAAATTTTTAATGAATTTTAGTTTAATGTGGGAGAAAAAGATATATTCTTAGTTAATCTAAGTAGGAAATGACTTTAAAAATATTTAATTACATTTTTAATGAATTAATATTTGAAAAAAATTACATTAATATCAAGTGTCATCCACTACATGTTTAAAAAATGTCCTAGATGGAGCAAAAAGAAGTAAACAGCTGACATACTATCAAACGAAGATACAACAATATAAAATTATCAAAGTATTGACATTTTACAACTGAGATCACTCCTAAGGATTATCCTTAATGAAAACTCTATGGCTCATTGTTAAGAATTATTGGATTCATCAGAATTTGAAGATTTTATTGTCCCTAAAATTTAACCCCATCATTGTCATGAAAATATTTTCCTAAAGCACTTCATAAATAACCATATCCTTCAGCCATCTATTATAGTAAATTTGGAAAAAGCAACTCACCACTTGCGACAAACAAATAACATTTCAACACTATTTAACGAAATGATCAAGTAAATATTATATTAGATACTCCATCAATTTTTCAATGACTCTACATCTGTGAAACTTTATATTACGTACCATTAATACTTTAAAGGTAACAATTGAAAAAACTGTGATATGCATGAATTTGAAAGTATATCTTTTAATGTATCTACCATCCTTCAAGAAAGATGTAAAAAACACACATCAAGAAAAAATAGGAAAATCTTGGTATTGAATATACATCGGTTGGTTTGTTTGTCACTCAACAGTCATTTTCTGCACACGAGGGCTAATTAGACCGGGACCTACGGCATAAAGTGGATTCCGAACCACTACAAACATCCATGCCCAAGGTGGGATTCGAACCCACGAACTGTTGAACCGATAGCAAGAGCGCTAACCATTAGGCTGCCAGCTTGGCATGAATGTGTGTGTGTGTACATCGTTAAAAAGAAAACATCCTCAGTATTATTACTGAAGATGTATTCTTTTTACGGTATTATCAGTAATATTACTAAGGGTGTATTTTTTTCTGTCCTTATGCATACAATGTAATAAATTAACTTACAATTAGCTATGAGGTAAGCAATTTGCCGAATGAAAAGGGTGAATGGCATTGTTCCAGTAAAAGACTACTGTCTAATGAGAAAAGTCATGGACTTTTTAAATTAAATAAGTGCGATCATCTTTGGTTCACTGTCTACCATCGTAAAACTTATAAATCTGTCGTTTATTCGAACTATACGAAATGCCAATCTTCAGAAAAATTATGCTTGGCTATATTTTTATTTCCTAGTATTTTTTGACTGCCCTTGTTAAATAAAATGTTTTATTTCCAACCAAGATCTCACACCAGTTCAAGAATCAACAGTTGGAAAATGTGGTTTCTATAGTTAACGTGTGACATCATACGCCATTCCTTATGGTTTGTAAACTGACATCACTTTGATGTTGCATGAGTATATATACCTGTACACGATATCGAATCTTTGTTTGATTCCAGTCTAGGCATACATAAACTGCTAAAAGGAGTTGCTCTGGCAATTGATTTCTCAGAAATTATGCTTTCAAATTTCTTAAAAGGTTATTTCTATTATGATAAAGTCATCATATATGAAATAGTATAATGTAAATAAAGTATATTATTTTCAATATAATCTATTTGTTCATTAAATATCACCTTGTTTACATTCCTTCCTAGTGTAGCAGCTTTTTTACCAGTAATGTTTATATAAATTGGTGTGCAAAATCTAAGCAACATGTGTTTCTGCCATAATTAAGTGAAATCATCTAATAGACAGGAAATTCTTAAATGAGAGATAACATTTTGTACATAAGCAATGACTAAAAGTGTTGCGCATAAATAAAAAACGATGCATACAGTATGGAATAAAACAAAATAAGGGTGTGACTGTAATTAGTCTTGAATACATAATATCGTTAAACATGATTGTCTATCCAAGAGGAAGAATAAGCAGATGTTCTTTAGTATGTCATATGTCCTCCCCTTACCACAATGATCAATTCACACCATCTCCCCATATTCATCACCATATTGTCCAATAATTAAGTTACAGTAACAAGGTCCATTCCTCATTTAGCATCTGCTTCAATTGTTGGGAATTATCAGGAGGATATGATAGTGTACAAGGCATTTCTCCAAAGCATCCCACACATATTCTAAGGGATTTAAATCAGCGGATTAAGCTGGACAATCAGTTCGAGTGACATATTCTTTTTCAAGCAGCTGCTGAGCAATAGGAATCTAGTGTGGCCGGCATTGTCATTCATAAAGATGAAATTTGTTCTAATGGCAACTCGGAACAAACGCATATGAGGAAGAATCATCTTCTTACAATACGATATCCAGTTCCAATATCTCTGTCTGAAGCAAAGAGCACACTCCATCCTTCTCAATGACACAGGCAGGATCACCGTGACAGTCTCTTGCCGTGATTTTACTTTGATGAAACAGTGTCTCGACCTCTCTTCAAACCAGTTGGCACTGAGAATCACTTAAGAGTCTCTCATCTGTAAAGAGGATACAGTTTCATTGATGAGATATCCAGCTTTTGAGCTCCTTGCATTTCTCCAAACGTGACGCCAATATAGCCAACTTTAAAAAATACACCACGTTCAGGATGATGAGCAAATAGGCTAACTTTGTGAAAGCATCTGAATACAATAAACCACGACATTCATCACCCCATCATTGTATATAACAGCTGATCAATGGCGTTTTCTGAGTGGTTACAGAATTTTTCGCCCGTAGAACGATATACAGATCATCTACTGCGGTTGTTTTTTTGGAGCAGCTACCACAGTTCTTTCCAATAACTGCACTTATGGTTTGAAACGTTTTACAAGCGAAATGACACTTTTGTTGATTCTGTGAACTCTTCATCTATACTGGTCAAACTATATACCCCTTCTCCAACCATCTGATCATTCTTCCACATGTGAAGTCATCCAGGTGACTCATTCGAGCTCTATTTCTCGAAAATAAATTTTTTTGCGCTTGTTGCGAATGTCTTTAAGGAGTTTCTGTCCTTCCTTATATTGTAGTCTTAAACTGAACTAGTCAACTGCATGCCTTTTGTGCAGGCTCACGTCACGTGTGCCGTTTTATTTTTGATATTTACATATGCATTATCGTTCTACTAAATTGTATGCTTACTGTACTGATCTCAAGAACCCCTTTTCTGCAATTTCATGGTGATTACTTACTCGGTTTTATGTGTACTGCATCACTTTAGTACATTCAGTCGTTTGCTTATCACTTAATTGGCTGATAAGAATGCTGCAAATCACCACAAATAAACTGAAAAAGCTGGTATTTCTTCAATTTAGTTTAAATTTTACCTATATACAGATGTGAAATTAGTTAAAATTTAATATGTGTAAGACTTTAGCTACTTTTTTTACGTTTATTAGTTGTCACTAATCCTGGTGTCTTGCAAGAACATTTGCGAAAATCTGTATATTCTTCAATTTTCAAGTATAATCTATGGATGAGATAGACGCTAAATTAACAAAGTTTTTCATAAAATTCTAATCAGTTCTAGATAATATCTGTAACATCTACAATTGTTCATGTAGATATATAAACGCCATTCACATATTGCTGATTCCAAAATTAAATTCAAAGTCTTCAGAAAATATATCAAAATTATTCGAACCATTAACTTCTAAAATTAAAACAATGACTTGAATCTTCTCATATGGGCAAATTAATTACTAGATGAGAATATTTTAACGAACATTGAAACACATGAACAAACAGGATAAACATAATTAGTTTGATAATTAATATTTTGCATCAGTAATTACAGCATTTTTTAACAACACTTTAATCATTATAAAAGTTCATTGAAAATATACGAAATTAACTAGCATAAACATGGACTAAGTAGATTATTAACTAATACATTTTTCCTTATTATTTTAGTACATTAATTATATAAAAATGCATTACTTGACACAGATATTACGTAACAGAAATAGATTAACGTAGAAGATGGAGTGACATAGAAAATAATAAAGGATTGAAAGCTAAATTATGTAATGGAGAAGCATACTACGTGGGACATAATCATCTTTTGTATATTTAAGAAGACAGCTTGAGTCTTGTTAACATTGATTTCAAAACTTCTCGAAGTAGTCTCGAAACCCACTCAAAAAAGTTTTGTGTATCAATTGTTTCAGTTTTCTAAATAAAAAATTCACTAATTTAGATCCTTATAAAAGTGACTGATAGACCTTTTAATTTATTTGTAAACATGAATGCCATAGAAGCTTTACAATTGATTCTATTTAACATTTATTCCACCATAAAGAATTTAGAACATAACAACAAAACTATAGTATAGAGTGCTACTTATTATAAAGCATGTATAGTACAAGTATAGAGTGCTACTTATTACTTCGGATTTCAAAAGTGTATTGAAGCATTTTAGAATTAATACCTATTTTCTTAAGTAAATAAATGATTCTCTACTCAAAATATAGCTTTATCTTTTCGTAAAATTGAAACAATACTAAAATATATAAAAAAGCGAAATATAATTAATCGTATAATAAATCTCTAAGTTTATTAAATACCATAAATTTAATTACATTAAAAATCAATTAAATTTCAAATCGAAGACAATTAAACTACTTTATTAAATAAAAAATAACAATAACTTAGTTTTATTATTTCTTTCAAAATAAACATTTCATTTTATGAGAAATTAGAACTATCTTCAAAGTACTCTGTTAGCTTTTAATTTTAATTTTTTAAAATGCATCTAAAGAACCAAAGAAATACATTTTACATTCTATTTTAAGTAATAGTCAACGAGATACATACTTTTACGAAAATCATAAAAAAAAGCCTAATTAACGAAATGTGTAACGAATAATTTTAAATAATACCAGGACCAATTAAAGAAAAACTGATTGCTTTAATAAAAAGTAGATTTTGCTAAGAATCGTTTGCCCATTTAGTTTAATAACAAAACAACAGCAAGCAATTGCTTAAAAACAAAACATTGTAAAAACATCTTTTACTCAACATTCTCGAGTAACAATCAATGCTGGAAAAAAGAAGAAACTAATCTGATTTTTACACATTTACAATAAAATAATTTCGGAAAGAAAGGAGGAGTTTCCATAAATAAAAGCAATTTAGGAAAAAAAAATTGCGTTAAGTATTTTTTTTTTTGCAAAAGCTTTATCTTTGTCAAAATTTGAGGGAAAAACTATAATTAGGGATGAGAAACTTGATATTATATACATTTCGTTTTACCTGTATTTCCTTTTTAAAATTAAGAATTGACTATTTCAATAAATTTTCTTGAGGCTGCTCATTTCCAAGGTCAGAAAACGGTGAACATAAGCAGATTCTTTAAGATTTTAAACAAGAGATAGGTGACATTTGAAATATTTCTTCAAGTTTTAATATCATATCAGCATATGAATATACGACTACAAACATTTAATCTGAATAACCTTCTAAGCAAACTGGTCTTTAGTAGAATCAGCTCTTAAACACCCTTCTAAATTTGAAAACGATTCCCCTTACCATCAAGCTGCAACCACCTCTAATTTGATCAATATTAATATTTTCACCATCTGTAACCATGCAAATAAAATAATTAAGTTCAAAAAGTGTTATTCTTGTAGTATAATGCCCGGGAATCAGGATTTCCTTATTTATGCACAGCAAATGGAGAAAGTGATGGCCCCTTATATGGAGGGACACCCTGTGGTTGTCCCATCGTAGTTCAGAAAGTGAGTCTTTATAACTTAGAAGCAGGGTCTAAGCAGAAGACCCTCAAACTTAGCCTGCCACCCCCAAGGTATTATTTCACTCGAAGGATATTGAGACCACGACGTATTTAACGTGTCCCACCATCATTAGAGGCAACGACGTAACTTCAATTGGCTCGGTATTCGAACTCACTTCCTTTTGATGACGACAACGAACCCCCTAACAAACCATGCCACCACGGCTTCCAAAGTTTAAATAGTTTTGTAAGTTAATCTGCGGTATTTGACGTTCTAAATGTGGATCTTTATGTTTATTTTCGCCGAGCTGGCAGCCGAATGGTTAGTGTTCTTGCCTTTGGTTTAACAGTTCGTGGGTTCGAATCCCACCTTGGGCATGGATGTTTGTAGTGTTTCGGAATCCACTTTAAACCGTAGGTCCCGCTCTAATTAGCCCTTGTGTGCAAAAAATGACCGTTGAGCGACAAACCAACCAAATCATATTCATTTTCGTTGGTGTACCAAAACGTAAAACTGGAAAATAAATAAGTAATATTTTTAGTACTTTTAAAGTTAATTTTTATGTACAACTTTCTTATTTGCTAAGATAACACATTTGCGATGTCACTATTACGAATAATAACCATATTTTAAAATTGCTTTAGAAAGCTAGTTAAACTAATTTGGCTTAAAACGATAGGAAAAACATATTTTATACTGGTAATTTAAAAAAATGGATAAATATATGTTTTTCAAATGAAATGAAACAAAATTTTTTGTACTATAAAATATATTGAATGAGACGTTTGACTAAATATTTAATAGTTTATTTTATTTAAAAAGAAAACGTAGCTAACCAATATTTTCTTATAAGTGTAATTTGTACTAGTTGTAATAAGTTTTTTCTTTCTTCCCGGTGTTAATTACAAGTTAATGGGAAAGTTATCTCACTATATCGTAAGCAAAAATCTTTTTAATTAATAAAATTGTATTCGTTAAGAAAAATTACAAACATTTAGTTTTTGAAGTTGGGTTTCTCGTCCGAGAAAAAGAAATTACTAATTTTTGTATTGCTTTTCATACATCATAAGCACAGATAAAATGAAGAATAATTCATTATATATCAATAAACTGTAAATAAAGATATGCTTCTATTTTTTTGATGAGTTTCTTTATCTGATGAAAGTTCTAATAATATTTCACTTAAGTTAGAATGAACAGCAAAAAGGGACTCCAATGTGTCTTAGAATAATTTGTATTTAATGAAAGAAACACATTTATAAGCATTTCCCTTGTATTTCAGCAGTGATTAATTAAGTTTCTAACGAAATCAAGACACTCTAGGAATGTTTTTGTTTAATTTCTCATAACTTTTATTTTTTTTTTAAAGAGTCAAGTAAAATTTATTTTTGAGATAAAAAAAATCATAATTTGTTAAATTTTAGATAAATCAGTAAAAATTTAATACGTTTTTAGTAAAATCAATGTTTTATATAATTTTTAGAAATTTATACTTTTCTTAAAATATATTCTTTGGAATGAAAATGTTTCTGTAGTTTGTTGGTTTAAATAGGAGAAAGAGAAACTAATAAAAAATTATATATTTTATAAAAACAAATCTAATTTAAAATATAATCAAGCATTGTTGCTCAGGTAATAAAAATACACATTTTTAAATCCAGATCTGAATGCAATAGATCATTAAATCTTAAGTGCACCATGTTTCATATTTGATGGACGTATTTGTCTTATACATGGCTATGCTAATCATGTACAGCAGCTTTTCTCAACCTTTCTTTATACGCCACCCGTTTTTTAATCATAATTTTGATCGCACCTTCCTCCCCCTGTGTGCAGTAAATATTATACAATAATGATATATTGTGAGTATTTTGGTGCTGAAACTACAATACGAGCTTAATTTTAAACCTTACAAATTACCAAGAATATTGAAATTTTTTGACATTTGGCACCGCAGAGTTTCAGCATTGACAAAATAATAATCCGATGCCATTTTGCACTTTTGTCCACCATATTGGACATTCTCGAGGTTAGAGAGAAATTCTGATTTGTTTCGAACATACTGGATTATTCAGTCTCAAGCATTTGCAGACGTGAGTACATTTTTTCTTAGTACGAAGTAGGAATTTCGATAATGCCAGTTTCAATTTATGGCAGTCTAATTCGAGTCGATCTTTTTATCGCTATCGAGCCTATCTCAATGTGCAAGCTATATATGTTTTGTGTTAATTGCAGTTCACCGTATTAAATATTCATGGCAGAAGATTTATTCATATGTATCGATAAAATTGTCAAGCGGTCGTAAGCGAGCATGAGATGATAGTCAACCATCAACAAGTACACAGGCAAACGTTGTTCCAAATATAAAATCAAGAAAATTATCTGAAGAATATTAAAATTTGGGTTTAACAATACTGAAACCAAAAGACAATTTAGTATTTTTCCTCTTCAAATTATGGAAAAAAGTGGATGATAAATTTTCTGTGCTAAAAACAAAAGGAATTTCGCGTTCTATTACCATTTTCAATATCCTACTTTTATGAAGCTGGATGTTTCGGCTTGAAGGCAAAATATAGATATCAGCTAAATATAGGGAAAAAAATTGAGGGTGTGTCTATTTCTAATATTAAACCTTACTTTGAGAAACTTATCTCAGCAAAACAGACCTAAATAATTAAATTTATTATAATTTAGTATGTTTTAATTAATTTCTTAATTAAAACAATATCCTACTTTTATAAAGGTTAATTAATTTTTTAATTAAAACATAATGAAATATTAAAACATAAAGAAAAGTAATGAAATATTTTGTTTTTATAATTCATAATAAATTGTTTTTATTTGTTAATTATTAAAAATTATGTCAAGATGTATTTTGTTTTGTATGTGAATGTGCCTTTTAGTCAGTAAATTAATTTTTTAAATAACATTTTCTCTTGGATATGTTCACGCCCACTTTTTATGGTGCTAAAGGGTCATGCCCCACATGTTGAGAATTAGTTGCTCTGTAGGTGAGAAGTAGAGTATTGGGGGTCTTCTGCTTGGTTTCTTCTTCTAAATTATGAGGGTTTTCTCCTGCCTGTTTCCACCCAACAGATATAGCTCAACTCAGGTCTAGGTAATGTAAAGTATTCATAAGCAACAACAGCACAAAATTGCTGCTGATTGGGAAATTGCTGGTTTGAACTATAGTAAATGCTGATATATCAGATCAGATTTTGTTATGAGTATTGACATTAATAACTACCATTTTCTATAATAATTTCTCCAAAACCCATATTATTCAATACCACTATATGTAGGCGTGGTTATTGCCTGTCATGATTTATAAGTAGTTTCTCAAGAAAAGGAGTATTTTCAAGTAAATTCATGTAAAATCCCGGAACTATCTTTGATATCTCTTGTTCTTTTTCGATACAGTAATTTTTATGCCCCGAACATATGCAGAGCTTATTGAATGAATGAATTACACTTTCATATTAAATTGCAAAAATTATTTAAATTTCACAACATTATTAACCGTAAAATGGTTGTTTCTTTCATTACAGTTTTGATTCTGAGTACACCACTTTATTACGATTCTCATTGGTTTAAAATATCCATGACGTCAGATAACGTTTCATCTACGTCCCATCGTATTAAGATGGCGTTGTAAATACTACTTGTCGACGAATTTGCTGCATGCCTTCAAATCGCATTTTTCGAGTGGCTGCAAACAAAACGATGTTCACCATTGAATGCCTGAGAATATTGTTGAAGTTCATTTTGTTAACAAAATGATTTCTTATATAGAGCAAAAAATCAGATTGAGAAGCCATTTTCCATTGGTTAAAGCCATTAAAACATGAATAATAGAATACAGAAAAAGCAAAATGAAAAAGACATGACAAAACCTCTACTTTATGGTTGGTTTAAATTGGCAAAGACGATTTAAAATTTTAAATACTTCATTGATTAATAGAATTCCAAATTAATAATTGCAATATTTGTAAATAATCTTGGTTGGATCCAGCAGAGCCCACATCCTTGGAGCAAATGATGTTGGTTGGCGATAATTGTGGTCTGCGTCAATCTTATAGCAACTCTGCTTCCATACACTTGATATAATAAACCAAACTATTATTGTTCTGGCTTGGCAATTTTCTTCAGTTTGTCGCCAAGGGTGTTAGCTCTCCTAGGAGTTTACCATAATGTCTTTTGAATCTTAAAACTATTTCTTGCTTACGCCAACATTAATAATTTTCTTTTAATTAGTATTGCAGAAAAGTAGATTTGTAAAACACTGGCTCAAAAAAGCTAGTTAAATTTCTTAAGAATATTTTCTTTAATTTTTTTTTAAGTTATTGCAAATGTTTGTGGATATTTTTTACAAAAAACAAGCATATTTTTTCCGATGTATAAATATTATGTAATCTATATAATATCTTAAATTTCTTGAATAAAAAATTAGACGTTACATATTTTTTTATGTAAAGATGGTAAGTGCACAAAATTACAAAAAGTTTTAATTATACTAAATAATGCAGTTTAACAATATTAAAAAAATACTTCTGAAAGTGGGAAAGAAAAATGAAATTTCGAACACAAAAATTTACTTATTAATAATTCTTTAAAAAAAACACATTTTAGTTTTCGTTAAAAAATATTTAAGTCAGTCACTGGTTTTCATTATAATCCTCAGAGAACTTCAAAAATTATTTTTTACTTTTCCACGTTTTTAAGCAAAAGTTAATTATAAATCAATATTTTGTCATCAAAATAAAGAGATTTAATTCTGAAACCTCGTTTTTATGATGAAAAAAAATTTCAATACTGAATAAAATAAAAATAGGATGCTATTAAAATAGTAAGGCTTTTAAGATTTTGTTTCTTCTCTTAATACGAGATACAAAATAAAAATAAATAAAAAGCCAATTAATGCTTATGTTTTCAATATAATTTTTTTAGTCAATTATGTAAATAATTTTATATATCGTGTGGGATAAATAGTCCTTTTAAGCCTGGAACACATATTTATTGGTAAAAGAGATAATTTTTGAAAACAAACGCATAATTTTTAAGAAAATAGTTTATTCTGACTATTATTCTAAGTAACAATTTCTATTTCTGCCATTTGTATCACCTGTCACACATTCCATGGAGAATATATTTCAGTTCCTCGGATTTTAAAATTGATATTTTGAATACAATGCTGAATTCAAATGCTAAATTGACTTCCTCTATCATCTTTACTTTTCAAAAGTAAATTTATTGGAATATGAAACATTTCTTAAGCATTTTTATATGCGAAAATATTTTACATTAGTCCTCAATAATTTATGGAATTTAAAACGTGATACATAAATTTTCTGCCTTCCATATAAAGAAAACTTTATTATATGTCATGTAATTACGAATATAAAATGTAAAATAGGCAATTTGTTGCTAATATATTAATATTCAAATTAAAATGTTCTTTAGATATAGTTAAATGAAGTGAGTATGTTTACAGATCACTTTATACGTAGAAAATTGCGTAAAATTTTCATAATTGCTTTTATACATATGAAATTAAAGGGTTTTAGAATTTACTTTCTGTATTTTTTACTAGTTGTAAACCTCATGTCTTAACAGCTTGAAAAATATAAACGTTGTATATAGTTTCTTCGGATTGTCAAAAACCTATAATACAATATTTGTATAATAATTAAAAGTCCAAGCTCATTTTATTTTATTTGATACATGGATATTAACTTATAATGTCATTTTTATTTCACTAAAACTGGAAATTTTATCACTGTGGCAAAAATACTAGCTTGAATGAAAAATGAGTTCGGTGTAAAGGCTGGTATTCTTTGGTTTGACAAAACATTTAATGATAAACATTGGCGATAAAATTAAATTTCTGGTAACCCTAATATATCCAGTGCTTTAACTAACGTAGTTAATCTACCTTAGATGTCCTTTTTTATTCACATTTTGGCATTTATCTCAAAAAAATCGCCAAAATATAAAAAAGGTACGCGTAAGTGAACTTTTATCAAAACACTTGAAGCCAAATCCATACTTGATTTCAAAAAATCAACAGTCTACAACGGTCATAGGATTTTTCCGTTTCTTCTTGACTTCGAAGTTTTTCTACTTCGTTATCGCATCAGCCCCTGTTTCTTCACATTGTTTTATTCCCCATCATTTAATTCCACCAAAATATTTGTAATATGCAAGTTGTCCTCCAATATGATTAGATATCCCATCTTTTTATTTTCTGTACTGTTATAAATTTAATAATATTCGAATATAAATAAAGCGAAAATTTCCGTTATATGTGTAGATGTCAGTGATATATGCCAATAATTACACGATTTTATTCCATTCAATACCCATCTTGAAAATTTTCAATTAAGTCTTGCGTACCTCTATAGTTTTCAGGTAATGCCCACGTTTTGTCGCCATATGTAAAAACAAATCTAATTAAAGACTTGTAAAAATAAGCAATTTGGATTTTGTGGTGATGAAATTAGATTCCAAATACTTTTGTAGTTCATAAAAAATCATTTATTTGCAGTTGTGACTCTACTGCCAACCTCGTCGATTATGCTATGTCAGCTCAGCTTCATTACATGGGTTTATTCCGTTAGTATAATATCACTAAAATATTTTATTACTTGAATTATCCTCCAATATGATTATGTGTCTTATCCTTTTATTTTCTGTACTGCAATAAATTTAATAATATCTGACTTTAAATATTGCGTACATTTCTGCTAGCTCTTGCAGGTTCAGCGATGTGTACCAATAACTACACACTTCTTTCTATCAAGTACCCTTCTTAAAAAATATTCTTTTAAGTATAGCAAAAGCCTATAGCTTTTAGGCATAGACAACATTCCGTTAGCATATGCAAGAATGAACTTGAATAAAGACTTATAAAAATAATAAGTTTGGTTTTTTTCTGGTGACAAATTTAGATTCCAAATATTTTTGAAGCTTATAAAAAGTATATATTTGCAGTTGTGACTTTGTTATGAACCACTGACATAATGCTAAGAATCCCAACGATTTGGTAGCTTCATGATACTACGTGTATGATCAGTAAAGTGAAACATCATTTCCACTGGCTGTGACTGAGATGGTGACCACATTCTCCATCATTGGGTTGATGCAGCTTCGTGGCTTGGGGAAAGGCCCACGTTAATCTATGAAATCTAAATCTTTACATTGGTGTAGCGAGGATGTAGAGAAGAGAATGACCACTTAGATATAACCTCCTCGCCTGAATGTGGTTCATAACTATAAGAGCTTAGTGATAGGCAAATATCCCAAACACGATAACTTTAAGGTACAGTACGGGGGTCATCAGCATTACTGTGTATGATATCCAGTTTGTTTATTTTGGAGAGTGAATGGTCGAAGCCACTGACGATTTCAGTTTTATAATCTCCTATTTCTAGAACTGTCAGTTGTCCTTGAATTAGCTTTAGTAGTCTTTGAAGTAGTTCTAGACTTCAGAAAATAGTCCTAAGGTCTAGAACTGTTTCAAGGACTATTAAAACTTATGCAATGCTGTAAAATTTTCAGTTTAAATTAATTGTTAATTTCCTAAAATATTCGTTTAAAAAAATTAGAAATATTCTCAAAATAATTTCATTTTAAAAAAGTATAATATTTCTTTATCACAGATCATATTTTTGAAGTGAATAATTGTCATATAATTCATTGCACTTATTTTTTGAGAAAAATGTTTTATAATTTGATTTTTTATTTTAAGATTTTTTCACTTTATATCTGGCTCATTTAAGTTAATTTTGCACAATTTTAAATAATTTCTTTAAGACAGTAAGTCCCGTGTAAAAATTTATGTTGTAATGAATTGAAATAAATTTCTCTTAGTTTTCCCTCTGAGTCTAATTTATCGGAGTGGTTAAAGTGTTCATATAAATATTCCCTTGTTAAAAACAAAAAAATAATTAAACGCATGGAAACTGTTTTCTTTTAATAGTGCACATAATTTTTTATAGAAGAAAGAAGAATGTAATATATTTATCCACATAAATTCTTAATTATTAACTGTTGATAATGGTTATAGTCTAAATGTGCTTGGAATAATTAATGAATTTATATCCTCATCATATAAATTATTTTTGATTATAACTATTTTCAAATTAAAAATCAATTTATTATTATGCAGTTATTTGTATCTGTGAGCAATATAATTCTTTATTATATTCTTATACTAAATCATAAAATATGGCATTACAAATGAGTATAAGGATTTTATTGTGCTTATAGGATGTAATTTAATTTAAAATTTGATTTGAAAATAACATTGGACGATATTTGATAACATGAAATTTAAATGATTGCCCAATTTTTTAAAGTTTAACACAATTAAGTTTAAAAAATAATTAATTATTTTATCAGAAAATTTTAAATAAATTATAATTAATTTAAATTACATCGATTTTACTTAAACTGACATAATAAGAGCCACAATTTTAATGTCTTAACGATATAAACTAAATATTTGAAAGGCCAACCGATATTTGAGTGAATAACATTCCTAACTTTTGGGATGGCTCGAATAGTTCTGGCATAGATGTTTCTTTCTCTTATAGTTTCTCTGTCCTTTCTTCTAAAATGATGAATGAACGTAGTCCACCACGTAAACGGATTTGTAATGGTGTGACGTGGATTTGTAAGGTTAATGGTACTCAACTTCGTGGTGTAGTTCAAACGTACTTATTAGGTAACGGTAAAAAGTAGTAGTTTCTTGTCTTTTTGTGTGCAAAGGGCTAGTCACTCAATGCTTCCCGTTAGAAAAAAATAAATGTTAGAATGAGTGAACGTGTTTCTTGTGACTGCTTATTTATAATGACTATAGCTGTTACGAGAAGTTAAACGCAATGCAATTTTAAATCATGGGTAATTGACGAAACCGACATTTGAATTAGCCTCCTAGTAAAAATTTACAATCTGATTTTTACACGAATTTTTGATGCCAAAATGTGACTAAAAAGATGGCCGCTACACAAAAACTATAGAAAAAGAGGGTTACCAGAAATTAAATTTTATCGCCAAAATGTATCACCAAAATATATGGCCAAACCAAGTTGTACTCGATTCTATATCGAACTTGGCATCCTCATCTTTCTAATATAGCAATACATCAGTAGAGTATCACGGAATTTTTTTATGTGCACACTTATCATGATGGGTCAGCATCATTATCACCTTCATCACCAATTCTTGAAGTCCTGAAAGGGACACCTTATTTATTAGGTCAATCAGGCTCCAAATTTGCAATCCTTGTTGAGATATTTGTTACTAAGACAAAGATCAGAAAAAATATGATATTAGAAGTGGTAGATGAAAAGAAAATGTAAAATAATGAATTTAAATTCAAAACCATTAAATGAAGTAAAATTTGTAATTTGAAAATAATTTTTTTTTTCAATAAAGCGTGGGAATAATATTTACTGGATTTTATTCAAAACTTTTCTTTTATTATTTTTTATGTTTTATTACCTTTGATTTTGTCTTCAGCATTTTAATAATTGGCGCTATTTTTTTATCCTATTTATTAAAGTGTAATAAATAATTTTTGTATAAAAAACATGTTAAAAGTTGTAAATCAGTTATGACAAAGGAGCTTATCAAAAATAGCAGATTAAAAGTTGTAAATCAATTTTAGCAAAATTATTTTTTGTGAAATGACACTTTTTTTCAGATTCTCATTTGCGCATGAGTATATTAAAGTAAGAATAATTTATTCTGTGACATTAAACAGACGATAAATATATTTATTTTTTAATGAAAAAATCACGTATCATTTTCTGGCGTCAACTATCCAGTAAATTCTTGCTGAACGATCTAAGTAAAAAGAATGAAGTATAATTGCATTGTTTTTGATGATTAATGATAAGTAATGACAAGAGAGAGAAAGAGACTGTTTCAGCTTTTCCTTTGTCCTTATAGCAATAAGGTTTAGTAAATCTAAATTCTAGAAACAATTATGTTTTCTTCTCCAGAAAATGTTATAATGTTGCTTTTACGAAACCTTTAAACAATGTTAAAATGATTTTAATACATAAATTTTCATGATATGTTGAGAAATATTAAGCTAAGAAGTAAAAATTAGTTATTTAAAAACTACCAATTAATTTTTAAGATAATTATAAAAAATATTGAATCACACAAAACTTAACTTAAAATATAATTAAGTTTATTGCTCGGATAATAAAAGAACCCGTGTTTAAAAGATATTACATTGTAAAATTTTGTGTCAAAATTATTGTAAAATACTCTGTTGTTAAATAGAATGATTAATATGAAAAATATTTATTTTGGAACAAATTTAAGTTTTATTTTTTAATTTGATTGGGGTAAAATGAAATGAGTTTTGTATAATTTAAATATAACTTTTGTATACATAAGTAATCAATTTTTGAAATATTTTATTCTAAAACAACTAAGTTTAATATACTAAGCGTTGAGTAAAATTAAAAACAATTATTCCAAGATTTTTTACTTAATCAAATGTTTTACAAATTAAGTGTATAAGTTATCTTCTTCTTCTTAAAATTGAGTTTGTATGTCATTGGGCACCTCTGCTTTTATCAGCATTTTGTACCATTAACTCCAAACCCAATGTTTCCTAGTTCCAGTTGCTCGGGTCGCCCACTTTACTAATAAAGTCAAATAACCCTTTAATGGAGTCTAGGTGTAACTCTCTAGTATGGATGAAGCCTAAAGAAGTTAATTTAGGGAGGGCAAGAGCCTCACATTTGTAAATGACATGCTCTGCCGTTTCCTCTTGCATATGACATTTCCAGCAGATAAGGTCTTGCTGAAATAGTCCCATCTGGTCAGAAAGTCAGTCATGCTAGGAATAGCTTCCTGACTTTCAACAGAAGAAGATGGTTTAGAGGTCATTTCTACCTCAAGTGAAGGATTCATTGCTGCCCCTTTACAAGATTGCCTCTGAGTTCCCTTGTCTTTTTCAGCAAGGTCTACTTTAGAGGCTTCACCTGCAAATGCAGAAAGGTTTGTTACTTCTTGTGTCTTTTCAGCCACAAGAAAACAATTAAAAAGCTCAGGTAATATAAGTACACTCAGCATTGCCTGAGTTACTGGGCAAGGCAAATTACTCTAGAAGTTCGCCAAGCAACTAGAGGCTCCGTTAAGACACCAATACCGCGGTGCCAATTAGCCCTAGGCACGGATCGCATAACACCAGGGTTTACGGGAGCTGGTTCGCGGCCTCTGATTCTATATTCAAGGCTATCCTGTCATTCCTACAGGACATTCGGCTATCCACCACGCGCCTGGTGGCTGTGCTCAAGCCCCAGGAAGGTACACGTACCCCCTGGTTCCAGGTGTATAAGTTATGATAACCATATAATACATATTACTTAACTAAATAGTTCTAATAATGTTTGTTGATATGTGTAAAACCAATGATTCGTACTTATTTATGTAGCCACCACATTTTTCTGTTCTTAAACCATGTAATTTTCTACCATGATGTTATATTAAGCCTTTTATTTTCTTTGAAAGCAATCAATAAGTACAAAAATTTTAACAGAGCTTTATAAACAAGTACTAAAAATGTAAAATAACAAAGTGTAGAATGAATAATTGGTCAACAATGTGTTGATTACATTTTTGATGAAATATATAAGACATCATAAAATTATAACCAGAAATAAAATATAGCATAAAATTTTTTATACGTTTGCCTTAATTATGCTTATAAAGAAAGAATCATAATAAATTTTATGCTATTAATATGATTCTGTTATCATTTTTTTATATACAGTGGAAAAAACTACAGGCATTAAAATGTATAGTTCTTTTCATGTGGCAATGTATGTCAAAGAATATTGTAATTTTCTGAAAGAAGACAAATACCGAACAGGACAATGCCAACATTGTTGAATTTTTAAAAAGTAAAATTTTTCACTAATTTCCGATTTGTAAGAAATAAAACTTTTGCCAATTTTATATTTGTAAGGAATAAAATCTTTTTTACAAATTTCATATTTGCAGGTCATAAAATTTTTTTACAAATTTCATATTTGTAAAAAATAAATATTTTTACAAGTTCATATTTGTAAAAAATAAAATTTTTTGCCAATTTAATATATGTAAGAAATAACATTTTTTACAAATTTTAAATTTGGTAGAAATAAAATTTCTAAAGAAATTTTGTTTTTCTATGATATAAATAAAATTTCTCATTGATAACTAAAATATCCTTAAAAATAATATTTTTATCGCAAAAATATAAGTTTATATTTATAGTTATGTCTGTTTCTGAATTTAAAATAGTTTTATAGTTTAGGGTCTTATGATTATTTCTTATGAAATCATATTTATAGTTCATTATTTTGATAAAACTTCAGATTTAAAACTTAAAGAAAAGTTTACATAAATTTCTTTCCTAATTTTAATTTATCATCCAAGATCTTGTCAAAGCTGCTTCTAGCTTGGATATCCTGAGGTCCGATATTGAAAGCCAAGATACACACAGGAAGATACACGCAGCCAAAATACACACATTCTTCACCAAAAATAATTCTAATTTTTTATCGTAATACTTGCATTAAATTTTAATTATTAATAACATTACTTTATGTTTGAAGCCCGGTGGCGTAGTGGCAGTGTTTCGTGCTTCCACGTTACAAGTATGAGGGTTTAATCATCGGGCTACGTAAGGTCGACTAAGCCTTTCATCTCGTCAATGGGTTTATAAAACTGAGTACCAAGCATGCTTGGGAACATTTTAGGTTTTGCGTTAGGCTGAGTTTCTAGCTGGGACATATGCTTCGTGCCCAGGGGTCCTTTGTCATAAAAACAGGTATGGGCACTATGGACCTTGGCTCCAAAATAGGATGTCATTCAACTTATTTGAATGAGTTAATATATAGTCACTGTGTTATTATATTTATAATTTTTATTTTTCATGAATTATTTACAGATCCTTTTCTTTTTGTAATAATATTTGTGATATAATTAATGAAAAAAATTTTTTTTCTGAATAAGACAAATATTTTTTCCTCAATTTCTAATCATATAGAATAATTTATGTGTTTAGCTTCAAAGGAAAAATTGCGATTTAAAAAATTGTTAATTTTATTTTTAAGGATATTTACTTTTTTCTTAGCTACATTTAAAAATGTTTTGCTTTACGAAATGAAGTATCATTTAAAGATCAGCTGAAAACAAACCAAATAAAAACGTGAAACACTTGAAAATTCTCTCTTTACTTAAAAAAATATTAAACTTTAAATTCTGAACTTTTTCATCTACATCCATGTATTTATGATCAGTCTCTGATTGGGAAAATCGAAAACACGTTCACCGCAGTAGAACAGTGATTTTTCAAAAAATTGGGAAAAATTAATAAGTATTATAAAAAAAATGCAGGAATATAAAAACAACTCCATTTTTTTTAAGCCAGTGCAATTCCGGAATGTTGTCTTAATTACGGTCGAAGTTATAATCTAAATAAGCATGTATTATATTTTAATGTAACTAGAGACCAAATATTCTAATACAAGTTTCAGTCCATTCCATGTAATTATTATTAATTTCAATAACGATCAGTCGCGTATTGGGAAAATCAAAAACACGTTCACTGCAATGGAAATTTTTTCCAAAAATTGTAAATAATGTTATTTTTTTAACAACATTTTAGGTAGTAACACGCCTTTATTCGTTAAAACAACAAAATTACGAATAGATTTGAGTTTACAATATAAGAAACTTTATTATAAGTTAAAATCAGCCTTAGTTTTGGTTGAAGTTAGTTACACAAACAGCATAATTAAAATATCAAAACTAGCATATCCTATATTTCAATCCAGCCAGATTCCAAAGCATTATCAGTTTCAGTCCATTCAGTGTATCCATTATTAATTTAACCCCGGATGAATATTTATAAGGATTTTATATATAGAGATGCCTTATGATAATCCTGTAATATTCTTTTTCATTTTCTCAAATTCATTCCCTAATGAATAATTTATTTACCATCTATCTTTTTGCATTATTGATGTTAAATTGAAATAACGATTCATACTGAGAGAGGAAGTCAATTATAATCTTTCGAAATGCTTAATTTTCTTTGAAACAAATGTCAAATTAATGTAGCAGGAGATCTCTTCTAAACTTTTGAATAAATTATGGCATCAACATCAAATTGAGGATACTAAAAATTTTCAAAAATGAATTATTTAGATTTTTACTTTAAAAAATCAAAATACTGATGAATTTCTCGAAAAATGTAATTGAATATTAGAAATTGAATAGTTTTTCCAAGAATCCATAAACATGGAATTTATTATTGCTTAAATAATACTAGAAACATTAAATAATAAAAATTTTGGTTCTTCATGAAATTTAGTAGCTTAATGTAATTCAGAATATTCTTTGACCTCACATCAATACTATAATCGGGGAAATCACTTGACTGGAAAATGACATTAATTCAAATTTTTTGATAAGAATTGAATTTTTTTTCCTTAATATTTAGATATTGAAGCGTTTAATAAATTATCTATTGTATATGAGCCTTAATGTAAGCTTTTGCATATGATTCTAAAATTTTCTTGCTTCAAAATAATTTAAATACCTAGTCAGATTGGTTAGTAGCTCTATGGATAAGTATTAGTGCTCCATGGCACAGGTCAGAGGCTCGATTCTCGGGCTTAGATAAGCACACTCAAAATTTCCTCCTTTCAGTGGGCCTATAAAAGTCAATACCAAGCATTGCTATATTACGTAATAATTATTATTATTACTATGTCGCGTGTTTTTACTGTTAGAAACTTAATTCTTCAGAGTGTATTCCATAGATACTTCATACTATACTGTAGCATTGCATACTGCTTCCTCACCAAAAATACAGATTTAAAGCATGTAGGAAATCCTTTACAATATAATGATGACAATTATTTTATTAAATAATTCAACTATTATTGATTTAATTACATCATAGAATAAGTTTATTTTAACAATAGGTACTTTATATCAAGCCTAACATAATATTTCATTTATGCATAAAATACAGTGATTTAGATTATATAAAAATTATATATGAAAAATTAAGCCATTTTGTAATTATATATAGTTTTAGATCAGTTACAATTAATATTAAACTATTTCGTGACAAAGAAATTCGTAAACACCAATTAATAATCATCTTTCTTCAACATTTTACATTAAATTTAAATGTTAAAAATTGACGATAAATGACTCATTAAACAATATAATAGAAGGGAAATTTATAATCATAAATTCAAAGTGAATATAATAACGGGACAATATCTAAATTTCGTTTCAAGACTTTTAATATACAATATTTTTATGTTGTTAAGATAAAAAGTTAAGACTATCTTTAAATAAAAATTGATTGTACGTTGTTGTACTCTTTATAAAAAATGGATTATTATATATATTAATATTATCCGTAAAAATCAATTAATAAATAAATTTCTTTAACATTTAACATTAAATTAGAATCCTAACAATTGACTCTAAATGACTCATTCAATGTTAAGAGAATGAGAATTCCTAATCTTAACTTCAACATAAATATAATAACTTAATAATTTCTAAATTCCGCTAAAATTTTTATAATAAATATTATTTTAATAATAGCTTTGAATAAAACTACACAATTAAGTTTTTTAATAGAATAATTGACTATTATTATGGTGAATTAAATTAATATAATTTATTAAAATTTTTGTTCTTGAAATATTTCAAGTCAGAATAAAAAATAACAATAAGGCATATAATTTTATTTATCTTGTTAACATAAAAACTGGGAATAATTTTACTCTTATGCAAATAGGAAGAATAAGAATGAAATTTCTAATGGAGACTTAAATAATTTATAACAGTAATCACTGATTCTTTTAATTACATGTAATATTTTCTCTTTGATATAATATTTGTAAAACGACACGATTTATTTTGGTAAAGATATCTCTCTAATTGGAATTATTTCCTCAAAATAAAAAAATCAAATGAGTTATCCTACCTCAAAAACTAAATAATACGAGGAAATATGTAAATTATGCATCCATAAAGAGGCAGTTATCAAATGATAACCTGTCTACAATTGATAATAAATGTAGACAAGGTATTATTTAACAAGATCTACAAAGGAAAGTACGTGTAAAAAACGCTTTGATCTGTACAAGAGTTCCAACTCCGTTATGTCATGCAGAGCACTAAAAGATTGATTTCTTCAAATTGCTCAACTAGATTTGTTCCAGCTACCAGATGTCTTTTGTATGTCATGCAGAGCACTAAAAGATTGATTTCTTCAAATTGCTCAACTAGATTTGTTCTAGCTACCAGATGTCTTTTGTATGTCATGCAGAACACTAAAAGACTGATTTCTTCAAATTGCTCAACTAGATTTGTTCCAGCTACCAGATGTCTTTTGTATGTCATGCAGAGCACTAAAAGATTGATTTCTTCAAATTGCTCAACTAGATATGTTCCAGCTACCAGATGTCTTTTGTAGCTTAAAGAATTTTACACTGAGAGTCAATGGAAAATGGCTGTAGTGGCAATAAAATTCTCCTTTTCTGGTGCACAAAATTTTTTAGAAATTTAATGGCATCAGCAAAATAATTATTTTCGAAGAGATTTCAAATCTTTGCCACTGTTATTTTTAAGCGAATTTTGAGATGTGTTTTCTCTTCACTTTAGTCGACCGTGGGTTATGATTTACATAGTGAAAGATACATTATATATTAACATGCACTTATACCTTCTAATATTTATTCCCTGGTAAAAGTGAAATTTAATGACTCGATTTAAAAATTTGATTTTCACCGTTAAAATAATAAGGTTATTTTTTGTTTCTAGACATAAAAGGAGTAAATCACTCTCAGTAAATAGAATAGTAAATGTTTTGGTTCTTTGTATGATATGCTTAGAATTGAACTCTGAGTAAAAGCACACACTAGTGTTGAAAACATAAAATATTCAGGAAATTATACCGAGGTATTTCATTTTGTTAAAAAATACTTTACTGTTATGTTAAAAATACAAAGTTTTTATACTTCTCTAACAATTGAATAAAAGTTTCTTTACAATTCATAATTATTAAATGTTAAAAAATAAATGAAGGATAAATATAGCTCATATTCATTCTTCGCAATTCATAAAAGTTTATTTAACAATCAATCTCAGGGAAAAGATGAATTTTTGAATAATTTGTTTAAAATATTTTTTAAAAATTTTAAATTTTTTGTAAGCAATTTTCTATTTTATATATAGAATTTGGATTTATCCACTTGGGAAAATGAATTCTTACATTCTTATATACATGCATATATACTCGTATCCATCCATCTATCTATCTATTTAGCTATATATATATATATATATATATATATATATATATATATATATATATATATATATATATATATATATATATATATATATATATATATATATATATATATATATATATATATATATATATATATATATATATATATATATATATATATATATACTTGAAATATAATTGTTTTTACATGAAACCTAGCTGAAGAATAGTGTAAGCATGTTAAAAATTACATACAGTCCAATGAGCATCAGCAGATGTGAAATAAAGAGAAGAGTGCTCAAGCAACGAACTCGTTACCTGACACAAAATAACGAGTTCTTTATGAAACAAGGATCCAAAACAAAATAATTCAGTAGCATTATTCCAATAAAAATGTCTTATAACAATTTTATATATTTGCTTGTTGACTACGTGAGGTGACAATTTATTTCCTTACAGAATATATGATAATATAACAAAAACATTTAATTCTTAATTTTTGTTCATTTTTTTAAATTTTCAGCCATTTTTTTGAAAAATTATTTTTTAAACATTTTTTTCATAAATTTTAAAAATTCAATAATATTTCATGCATCACCCCTATCCTATTCTTTCATTAAATTTTTAATACGTGTCGTTTTCCTGGAAGGATAGTTCAAGAGAGGAAAGCTCTCGTACGAAAAAATAATATATAATGCATCACATGATACTAAATCAAACATGTCCTTTCGTGTTTTTTGTGATGGAAAAAATCAATGTCACGCGTACACGCATAAGAAAGAGTTTCTACGAGACTAAACACAAAGAGAAAAATAATTTCTTTTCGCCAGCAATATTTATAATTGGCGACATCTTCTTCTATAAAATATTTTTTGATGGAATTCAATTACAAAAATGTTCCACGATATTCTTAACGTTTTTTTATACATTTCATAATTCAGAGAAGAAACCAAAACAAAACTTGGAAATATTCTAAAGAGCAAATACAAATTAATCAACTTTATGAATGGAATATATATATAAGTTACAGCCTTAAAGAAAAATGTGCAGGGAATAATCAGTTTTGAAAAATACATTTATAGTTTTTGTTTAACTACTAAAACGTTCTTTTTTAGCAATAATTTTTCTCAAACAAAATACTGGTAGATAACTTAAATGGGTAGATGAATTTATGCACGCATGTTGTGGCATGTGATTTAAGTAATTATTTTGATGTTGGAAAATACTTTATTTTTGCTCATTTGTATATTTTACTTGTCTACACTTGTCAACAGATGTCATTCAATTGGCAAGCAAATCTGAAACCTTCTGGCAAGTGATCAATTGAAAGTACTGATACCTGAATTGGCGGCGCACCTATTATTTCATATTTTCACACCAATTGAATAGGGACTTGTGGACTTGTTACTCTGTAGCACCATTGGTATTCTAGGAATAGCCCTGGTGATGTCATCTCTTTCAAGGACAACTGATGTCAGCAGACTTCTCTTTTATGATTCCCCAGTGGGCCCTTCAAGTCTTTCTCTTTCAAGCAGTGACAGAGAAAAGACCTGCATCAAGTGTAAATCTGTTCAGGCTTCATCTGAGCTTTTATTAAATTGCATCGATTTTATATTGGACGAAGTGCTTGCCAAACCTCTTAATTTTTTAGTTTTTTTGTAAGTATTTGGACTTGCCGAGTTGGTTTGATTTTGTTATGTAAACTAGGGATCAGAAACAGCAGCAACAACTCCGATAGAAGAACAACATATTCCACTAAATTTTAATACATAGTACGTCATTTTGGTATAAATCTTTTCAGCTGGCCCTGGTATCATACCCATTGCCTTTCGAAAAAGAGAATCAAGCTCTTTCTTATGAAGCTGTCGTGGATCTAGTGTTTTTTGCATGTTTTACATTTGAGTCTTCTCCACTGGAAGTAGCAAAACTTACTCAGAGACTTCAAGTATTAAATGATTGCAAATTTATAAATTTTAATCCTGAAGAAAACAATTCTCTCTCAAATATACTTTTAACATAAATTTAATAACGTTAAATAATTAATGTGTATCTCATCAACATAACTATCTTTCTTGAAATCAGTATTGAATCTATCTTTTTATGGAGAAAAAAATAGCCTTCTCAATTAACTTATTACTACCATTAAAATTTGCCAAATAAAAATGAATACTGAAGTAAAAAAATCGATAAAATAAAAATTACGAGAAAAGTATATTAGGTTATCATTGTTTGTAAACAATTATTTTTCTTTTACTATGCATTAATCAAAGGAATTAAAATAAGTTGAGAAATTGGAAAATTGGAAAAAATTGAGAATGTTATATTTGGAGTCAACTTTAATTGATATATTCTAATAAATAAAAAAAAATTTCAATTTTTTTTCACTCTATACTGAAAGAATACACAAATATAAAAATATAAATAAAATTAATATAAGAAAATAACTCAAATCACACACATAAAAATTACAGTATGGACATTGGTCTAAGGACAAAATTATTTTTTTTGTGTTCACTTATTTCTTATCATAAAAATTCAAATTTTCATTAAATAGAAAATTGGTTAGTGTGAATATCACTCCTATCATTTTCTGATACTTCATAATAAGCATTAAATCTACTATTGACAGGATTTTGACTTACCAGTAAAAGAGGGATGACAGCTTTTTGGGAAAAAACATTATCCTCATTTTCAGAAAATAGCAAGTTCGATACCAGATCCAATGGAAAATTGTCGTACTGAGTAGTACTATATGCATTAAATATTTGTACTATGCATAATACACCATATTTAGTGTGTATTCTACAAGTATTATACACATTAAATGTGGAGTTAATGTCTTTTGATCAATATGTTAGTTACAGTTTGATTTTACAGGTGGGTTACAATTAGGGCACTGGTTTTTTCTCTTTACAATTTCTTAAATTTATGTAACATTTAATGGACAATGTTCATGGGCTTCTGTCGAATCAAATAAATGTACTATAATAATATATGTACAAACTAGATTAATAAAATCCTATAGTATTATCAGTTTCCTGGTTTTTTATTACCTTTGCATTTGCATTCACTTTATTGGATAAAAGTGAGCATCGCACTTGTTTCATCCGCTACTATTTTAACGTAATGCATCACTCTTAGCTACTGACAATGAATATTAACAACACACCAGGGTGTTTTGATATTCAAAACTCATTGCGATGGAAACGCTTAACCACTTCCCTGGAAAACCCGTGAGTTTTGTTTGAATTATTTATGATTAAACCAAAAGAGACAATCTTTTTATGCAAGAATTTCGATAAGTTGGTAAGGCTTTCAATATTGTTGGTGCTTTTAAAACAATGTAATAATTAAAGTTTCCTACAAGATAAAATGAGCGCATTGAGAATGTGAAGTGTGGAAACATGTGTAGTCGATGTATTCTATTAAATAAATTGAAAAGTGACTCAATTAAACGTAAAATGTTAAACTATGTATGTTTATATCGAACAATTACAAATTATTTTTTAACTGTGTGACTAATAAATGTTTATTTAGTGTAGAATTTTAAACAATGAATATTAC
The DNA here is from genome assembly GCA_037975125.1 of Latrodectus hesperus. Lineage (NCBI taxonomy): Eukaryota > Metazoa > Arthropoda > Arachnida > Araneae > Theridiidae > Latrodectus > Latrodectus hesperus. The sequence goes on from CM075851.1 coordinate 47,961,428, forward strand.
ATTTAAAATATCAACTTGAAGCGAGATGGTGGATTGATTGGTTTTTCACAGTATATTTTAGGTTTGCTAATTTGGTGTTGGTTATGTTTCTTTTTTGGTTATGAAGATTAATTTGATTATGATTTGTGATTTGAAATGAATGTTGAACCACTCCTAAATTCGTATTCAAGAAGAGATTTAAGCCCACAAACCGTTGTGTTATACTTTTAAATGTAATTCATTTATGGCATCTCTTAAAGCAGTTCTGTTGATGAACAAGTTACAAAAATTTTGTCTCTCCACTTATCTAGTAACAGCTGGAAAACTTTGTTCTAAGAAAATAATCAGGGATATTTAGAGGTTGAAGGAATTTTAACTAAAATGCAATTAAAATGATTTTAAAGGAATAAAGGACCACAATACATAAATATTGAAAAGTCTATGATTTTGATATGACTCATTAAATGATAATTGGAGTTCGGTGTAGAACGAAGTTCCCCTAGGTATGGCAAAAAATTTAATTTCTGGTAACCCAGATATTTTCAGTGCTTTAACTAACGTAGGTTGCCATTTTGTTATTCACATTTTGACCCCTATCTCGAAGTCATACAGAAAACTCATACCCCTTGGATATGCTTCAACCTTTGGCCCGAAAGCCAATGACCACGCTCTTTTGGATGTCAGATAAATCTTGAGTGTTGTTCAATCATTTGTCAAGTTTTATTTTCATGATTATTAATGATAAATATATACTACACATGTAATCAATAATTATTTTATATAATAACGAATAACAAAAATAATTTATTTAATATTAATTGTAAATGCTACAGAAATGAAATAAAATAATTTGCATAGATAAAATAAAAGTGTTTCCATTACGACTTTTGTAAATTAAGTACTTATAAACATTTAATGATTTAAGCAAGCCATTATTACTAAAAGCAATTGAAATTTATAATTTCATTAAATTATTAAGAGTCTACTATATATATACCACAAAAACAAAATTAATACTATTTTTATTTAATAAACGTTATTAATACATTATTATGTGTAGTATACAGTTAAATGAAATTGTTAAAATAAATTAAGTTCTTAATTTCATGAAATGAATCATAGATTAAATTTACTCTGAATACCGTCCTTAAAATGTAAATATTTACGTTCTGGCATGAGCCATGGACATCATACGTAAACATCCAATTGCAGGCAAAAACTGTGGTATAGTAAGCTCAATTAATAAAACTCGCAGTATACTATTAATTTGAATTAAATTAGAAGATGTCTCAAACAGACTGAAAAAAATAATTTATAAAATAGGCTGTGATAAGTATATATTTTTTAGTGGAAATATATTAAATCTCAAATAGACTCTCATATCGGAAAATTTAAGTTTTGAAGCTTAATATAAAGTTACAAATCTCTCTCATTTTCTTTTCCCTAACTATAAATGTTTCATATAATCCTTGTTGGAAAAATATTTCCAATTAGAAACACATTTTATAGAACGATTCTAACTGCACTGCTGAAAATTTATGTGTTTACATAAAAATTTAATAAATGTTACATGGAATAGAAAATTTTTTATTTTTAATTGATTTATATATCTTTATATATATATTTAAAATTCAGTTCAATAATATTTTTTCTCATTGTTATAAAAAAGGAATTCAATTTCTTTCCGCATTTTTGTACTATTAAGTTTTCATTAAAGTTTTAGGGAATATCTGAAAATTGAAAAGAAAATATTTTAAAATTGACAATAAAAACATATGTATATATTCAAATATTAAAGCCGACCGATGGCTGAGTGGTTAGTGCTCCTGACTCCTGAGCTGTGGGTCCTGGGTTTGAATCCCGGTTCATGCATGTACTTATCTTCTCTGTTTATCTCTGTCCTTTCTTATTTGACGATGTATGAATGTGGCCCACCCTATAAACGGGTTTGTGGTGGTATGGCACGTGTAACGCTATGATCGCCTACGTGACATGGTTTACAGGTGTCCCCTGGGTAACGACGAGTGAGTAGCAGTTTCTGGCCATTGTTGTGGCAAAGGGTTCGTCCCCTTAGTGCCCGCCGTTGGAAAAATAAATTCGATTATTAATAATAATACTCATTTCATTGCTTGGATATTGATAATATTTAATTTTTTTAAATAATTTCAAAACAATTTATTTGAATGATTTTACTTACTTCTTAAAGAAAAAGTTTGTTTTCGAAAATATCAACAAAACTTTCATAAATATAAATACTAATTTTATATGTTTTTTTATTAAAATAATTAAGTAGAGCATTAGTAATGCAGTCATTTTTATAACAATGTCATACGATGTGTTTGGTGATATATAAACTCCAGTGATAAAATCATTACTTTACAATTTGTTCAATTAAATATTTTATTATAAACAATTTTGTGTTTATTAAATAATATAAATGAACTAATGCTTATTGAAAGATAAATAAGGTTTTCTCTTATAAGCATTAAAATTTTGGCTTCCTACATTGTTTATTTTTATATCAGCAAACTTTTCCAGAAATGCTTCTATATGAATAAAAAACATATTCTTAGGCAGCAAAATTTCATGGGTTTATTCTCAGTGAAATTCATGAGTTTTAAAAGAATTGTCTACAATAATATGTTTATTTTATCCTAAAAAAAGATTTCTTAACATTACAGGGATACTGATTATTTATCAAATGGATTTCTAATTTCAGATTTGTTTCAGTAAATTTAAAAATTTGAATTTATGCTGTTAAAATTACTTATCATTTGTCTGTTTTCAATATAACTTTTGTCTATTTTCTGTTGTTGTTGTCGTGTGCCAGCTAGGCTGTCAATATGGGGTGCGCTGCTCCACTTTTTCAACTGAACCATGTTTTGGTGTGGAGTCCGACTTCCTCAGTACACACATACCGTAGGAACCCGTTTATAGGGTAGACAACCATTTACAACACATTCATACACAGAAAGGGCAAAGACAGGATAGATAGAGAGAGAGATAGTACATCCATGCCCGAACTGGGATTCGAACCCAGGACCTCCCTATCCGTAGTCAGGGACTCTGACCACTAGACAGGGTAGTCGGCGTCTATTCTCTCAATTGCTATAAATAACAGTAATAAAGACTCAACGTGGCAAAGAGGTTGTTGTTGTTTCACCAGCAGGCTACCCTGAGCCTAGCCCTGAATTGGGCTCTATCAGTTAAATAGAAACAGAATAGAATCTTTGTGATTTTGAAGCAGGGGCCAAGCAGAAGACCTGCATTACATGGCTTGCCACCCCAAGTGATATCATTTTACTTGGAGGACATTGCGACCACCATATATTTAACGCGTCTTATATCTCTTTAGTAGGATATGACGGATCTTCGATTAAACTGGGATTCGAACTCACTACCTTCGGATGAGAATGATGCCATAATGCCACCATGCCACCTCTTCCTCAAAATCCTAACGATGTCTGAAATGAGATGACAGGAAATATAGGTCATAAGTTCAAGCCTAGCCATTATTGAACATATGGAATTAATTCTGTTCTTTTTCTTCTCCATGCACGCCTATCAGTGTTTTTGCCTGGAAGTTTTCCAGGTTATTTTTCTTGAGATATGTCAATAAATTCCACAAGAACAACAACTTATTCAAATATTTTTGAAATGTTAAAATAATTTATTTCTTTATTACTATGAAACAATTCTAATTCTCTGAATTTATTTCTCTTTTGTTTTCAATATTTGGCTTTTTAGAAAAGAAATTCATTATTTTGTTCGAGACGTTTGATTTTCTTTATAAAACTTGGAAAATGTTCACGCAGTTTTTATCTTTATGTTTTTGATAAAATTGGCTGAATGGTGTCCTATGGTTGAAAAAGCATTTGAATCGCGAAAGAACATTGCATAGCTCTGCTATTTCAATTGCGAACTTTCAATCCTTTAAAAGAAGGGGCTTTTAAAAAGTAAGGTCTTATTTTAAAATTAAGTGTTTTTTAAAATCTAAACTTAATGCATACAAAATGAAAATATTTACATGAAAAACTTTGTGATTAATTTTAAATATGAAATGATTGTGACTGGTTTCAATGATATTTTCATAGAATTTCTGAATTTCAAATTGGCTGATTATATTAAGTATTTAACCAGTAAACAATAATTCAACTAATTATTTTGATGATGCTATTTTTAGATGTGTTTGATTTATCTGAAAAAATGTTTATACTCATAAACAAAGGATGAAAGAGTTACTTGCTTGATGTCTCATGATGAGAATTAAACATAATTCCTATTTTTTCAGATAAATCATAGGAATCAAACACAACTAAAAATGACCTACATCAAAATAATCCATCTAAAAATAATAAAAATGAACTTCATCAAAAAATCATTGATTAGATTCCTATCAATTTTCTGCGTATCAAAATTCACTTTAAAATCTAGATTCTGGTCCAATGAATCCTTGAATTCCAAAAAGTGACCATTGAGGGACTGTTTCCAAAGTAAATTAAATCATGTCATTTGTAGGAATCAAACTAAAAAATTTAAAATTGTTAATAAAACACATTTGTTCAAATAAAGGTTACCAACAACAATTTCTTCAACAATTTGTTAATATTCACAAAAAGTAATTTTTTCAAGGCATTCATTTTACTTTAAAACAATGCATTTGCAATAAAGTATTCCCCAAATGTTACTGTAAAATATTTTAAAATTAACAAATTTCAACTTTATTAAAACTTATCCAAACTTTATAGTAAAGAAACTTTGAATATAGCAATATTTTGCATTGCATATTATTCCTAAATAATATTTTTTCATGAATTTTTAATTTCAGTAGAATATGAATGCCATGTAGAATCGTACTGAATTTACTGATTCATGAGTTTTTGCTTCTTTTATCAAATGATAAAGGAGCAGAAGTAAAAGGGAAAAAATCAGGAAATATCAGGTTAAGTATCAATAAGTTATATATGAAATTAAAATGATTCATCTTCGAATATTACAAAAATATTTTAAGCATTTTAAATTTTATTAGATTTAATATTTTAATTTGTATTTTACATTCTCTTAATTTTCATTTATGAATTTTTAATTTCTTTTAATTATTCATTCTTTTTATTTTATTTTTACTTGATTTAATTTTACTTCTTAAATTTTTTAGTTTTTTATTCAATTTTGTTTTATTCTTTAATTATTATGAAAATATTTATGTGAATGACACATATTGCAAAACTTTTAATTGCACAACTTTCATTCATGTTTTAATCATATGAAAAATGAGATTTATTAACATACTTTAAAAATAAATATGAATTCTATGCATAAATCATTGCTTATGGCATATTGCTAGGAGCGTTGGCACATATATTCCAAGAAAACTAGTTGATATTCAAGAAAATATTAATAGTTCTTTTGGGTTTAGATATGAAGAATATATTTATGTTTCTATTGTGTACCCGGACAATTTATAAATTGGTGACTAAAAGCAGACTACATAATGCGTTAGTAGCGACACATTTTTTTAAGTTATTGTTTCTGTAATAATTTGAATAAAATTCTTTTATTAGAACATTTCATTTTTGGAAGAAAATTCTTCTGTAAATCTCCGAAGAAATTTCTTTTATCATTGTTTTTTATCACATTTTCAGAATAAAAGTTATGTAGATTTTTGTCTCTTAATATATTAATATTTCGTATAAATGCATTGATGAATTTTTTTCCAGGAATTGCGCAACTCTTCCAACAGGGGAAATAATAAATATTACGGTCCATAAATTGTAAATCAAATTACATTGCTTAGAAAAACTTTTAATTTTGCAGACGTTTTTTCCCTGCAAATAGTATTTGCACAACTAATTTCTCTAAAGACTTAAGCAGTTATGGTAATATTTAATTATAATATTGTTTTTATAATATTAATAAAAAAAGTTTGACATATTACATGCGTTAATATTAATAGTTAGTTAAAATAAATACATTAACATACATACATATTAGTGTGTTTATTTATAAAAACTCAAACAGTAATATAATCATTTATTGCACGTACCAGTATTGTAAAAGTAGACAAATAGACGGTGTTACTTATTAGATATTAACAGTGTTAAGTAATGTAGACTTTTTCATTATGTATGTTGTTGTTTTCGTGTGCCAGCCAGGCTGGCAATATGGGGTGCGCTACTCCATTTTTCCAACTGAACCATATTTTGGTGTGGAGTCCGACATCTTTAGTTCACACATGCCATAGGTACCCGCTTATAGAGTAGGCAACCATTCACTCCACATTCATACAAGGAAAGGACAAAGATAGGATAGATAGAGAGAGAAAGTACATCTATGCCCGAACTGGGATTCGAACCCAGTACCTCCTTATCCGCAGTCAGACACGCTGACCACTAGACAAGTTAGGCGGCTTTCATTACGTATAAAGAATGTAAAAACATGTAGAGAGATTGTATTTTTTTATTATTAATTACTTTGATAAACATGAAATAGAAAATTTATAAATGATATTTATTTCCATTATTTAGATTGAAGATAAAAATACTAGAATCATAAATATAAGCCAGAAATATTCATCATAATCTCTCTCTGGCTTTTATAAATAGTTTCTGTATCTCCTAGCAATTTCAGACCCACTATGAAAGAGAGAAATGCATTTACCTTTAATTTTGCTGTGTGTAATTATCTGCGGTGGCTTACAGAAGTGCAGCGCATTTAAAGCGACAAGCCGTGAATAATAACTGTGCATTAGCGTAGTTTTAATATTCTAAACTTCTTATACGATAGAAAAGCCATGTTACTTTGTTTAAATATCTGATTTTCATGATTTTGAAAAAATCATAAAATCAAGCGATATGTTTTCAAAAACAAAATACAGTTTGTTATATTTCTATTATTTTTAAGATATTGATTTAAGAAAAATTGAATTGATATGGATGAAAAGCGTTTTTTAATTTGTTTATTTGGTAAATAATTATTTTATTTACCAAATGATTGCTTGATGGTGTAGGGGTTTATTTGTAGGTTAAGGATATGCCTTAATGCTATATAGATTTTAATTTTGGAAATTACTGAATTATTTGTAAATATAATTGATAAGATAGGATTCACTATTGTTCCTAATGAAAAGACGGTGGTATTGCAAAGGAAAGGTCTCTGGTTCAATCCACATCACTTTTGAAAAGATGTAGGTTGTGTTTCTACACTCAGACAATTCTGTTGGGATTGGTGATTGGAGGTTTTTAAGGTTTCTTCCTTCGTAATACGTTAAAAAGGCACATTATCTATAAAGTCTTCTCTGAAATTTATTGAATACCAAGAAGAATAATTGAAATCTTTTCGAACATTAGACTACTTATAATTGTAAATAATAATGTTGGGGTCGTACTTTAGAGTTTTCCAAATTTCTTTCCTTGAATCTCAGGAATACGGTTCTTTGTCAATGATAAATGCCCATAGAAAGCAAATTTATGTAGTAGAAACTAAAATGTTTTACTAAAGCCACCACCTGTTAGGCTGTCTAAAACGCAGGGCCAAAATAATGTTATGGTGGGTGCTTGAGAGTTTTCCCGATTACATTCATTGTGTCCCGTGAATATGGCTCGCTATCACTGATAAAATATCTTTGCAAGCAAATTTACGCAGTAGATACTAAAATGTTTTACTAAAGCCCTCGTAAGTTAGACTATCCACAACGCAGGGCCAACATAATGTTAGGGTGGGTGTTTGAGAATTTTCCAGATTACATTCTTTGAGTCTCGTGAATATAGCTCGCTATCAGTGATAAAGTCTCTTTGCAAGCAAATTTACGCAGTAGATACTAAAATGTTTTAATAAAGCCCTCGTAAGTTAGACTATCCACAACGCAGGGCCAACATAATGTTAGGGTTGGTGTTTGAGAATTTTCCAGATTACATTTTTTGAGACTCGTGAATATGGCTCGCTATCAATGATAAAGTCTCTTTGCAAGCAAATTTATGCAGTAGATACAAAAATGTTTTCCTAAAGCCCTCGTAAGTTAGACTATCCACAACGCAGGGTCAACATAATGTTAGGGTGGGTGTTTGAGAATTTTCCGGATTTCATTCATTGAGTCTCGTGAATGTGGCTCGCTATCAATGATAAAGTATCTTTGGAAGCAAATTTATGCAGTAGATACTAAAATATTTTACTAAGGCCCTTGTGTGTTAGGCTATCCACAATGCAGTGCCAAAATGTAAATGATAAACGAAAAGTATTGAAACATAGAAAATAAGTAATTAAAATATTCAGACAAATAAAGTATTCATTCACTGTAAATTTCATTAGTAATTTATATAAAATGAATAATTATAGAAACGATTGATGCAAATGAATCATTTAACTATTCATTGATAGTTTGCAGCAAATCAATTGTATTATTTTATCACTCGCTCATAACATATATAAAGTCAGTAATTAAAAAGTATATTAAAACAGATGAAATGCATTGCAAAATTAATTTCTTGAAAATGAAGATATGAAATTCTTTGTTTCATTCGATTTTTTCTAAAAACTGTTCTTGGAAAACCAGGAAATTGGTGTAAGACTACCGATTGTTTTTGCTGGTTTTTCTTAGTCAATTATCTAACTAATAAAGTTATGTCGTACATATTGTGCTTATTAACAGTAAAACATTATATTTTATACACGCAATATAACTTATAAAAGTTATATTGCGTATATAATTTTTACTTTTCCGAAAAATAATATGGGTGTGATAAATGATATATCACTATTTTAGTCTATTGTAAAGATGCATCTATATTAATGTCGGATAATCCTATGTAAAATGAAACACAATATTTCCATTTTCATGTTAAAAGTTACGATGTTTCTGAAATAAAATAAATAGTAATCAAAGGGATATATAACTCCAAGAAAACTTATTCTCCGTTCTTTTAACTTGCTCCAACTATTCATTTCGGAATCCAAATGCTGAATAATATTCTCAATGAAAGGTGCTTATAATAGGAATTCCTTTTCGATTTATCCTTTATCAAATGAATGTTACATTTATTTAGCTATGCTTTATTTAACATAAGGAATCTACCCAATCAAAAAAGATGAAAATGATTCCTTAAGTAAGGGAGAATTATTCTCATTCTTTTCTCATCTACAAAAGGATAAAAGTATTAAGATCAAATATAGAAGAATCCAGTTATTTGTAATGAATGTTTAATATTGAGATATGTATTAAAACAAGAATAGATTTGAAATGTAATAAAATAAGTTATAACGGGGTTATTCTTAGTGTTAACAATGAGATAAAATATACAAATTATATTAGCTCCTTGTTTATTGTAAACTTGACAAAGCTTTGGTCTTAGTAACTGTATTCACAACCAGACTTAAATTAAATGTACTTTAGTTAAAGTAATATGAGTAATACAGTATCGAAAAAAATTATTATTTTTAAAATGTACATCAAGTATTCACTTTGCTGTAAAACGCAGAACAGCAATACTGTCCAAATTACTTTCATGACAATTAAATTTTTTATTTACGTTATCATATCAATACAGCAATTTCATTTTAATTCATGGTCGATGAATAGGAATGTAAATAAGAATGTATTTTTTTAATTTATAAAATATGTAAGAAGAATATTAATCGCAAAATGTTATTATATTAAAATAAGCATCAATAATTAGTCTACGATTTATCAACACTGCTAAGGTAATCGTTTTGATATTGTTGTTGAGAAACCCTTTTTAAAACTTCTAGTAGGATATATGACATATTCATTACTTAAAATATCCTCGAAAATCACACTTTATTATTTTTCTAAAATATTCATCTGATAAAATTTACTTATTCTTTGACTACCAGTTTGAGTGAGATTTACATCGGAATTCAAACTTTCAAACTCAATTTATAACTTTAACAGAATTTACATTGTATTGGTAAGATCAATAGAATTTGGTATCATATTTCTTTAATAATAAATCCATTTTAGAATTTAAAGTATATATATATATATATATATATATATATATATATATATATATATATATATATATTATATATATATATATATATATATATATATATATATATATATATATATATATATATACAGGGTGACTCTAAGTTGTTTTGCAAATTAAGAGGTGATATAATCCATCCAGACAAGCAATATTTAAATAGAAACATAGGGTCACTTTCCACTCTGAGAGGCAGAAAAGAGGAATTCCCACATGACAGTGCTTGAGCAACACTTACAGCAGTGTAAAGTAAGCGAATGAATAATACCAAAAGTTTCACAATCATATTTATTCTTTAGTGAAAACCAAACAGCAAATGCTGAAAATAGATGTGTGTCGTTGCACAATTCAAACCAACGAAGGAACGACTGGCGCATCCCCTCGAAGATTCTTGGCGCCGTATTAATTTTAAAGCCGGCAACAACAATTCTAGCCACGAGATCGTCAGTTAAGTCCACAGGCATCTCGTATATTAAAGAGTTCATGTGCCCCCAGAAGAAAAAAGCCAGTGGGTTGAGGTCCAGTGAGCGAGGAGGCCAAGCCAGGTCCGCTACGTCTAATCATCGTGCGGGATATGAGGCATTCAAAAAGTTATAGTCCGTGATAGGGAAACGTACTGGGGATAAATCGTGTCTCTTTGGAGAGGAGAGAAACAGCCTGCAATAAAGTGGGAAGCACTTTTTCCAAGAAGATACGGTATGTTGTGCCGGTGAAACGGTATGGCATGATGTAAGGGCATACCAGGTAATCACCAAGGATACCTGCCCAGGTGTTCACGTAAAATGTTTGCTGGTGTCTACGCGGGGTTGTTCAATGGGCATTGCTTTTGTTCAGATCAAACGTGTTGATTGCGATTTTAAAGGGCAACATCTAGTCTGATAGACTTTCTCCGGTAACCAATAAGAAAAAATGCTGCTTCTTCTCAGTGGAAATTTGCATACGGTATTTTCGTGATAGATTTTTGATGCGTTTCTATTTTCCCCTTTTCTGCCTCTCAGAATAGAATGCAATCCTATGTTATCGCGCAATTATTGCTTGTATGGATGACTACTATCTCTCCTTTTAATTTTTAAAAGCAATTTAAAATCACTTTGTATATATATATATATATATATATATATATATATATATATATATATATATATATATATATATATATATATATATAATATATATAATATATATATATATATATATATATATATATATATATATATATATATATATATATATATATATATATATATATATATATATACATATACATATACATACATACATATAAAATGCAAAGTTAGATATAGAGCTGAAAAGCACAAGAATATATAAAAAATATATATTCTTGTGCTTTTCAGTTTAAATAATCGTATTTATTATACAAATGCCTTTTGCTTACAGATATATTGACGATTTAATAATTTTTAATTGCCTAGAATTTGATAAAATTTACAATAATATATATCCTAAGGAATTAAAATTTTTTTTAATTATAATTTTTTTCATTTTTCAAATAATGAAATAAATAAGCAAATAATTTTTTTTTCATTCCATATTTAAAATTACTTATTTTTTAATTTAAGAAACAAATCAAGAAAAGATAAATTAATAAGATAAATAAATCAAGTTAAGAGAGTTTTGTAAATTTAAGAAATATAATGTTGTGGTAATACATCTTATATTTCCAAATATAGGATCTGAATGCTAAAATAGTAAAAATGAAATAAATATCCAGAAATATTGTGTAGCAATATTTATAGTTAATTGTATGGTACCTTATGAGAATTAGAAAGGATGACTTAGAAAGGATTAAATCTTATGAGAATTAGAAAGGATGACTTCGAAAGGATTAAAACCATATGAGAATTAGAAAGGATGACTTAGAAAGGATTAAAACCTTATGAGAATTAGAAAAGATTAAAACCTTATGAAAATTAGAAAGGATGACTTAGAAAGGAGATTAAAATCTTATGAGAATTAGAAAGTTTCCTGTGTTTGCTTCTTTGTGTGTCATTCTTGTTTTTATTAGGACATATAATCACTTAATAAATTTTTTCTGCACAATTAACCAAATAATAATATATTTTTCCCAACCAATTAATATTTAGAATTATTTTATATTATTTTTTTGTTTAAAAAATAAAAATAAGAAGAGACTTAGGGTCCAAAACATTAAATTAATTAAAAAATTTTAAAGATAAAAAATGTTTAAAGCTATTCATTTCTGTGAACCAAGTTATTCTCTCAAAATTATCTTTTTCTTAATGCAACAAAAAAACACCAAATTGTGGGGATCATTAATTTAAATATTAGGTATTTGTAACAAAAATATTGCCTTATATATTAATACAAAATTATTCTTGTTGATTATAAACGTGTAATTTATATTTAATATTTCTTTGATAAGATAACAATTTTTAAAAAATTACAATGGAACAGTAATTTATCTTAAAAGTTCTGTTCACTTTCAAAACAATATATAAAAGAGTTAAAAAATTGTCTTTAAAATTTAAGGAATTTATCATAAAAATTTATCCTAGCAAAAAAAAATTTATTCTTTTACTTGAAATAAATTTTTAGATTTAGTAAAAATTTTATTTGATTATTTAAAATGACCTCCATCAAATAATATTTACATATAATTGTATTAAAAAAGATTATTTTGGTTTAATTATTTATTCTACAAATGCATCATCTCTAAAGCCATTAGTTTAGTTTACACCAGCAGAACTCCCTGTATCTAATCCTAAAAGGATTCTACCAGTTTTGATGGAGACTGCCGGAAAGAAAAGAGAAGATAGCCACTTCTGCTTGAGGTCACATGTTAAAAATCGGTGCAGAGTCACTGATCACACGACACAAATCGTTAAGGGTTATAGCATAGCAAGAGTTAAAGTTCATCTTCACTAAAGGATTGCATTGCTCCATCGGATGCCTCCTCCCCCTCATCATTTTTATCCTCTGGGATTATTAAGTTCCTATTTTCTAATAAGAAGTTCATTAGGGCTATAACTTTAACTTTGGCATGACGATTATTTATTAAATTCCTGTACCACTGGGTTACCAAATGTTCACTTGGAATCCTGAAATGCCAGGTGCTCGTCAAGGGGCAACTGGTGGCGTAGTGAAAGGGATTACCAACATCCCCGCAGGAACAGTGGTCGTTCTGTTTGGCGCCGAATCTATAGAGGTAACTTGGGAAGGGACCATGTCCAGATGCAAAGAGTGTAATTTGTCTGGGCCAGCATTTCTTGGTTACCCCGATCTTTGGAATGATGTTATATACTAGACGTCCAGTTGTGGCGTTGTCCCAGTACGATATCCGTTCCCGTCTAGCCTGATCTTTAATTAATTTTTGGAAGTGGGATCTGGGAAGAGGTAGTATTGTTGTCTCTCCTTGGGTCGTTGCCTCTTTTGCCAATCTGTCTGCATGTTCATTTCCCTCAAGGCCAACATGGGCTTTAATCCATTTTAACTTGATGTTTTGGCTTGCATTTAGTTGGTCTTGTATATCTCTAGCGATTGGACTGGTGGTTTTGGGATTAGAAAGCGCCATCAAGCTAGATTGGCTGTCTGACCAAATGAGACAATGCTGTTCTTGTTGTTCGGCCCACTTAACTGCTTGCTGTATTGCATACAGCTCAGCCTGAAAAACTGTGCAGTTCATATCCAGTTTAAATTTGCCGATAATCTCGATGTTATTATTGTTCATTGCAACAAAGGCTGCTCCCACTCCACTATCCATTTTAGACCCATCTGTGTATATATTGTGTAAATCAGCTTCCTGGTCTGGAATAGAGTTTTGATTTACATCTATGATGCTGTCTACTCTACTGAAGCCATTAGTTCGAGGGCTTTTCAATACTTCTTGACAATGTTCTTGCTTAAATATAATTATAATTGTGATTGTTTTCAAATACATAAATTAAATGTGTATTCTGTTAAAGAATATTTTAGAGTTTGCTATGAAAGAAAATAATTTGAAAGGTAAATGATTACGATATAACATATCGTAATTCATTAAGGATTTACTTTTTATACTTTATGTGAATATTTTTAAATGCTTATAAAATAGAAATTAGTAAATTGTGTAAAAAAAAAGTGCATGACAGCTACTCTAAATCATTTCCCCTCTACATCAATAATTACTTTTAATTTTTAATGATACTTAATTTTGTTGTTGTTACAAATGACACTTGGACAAGCCAAGATCGTTATGCCGTTGGGTATGAGAATTTAAGTCAGAAGGTTAAGTTTTTCGTTTAATCAAAGCACCACGAAGGTGAAAGTACGACTTCGCTCTAAACTACTCCGATAGATGACACTTAATTAGAAAATATTAGTCACTTAGAATGTGATTTTTAGTTGTACAGATATACTTCTTTAGATCACTTTGATGATTTATCCTCAAGGTGCCTTAAAATTTCAACTTTTAAACAAAATTTTATAAGCAAATATTTCAATAATAATCAATGATAATTAATTTAAAATTATTTACGCGTTTTTTCTCATAAATTGTCTTTATGTATTTGTTAATTGCTTAGATGTACCTTTTTACATAAGTTTCAATTTCATAAATCAAGAAAAGTTCCAGATTTCTTTACTTTAAACGCATGCATTTGTTATCAAGAGAAATCTTTGTGAAGACTATAGAAGACATTCATTTTAAACAGCCTTAAATTACTAAGCAATCCAAATTGCGTGGAAAACGCTTGATAAAATCAACACTAATATATTTCAATTTCAGAGCATTTCTTTCTTAATACTAAATTAAGAATATTTTTGATACTTTACTTTTGAATTTATTACATTTCCATTAAACATAAAATCGGAAACTACCATTTTCAGTTTCAATAAAATGCAGTTCATTTCCCAATAAAATTTCTTCTTAAACATACATACTTTGTATTAAAATGCTGTGTATTTTATAAAAGAATAACAGATTCTTAATATTGGTTAGCACAATCGCAGTAAAATAACATTCATTATCCAAATAATTTTTGTGTGCTTTTTTAAAATATTTCATTACTTGGCGAAATTTTTAGTAATTAAAAAATTACTTTGTCAATACTTTTTATTTAAATATACAAGGGAGTTTTTCAAATTTGCAATATTTGATGGCAATAATTTTTAAATATTTTTGCAAATTTTTATGAGAAACTAGACTTACTTGCAGTTTTACTTTGCTTAATTATATTCTTAATGCAGAGAATTTCTCATTAATTTTAATTTATTCTTTTCGATTTCTCTTTTCTTCTACTTTGTTTGTCTTCTTTTGATTGTTCCACGTCTAATTATTTTACAAATGACTTTCTTACAAGCCATTAGCAGGATGCTTTAACAAAACCAATTGCTTCTCATTTAACGAGTGCTTTAAATGATGAGAATTTCAAAAGTATTTATTCTTTCATAAAATTGTACAGTAGTTGTAGTTTTTATTTTTAGCACCATTCTAATCTTTTAACACGCAAAAATTAATGAATTGAATTTAATTTTTTTCAAATATATTTTGTAAAGAAAGTGCATATACATAAATGAAACACCTTAGATTTATATAGAAACTTTTATTAGAGAGAGAGAGAGAGAGTATGTTTTAAAACCGACTTTGGCATGTAATACAGCTTGGATTCTCTTATAAATTGATTCATACAAGTGCTGAATACTGCTTAGAAAAATACTTGGCACCATTCTTCAAGGAAAAATTGTGAAATTCGCTTAAGAGATTCATCTGAAGGAATCAATTACATATTGAAAGCATTCATATTGATTTTAACAGTTCAATTATATTTACGTCGGGTGACTATGCATCTTATGCTTAACTTATTCTCCTCGGATTGATAAAACCGTTATTTGACAAGTTTTTCTGCATGGACTGGATTATCATCTTGAGCAATTCCATCTCATACAGGAAACATAGTTTACATCATAGGATAGACCTGATCAATTAAAGAGTCTCGTTAATTTTGCTTTCCTTTCTAATAGAAATGACATGGATCTCCATCTCTATGCTTGACATACATAAACAGTAAGTGAGCCTCGGTCGTATGATCCCCGGAAAAGGTTAAAGGGGTTTGGAATACTCGCCCACACCAACTGCCTCGTAATTTTGAACCACGGTCACATTTGAGAATGTATTCTCCCCTCCACATCCCTACCACACTATCGGAAGGATTTTGAACGTCAAAAATTAGGGTGGAACGTCCCCATCCAACGTAGTTCCAACAAGGCAGTGCAGAGAATATGATCATCCTCCTAATCAGTCCTCAGGGAAATTGATGCTTCACTTTGCCGATCTTAAGGTAAAACGGCGTGGAGCTACTGAACCACAAAAGTTCTCTATTTTGACCGCTGGGAAAGAGACAATCACGATCATGTGCTTGTGCAGGTTCAATCCAAACGTACACCAGTCCTTTTTGCAGGTAAAAGTGGAAAAGACGCGGTTTATCAGGCCATATTATTTTCTTTTACTCACCAATCGAGCGAATGATTGATAGTGTCGCACAGCTGTAAACGACGTTTAGCGTTATCTTCTAAGGCAAATGGTTTGGATCTTGCTACTGTGACATAGATGTTTTCTTTTGAAGATGGCTTCGAACTAGTCATTGACACAAAAGAATCCAAATGCTAATTGAGCTTTGCAGTCAGTTTTATGTGCTACATTTATTTTCTTTAAAGATATTATTATCCTCTTCAATATAGATGTCATTATCTTTCCTTAAGTTGCTTTCTCCATTTACTATTTTGTTTTTCCGATATTGTCTTTATAGAAACAATACCTTTAGAAACGCCTAAATTTGAGATGCATAAGTCTCCAGTAATCCAGAGATCAATAATAGGAATCTTATAATTTATTTTCATTCAAAATCTGAGTGATCCGACATTTTACGCTTCCGAAAAAATCTCAGAGTTACAGAGCTATAATGCTACTGTATAATACCACTATATATATTTTTATTTATAAAACGAAATGGTAATTACTATTATATTTACGAAGCGCTTTAATATATATATATATATATATATATACAATTATTTTGTTTCTTTTATCTTAGTATTTTATAAATTTCATTAAATAATGGTTGTTTTCTTCTAGAAATTGTAAAAAATAATAATTTAGTTCTTATAATTTATGAAAATGCAGTGTAATTTACAGAAAATTCAGTATTCTCTTAAAACAAAGGCAGAAAAATATTCCCATTAATTATATTGAATTCTTTGTAAACTATGTATAAAGTAATAATAAATAATTTGTACATAAATTATTGTATTCGCACATATTTCATAACTTCGCAGACCTGTGGAAATGAAAGTAGATTTTTAATTTGTTTTAAATCAAAACTCTATTCATTCTCATATCTTTATTATTTTATGCTTTCTAAATTGAAATGTTTAAAGAAATTGTGTGATCAAGAAATTTTATAATTATTCTAAGCTCTTATCTTTATATTAAATGTTAATATCCTTCAAAAATCTTTTACCTTCTTCATTTCTTTGAATAAATTAAAAGAGATGATTGAAAATTTATTTTTTAAAAATATTCATAAGTTTTAATTTTTATTTTGAACCTCGTTAAATCATTTCAGGAAATCTGTCCTTTTATGTGACTTTAAACAAGATGTTTATCGAAATTATAATTCCAAACTTTCTTATCGATAATCGTTAAAATTCTTAAAGCTAGCTTTCTTTATGATACTATTGTTAAAATATTATATTAAAGATATCATATATTTTTCATTCTAAGAAATATTTATTTCCTAGAACTTATTAGATTTTTGCTTTGATTAAATAGATTTTAATCTTGATTAATGCAAAATTATCTTTTTATTTTTGCATGATATTAGTAAAATTGTCATCGAAATTTATTGAAATTATGAATAAAACCTTTTGAATTATTTTCACAAATTGTAAAAATCAAAAAGTCTTGTTATAATTAATATTATATAACTAGACATTTTGATTAATCATTATGATAAGTAATTGATAAGTATAATGATATGATAAGTAATTTATTGATAAGTTATTATGATTAAAGTCTGTTTTCAGGTAAAACAATTTACTGTAACATACTAGTAGTTATCATTATTTATTTCCACAACGATTATTAACTTATAAAATAATATTAATTATTATGTAATTCTTAATATGCTTAAAAAGTAAATAAGTAGACTTTGAACAGCGAATATTGATATCAAGCAAAACAATATTATTAATTTATTTACAAGTAAACTGAGACAATTTTGTATTATTTTTGCAAAATTTATTCACTAATAAAATGATGATTTTATTTATAAATTAAAATTTAATGTAATAATTAATTTATAAATAATTATTAATAAAATAATTTCGCAAAAATGCCGCAAAAATTATCTCAATTAACTTGTAAAGAAATTAATAATATTGTATTGCTAGATATCCAATATTCGTTGTTCAAAGTTTACTTATTTACTTCTTAAGCATATTGAGTATATTCCATGATTTTATCTTAGTTATTCTTAAACATAAGAGAGAAAATCTTTTATAACGAAAAACATAGCAATTTCATGTTTGTTTTAAATTTAACGTAAACAATTTTATGACCTAAAACTTTCTGAAAAGTGCAATAAACTACGAGTTTATTGAGAAACATAATATTTGAGGGATAAAAATGAAGATTTTTATGGATAAAATACACGCATTAAATGATGCTGTATCAAATTAGATAATGGAATTAGTAAGTCATGTTGAAGTTATTCATAAATATATGAAATACAGTTTTTACTTGCCTTTTAAAAATGATACTTGAAATTAATTTGAATTTATTAGAAACTACATTTAAAAGTAATGTGAATTTGAATCTAGTTTTGTAATATACACTTTAATTTTGCAAAATATTTAAAAATAATAAGGATTAAATGCGACATATTCATCAAATAACATTTATATTTTAAAATGGATTATTAGAAATTATATAGTAATATTTCCTATAATACACATTTAACATTTAAATAATTAAATTCAATTTATTAACAAAATGTATATCTTTATGTCAATAATAAAATTTAATTATTTAAATGAAGAAGAGAATATAGTAATTAATATTATAATTTATAAAAAAATTTATTTGAATGTATAGATGTTATTGAAAAATGACAGAAGGTACAATTTTTGAAACAGTAATACATCTAGAATATGCACTTTTTAATTAGAAGAAAATTTTCCGAAACTGTTCATTGTTCACTTTAATAACAAGTGTGGAAGATAAAAAATACATATATCATACACATTCATAAAAGTACTTAAACTAAATGTCTCTATTGAGACATTAATTTCTAATATAAACTTAATTGACAAGAAAACTTAAAAATAAAATGTCACATTTAAATTATAATGTAAAAGATGATAAAAGTCACATTTAAATTATGATGTAAAATTAAAAGATATTAAAGAATATAAAATTAATTTAAAATTTATATTTCTTTAGAAGAGCCGTGGCAGCCTAGTGGTTAGGTCATCGGTCTTCCTCCCCGGAAAAGCTGGCTTTGATTCCCAATACCGCCAAAGACCCACCGAGTACATGCGATATATGTGTTCGTTAATCTTTTTATACTAAAAATTAATTGCAAAATAGCTTTTAGCTCAGAACTTAAAAAATAAATTTATTAAAATTAATTTCAATATTTGGATTCAGAGAGCAAAATGAGGTAGATACAGCTTTAGCAATTAAAATACACATCTAAATCATTGTAATAGTTATTGCTGTTTTAAAATATCTTAAGTGAATATATTATTGTACTTTGCACCATCTATTGATAATGAGAAATATGGAAGGATATTGATTCGACATGAAGTAATTATAATGTCAATATTTAAATAGATACGCAACAAACATTGTTTGATGAATGTATATTAATAAAAAGCGGGACATCGAGGGAACAATTTAACAAAGCATTTCTTTTGGACACTTAAGAAGTTACAACTGAATCTCTAATGGATTTCACATCATGCTGGGAACAATAATGGAAGACTATTTAAAAATGATTGACGGCTCATTCAGCATACTAAATGCTTTTCTGTTTTAATAGATCGTTCACTTAAATCAAGTGTCAAAACAGTGTAAAAAAGCTTAAGGGAATGACAAAGAGTCATTTCGGCCGCCATCTATCTAATTTGATTGGCGGAAATTTTACGTCACACGAAATAGACGCTATGTTAGGCTTAAAAGAAAAGGACGAATAAAATGCACGGAAAAATAAGCATTTTTAAATTTCTACCTAACAAATGCTTCATTTAAGTTATTTATTTTTATCTTAATAGTAATAAATTGATATTCTTTTTTTCAATTTCGTAATAAAATATTATATATAAGGTGCGTTATTTTTATTGTAAATAATGTCTCGTAAAAAACTTAATTTTACAAATTTATGTAAGCAAATTAATTAGAAATCGAAATTTCTATTTGAAAAATGTATAATAAATTTATGCAAGACCGTTTAAATGTTAATTCTAGCAATGTATTTAATTTTATAAAAAAGTATAGTTTATTAAGAATAATCATAAAAATGTATATCTTTTAACTATTACAACTGCACTTAAAAAGGTTCATTTCTTTTGAGAGAACTTGTTTTTGTTTTTTAAAATATTTAAACAATATACAATTATGAAATTAAACTATTTAGTTTCAGCAATTTAATGATTTGTTTAACAATAGTTAAATTTTTACATTTTGTGTTCATAAGAATTAAGAATACTTTTTCGATACAATAATTCTCATAATTGAAAAGTTATGAATATACATGAATAAAAAAGATAATATTTTCAAATTTAATATTTTATACGATCAAATAGATCAGTATTCACAGAATTCAAAAGAACATATTTAGTAATAATTATTTAAAAATTTGTTACTGTGAGTACAGTAAAAATCGAAATACATTTGTTTTCAAAAGCTAATATAGTTGCATTGTTAAAAATATCATATTTTGAATACAACGTTCACATATTTAATTATATGCCAACTATATTAAGTAAACAGAAATAATAAATCTTAGTATCATTAAAATTAAGTTACATAACTTATTTAGGAGCAACAAGAAACACTCCATCTAGAGATAATGCTATTTAAATCTTCACAAAGGTTACTCTGGCAGCTTAAAATTATGCTAGAAGAAATTTTAATGCATATTTAACGAAATGCAAAGTTATATTTCTTTGTAAGAGTAACGTTCTCTAAAAAACAAGGACGTATTTTAATGAAGAACAGAATGAGATATAAATTGTTTCTTTTACAACTTTTAACACAGTGGTTTAAAATACTGCTTTAATGTCAGCTTCCTTTTTTGACATTTAATAGTCTCTTATTTCACAATGAAAATGATATTCACTTACACAACATACAACGCAGGGAAGATTTTAGAATCATAGTTAAATGTGATATAACTCTGTAACATTTCCCAAAGTTTTGAAACTTTTGTAAAATTGTCTCAAGCATAATTTGTAATATATACTCTTAAACATTCGGAGAATTACTACAACATAAATAGAGCGAATATTTTTTTTTCAAATTACTCGTAAGAAAGATGTTTTGCTTTTGTAAAAATAAAAAAAAAAATGGTCAATAAGATGTGAAAAAATACGAAACTTTCATCTTATTAATCTCATTATCATGTCAACAGATTGAAAAAGCATAGTAATTTATAGATTTTCAAAACTTTAAAATACATTTAATACCTTGATTTTTTAAATATGTTTGGGTGTTAAGAAAGTTTATATATATGTGTAATTAGAAAAACGAAATAATAATGATCTTGTATTATATGTATGCGTATGTGTTTGAATTTTTATCAGATTCTCAAACTTTTTGTATGATTTTTCAATTTGTAACACATTACACAAATTCAATATTTGGTATACTTGGAACGAAAGTAATTCCTATTGGTGCAATTACAATATTTGGAATGAAAATTTTCAGATTTATACCAACACCATTCTGATCATTAGAAATGGGCTTAGAGAATGCTTTTTCATGCAGAGTCCTATTGATATATATATATATATATATATATATATATATATATATATATATATATATATATATATATATATATATATATATATATATATATATATATATATATATATATATTATCAATTCCATTTTATTTATCAGATGATGAGTGAGTAAACGAGTAGCTTAGGTGGGGAAGGAAGAAGCTCTTAAATTTACTAATATTTAAAGATTTATTTACTAATAGGATTATTTACAGACATCTTTTAGGTAGCTCCTTCACACAATCTCCCTGCTCAATTACATGTACATATCGCTTAACATGACATATTAAGTACTGCCATCTAGTGGCCACTCATTATTTTTAAGTAATATTACAGCTTAATGTTTTAACACAATATATATACACACACACACATATATATATGTATAAAAGAATTAAATGAAAAGGGAACACTCTTTTATATGTTAACTCTTACAAGTGCTGTACATTAATACAGTATCTATGTACAGTGCTGTAAAAGTAATTAAATGCTGAACATCTTGGTCAGAGTAAGTTGTTTCTCGGCCTGCTTTCTTTTTCGGAAAGGCAAGTCGTGCATACGCTTGACATTGAGAATTGCATGTGATTACACTCGGGTTGACGATACATACACTTCAAAGCAGTTTCAAAACTGGCAAATGTTTCAGTAATAGATGGTCTCGTGTCTGTTTCTACTGGGATATTAAGGTCAACATTTTCCTCGACACTTTTAATAAGTTGAGCAACATTTGCAATTTTAAATCCAGTGTTCCTGACTCATTATTCATTCTCCTATATTTTTAGCGCTAACTTCTGACCATCCAAGAATTTTCAAAGGCACGTTTCTTTATTTCTCTAGTGACAAGTCATTCTAATCTTCTCTCTTCTCTTACCTTTTCTTTTTTTTTTAGCTTTTTCTATTTTCTCGTTTTCTGTCTCTTTTTCATTCTAATTTATATTTCTGAAATTTTGAAGCGATTCACTAAAACGGAGTTCGAATAATTAGAATTCTACTGTATGTTTATATTTTCTGCATAAATTTAAACTTAATAATAAATTGGGTTCTGTGTATAAAATTCACATTTGTTGGGATAGGTTTTCATGAGTTTTCCAGGTTTTCCTTCTCATGATTTGGGAATATGGCCCGCAATATTTAGAAAGCTTTCCATGAAAACAATACATGGTGAAAGCTTAAATGTCTTATAACAGTGTTCAGCTTTTAGCCTAATTGTTACAATGTATCATATATTAGAAACAATGGCAATTGGTTTAAATTTTTGACTTTTAGGGAGACCAAACATTTTTTTATAAAATGTTTGATGGAAACAAAAAGAATGATCATTGAAAATTTTAGTTTATCACTCTTGGTATACAAAATTTAATTATTTAAAAGTATCCGGTATTTGTTTCTCAAAGGGTATTTCAAATCACTTTAACATTTACAGTTTTAGGGAATCAAATCCGCGAAAAATTGATTATCTTTAGATTTGACTCAACTATAATTATGTTAAAATAGCATTCATTACAGATTTTGTTATCAAATGAAAATTTAATGTACTTCAAAGTGAATATTTAATCTCATTGTAAAAACTTAAATTTATATCTATAACTATTAGAGTAAAATGATAAAAAAACTGCTAAAAATACAAATATTACAATTGCATATTTTGCTTTCAAAATTACCATCTTGTTTGTAAAGATTGTTTAATGTATACCAATAATGTTAAACTTGAATATTCTGTATTTTGACAAAATATGTTTTTAAAACCAAACAAAGAGATTCGAATGAAAATTATTGAAATAAGAAAAAATTAGATTTGATTTCTCAACATTTATTAAATTAAAAATACTCAGAATTAATGTATAATTTATGTATTTCAAAATTATGCTTTATAAATCCGTAGTTTGTAAACGATTATTTTAGAAGTTTTATTATTACGAAAATTGCACCTTTAGGACTAAATTTTTAATAGCGTGCATCTGCTTTGTTGAAAACCATGTGATTGAAAGATATTATCGGCAAAGTAACAGTTCAAAGTGAAAGAAATAGATTAAAGAACCATAAATTTCTAAATGGATTAAAATATTTTTTCTAATTAAAATGTTGAATGAAGTTCTTCAGCTTTGTAACAGAGGTAATGTTTAGACCTTTTTCTGATTTTTGTGTGTTTCTTCGAATGTATAAATTTCACACATTTTAATTTTGAAAAAATGACTGGGATTTATTTTCAATATATTTTTTTAAAAAAAGTGATTGGCATAACTCAAATTTGATATTTATGTGAGTTTTAAGTATTTTATTACAGATTATTTAATCAGAAAATTTTGAATTACATTTAAAGTAGATAATGTTATGCCTTAAAATATCATTCTGAAAATAAAGTGAAACTTAGGTAGAGGAAAATAGATAAATTTGTATTTCTTTTAGTGATGGATGATGACACGCCAGAACTTTCCATGTTGGATAAACACTTTTTTTAGAACAGCTGGAGAAAAAGTCTCAAAATTGTAAAACTTATGCTTAGCAGTTTAAATACATTTACATTTTAAAAATACTTAGGATTATCAAGACATTGTTTATATTTGAATAATTACCACGAAAATCCATTCCTTCGATTTTCAGTTAACATACATTCGTGATTAGTTATAAAATTTACATTAGGGTTAAAATGTCTAGTCTTATAGTTAAGATGCAGTTGAATAATTACTACGAAAATCGGTTTCATTTTCTTTCAGTTATTAAATAATAGTGATTATCATATTAGGCTTAAAGTGCAGTAGAACTCCACTTATCCAAACTGCTTTTATAGGAATTGCTTACAGAATTTAAAGAAAAATAAATTAGACTGAAGAAGAGAAAGAAAATGAGAAAAAGGAAAATGCTCTAGAAAAGGAAAGGTAAAACAAGGGATAAGATTTGAATACTGTGTCACTTGAGGAACTCAGAAGCATTCTTTTGAAAATTCCTGGATATTCAGAAGTTAGAGCTGAAAATATAAGATAGTGGATTTTGATCTAGACATTGGATTTCAAGTTTCAAATAATGGTCAACTTATTGAAAGTGTCGAGGAAGAAACTGACCTTAATGTCCAAGTTGAAGCAGGCACGGGACCATCAGCTACTGAAACATTTGCCAGTTTTGAAACTGCTTTGAAATGGATGGATTTTATTTATTCATTTCATTACATATATTCAGACTTGTATGCTTGATTCTTGAGATCCGCTTGTAAGTCTTCGTCGATAATAGGACAAATAGCACAATGACAGATGTACAACCAGAGAAGATAATGAAGAAAACACCCAGGGCCACGGTGGGAATCGAACCCACACTCCTAAATGGATGGAGTGTCAGTTCGAATGTAATCACATGCAAACTTTCACTGTCTAATGGCTTTGGGATACGTGTTGTCTGCTCGAAAACGGATGAAGGAAATAAAACAGCTTATTCTCACATTCATTTACAGCACTGTTCATATGTACAGTATTAATGTATAGCACTTGTAAGTACCTTAACATTTAAAAGTGTTGCCTTTTCACTAAATTAATTTTCCTTAAAAATACATCGTTTTCTCTCTTGTTTCTAGCATACAATAATTAGTTAAAATAGACTTTTATTGAAAAAAATTCAATTATCGGAATTTTTGGATTATCCGAATGGAGTCTGGTCCCAGCTAATTCGGATAATTGGAGTTCTTCTTTATCTAGATTAAATGTGGTTGCAACTGAGTAACTAGAATAAATATCTGTTTCAATGTCTTTCAGTTGATGCATAATGTGAACAATTACGCACATTTACGTTTAGCTTAAAACATCTAGGTTAAATACAGATCTAATTACAATATAATTCCAATTAATTCCAATTACAATAATTGCAATGCATGTGCGTTTACATTAAGCTTAAAGTATCTAAGTTCAATTTGGATGAACTATAATAATTATTACAAAAACCTGTTTTATATAGTCTTTCAGTTGATGTATCTTACTGATTAGTTACATACATTCGGATAATTTAATTTTGATGTAACTAAGAATTGAACACACAATCCGTTTCTTTGTCTTTAAGTTGATGCAAAATAATTACTAGATACCATTTTTAAGTTAGATTTAAATTATCTCGATTTAATTGGGAAGAAAGGAAGACTTGGATAATTATTGATATAATTGAGTTTATTGTCTTTAATATAAAATAGATGACCTTGGTGTTGTTTTAGCTTTGTAATTGTAATATTCTACAAAACTTGTAGTGGATATGTTTGCCTCTGCTTTTACATTTATTTGCAAACTAATATTGATCTAATAATGTCATAATATTGTAAGGTGATCCGAATGGGTTCTTTAGAATGGAACATTTCATTTTTATTCCCTATAGACAAAAGATGCATATTCTGTTTCTACTGTATTTTTCATGTTTGTTTAGTCACTGCTTGGAATATTTTTTGGTTTTCTCAATTTTAATGCGCGAGTCGAATTTACCATTAAATATTTACTCCGAAAAATCATACAAAATGCTTGAAAGTGCTTTAGAATAATTTTTGGCCTTTCAGTACACCGAGAAATGGATAATGTCTAAAGGGAGGAAGAATTTTGTACTGTTCCTCTTCTGAAATATTTAGTATATTGTCATCAACAAATGTTGTGTTCTCTTCTTCTGTATTAAGTATATAATATTTGTATAGTTATTACTCAATTAATTACCTATTGACACTTTAATTTGCATTTTTTACAATGTTTAATTGATTTCTCTTGGTTTTACTGAATGACTGAATGTATGAATTTAATTATTCATTTAAAAGGATATAATGACAATAATATTTTACTGGGGATTAATTAAAATAATTCTACTGACATATTTTTAATTACAACCATTATAAAGATACTTTTTTTTTAACCCATATATGGATTTTTATTATAAGGCATACAATTTTATGCAAATAAACATAACGCTTGTGTTGTTTTCTTGAATTCTTACTGAATTTATTAAGGTAGCAAAACAATTCTAACTGCTTACAGTGTTAACAAATACAGTTAGGAGTACTTAATGTTTATGTATTCTTGGTATTATCCTAAGCATTTTAGTGTATTTTAATTATTATACTATAATCATTTTGTCAGAAGCGTTAGATATTTAAACAAAGGAACCTTACTTCTGGAGCTTATATGGATTAACACTCGCAATTTGTAATGCAGCCTCGGCAAAATTCTCTCATTTAACACGAGCTTTACCGAGTTGTCTTCGAATGAGTATGTCTTAGAACTGGACTTAATGGCGCAGGGGTTGGTTGAGAGCAAATGTTAATCACACACGTAACTCATCAAAGGGACGAAGAAAATGGAAACATTTCATGGTTGGTGTACGCTGGAATATTGAAGCAATATAACTGTTTGAAGTGTTGGAGAAGTATAATTGGTGAGAATATAAGAAATAGAGAATAGCCTTCGTTTTTTAGTTTCAATTTAAGTGTCGTGACATATTATTATATTATTTGTGTAAGATTTGAATTATGAACACTTCAAATTTTATATAAATATATATATATATATATATATATATATATATATATATATATATATATATATATATATATATATATATATGTTAGTGTATATGTAAGTTTTTACGAAAGAAAAGACGCCCAACTTGTCTAGTGGTCAGCGTGTCTGACTGCGGATAGGGAGGTCCTGGGTTCGAATCCCAGTTCAGGCATGGATGAACTGTCTCTCTCTATCTATCCTGTCTTTGTCCTTTCCTTGTATGAATGGGGAGTGAATGGTTGCCTACCCTATAAACGGGTACCTATGGCATGTGTGTACTGAGGAAGTCAGACTCCACACCTAAATATGGTTCAGTTGGAAAAGTGGAGCAGCACACCCCATATTGCCAGCCTAGCTGACACACGACAACAACAACAATGAAAGAAAAGAGCGAACATTAGTATTGATCACTCTTTAATTTAGTCACATATACAAGAAATATGGATACTATTCCATTTCACCGCAAATCTCACAGCGTTGAAATTCTAGGTGACAATTCACGAAAAACATATGAAAAAGTTAGTTGGAAGTGCTAGTTAAAAATGTTTCAAAATATAACCATTTTTAAAATTATTTTAAATGTTTTTAAAATGTTATTATTTAAAAATAAAATTAGTAAAAGCAACAATTTGTGATATTCTGTTTCTCTTGATGATGTTTTTGGGTGAGATAATCTCCGCCGGTAATATGGAAGAGTACTGATAAATGCATTCGAGAAACAGTCAACAAATTCTATTACATTTATGGAATTATTTAAGCTAACACTATGGATCTATATTTATTTAATACATTTTTCAGGATTCATTATGTTTTAAACTTTAAAGATATTATTAAGTAGTTACAGAATTTATACGTTGAATGCTTATAAAAAATATATATTTAAAATATGATAAAATATATTTTTATAACCTTTTTGCATTATATATATATATATATATATATATATATATATATATATATATATATATATATATATATATATATATATATATATATATATATATATATATATATATATATATATATATATATATATATATATATATATATATATATATATATATATATATATATATATATATATATATATATATATATATATATATATATATATATATATATATATATATATATATATATATATATATATATATATATATATATATATATATATATATATATATATATATATATATATATATATATATATATATATATATATATATATATATATATATATATATATATATGAATTTGTTTCACGTAGTTAATAGCTAACATTCAGTTAAATACTTTCTTAAAAATTTAAATAAAATATCAAATAAAATTTTTGAATTTGTAGCAAAATTTTATGTGTGGAAAATAATAAGACAATTTAACATTTTAGTGTAAGTATTCCATTTAGTAATTGATTAGTATGAATTTCAAACTAAATTTGACAGAATAAAAGACACGAAACTATTACCATAATTAATTTTAGGAGTTAAATAATTAGAATGTAAAATATATGTATGCACGATTGGGAAAAATAACAAATTTATTCAGACAAATTAATTGCAGAAACGGTAAGAAAGAAATCTTATCTCTTTAATGATGTGAAAGTGCTTTCTATCTTTCGTAAATGGAAAGAATTTAAAACTTTGTGGCCTATAAAATTTATCTCTTTGCAGAAGAATGAAAGCTTCTAAGTAAACAAGAATCTCAAGAATCTTTGTTAAAATGTTTCAAAACAGCATTAATTCTGTGATTTAAAGAAGTTTAACTATTTAAGCTATTATAAACAGAAAATATTTCGTTACTTTGTAATTGTATTCTTATTTCTAGTTTCCAATTTCATCACAATTAGGTTAAAATAATTGGGAATTTAAATGCTTCATGTAAATGATTTATTGTTCAAAATATGGTTAACAGACTTAATAAAACAGACTTATATCATAAAAAAATTTTCTTATTTAATTAAAGATGAGAACTAGACAGAAGAAAATTTTTAAACTATGAAGAATATAATGTTTTCTGGCAATAATATATTTATAAAGAAATTTTAGTAATAGATATATAACCTCAGTTAGCAAGCTTTAATAGTTTTGAATGCAACGTATATACACAAATTATGACTTCATAGTTCGATATAAAATTGATACACATTAGTTTCTCCTCAGTTGTAAAGAGTTGTAAATTTGGAGTGTTATTCAAATTTAATTGACGTGTCCCAAATGTGTACCCATACCTACATTGCAAGTGCATTAATTCTATGGCAAAATCAAATGGAATCAGACAATTACTCTCTACGAACACATATATGACCATCAAATTATTGCTTGCTGAACCAAGACTCGTTTGAATCAAATCTTTCATCAAAATAAAATTGAATCAGACAATTATTCTCCACGGAAACATATATGACCATCAAATTATAGCTTGCATAGCCAAAACACGTCTGAATCATATCTTTCATCAAAATCAAATGGAATCAGACAATCTCCACGAACACATATATGACCATCAAATTATTGCTTGCAGAATCAAGACTCGTCTGAATCATATCTGTCATCAAAATCAAATGGAATCAGACAGTTATTCTCCACGAACACATATATGACCATCAAGTTATTGCTTGCAGAACCAAGACTCGTCTGACTTAAATCTTTCATCAAAATCAAATGGAATCAGACAGTTATTCTCCACGAACACATATATGTCCATCAAATTATTGCATGCGGAACCAAGATTCGTCTGGAAAAAAACGACATCGTGTATAAAGCTTAGTTGTTGCGTAAACCAAATAGCGGTCGGTTTCTATGTTACATTGTTACGGAAAGTCTAAATATTCGTCCCCATGGTGACACTTCGTGATGCTGCAAACGTGGTAATAAGGCTCAACATTGTCTAATGGTAGGGTAGTGATCTACGGTTCGTAAGTTCCCGGTTTTAGTTTCACCCATGCTGAGCAAAAGCAGAACCACGCAGCGTTATTGTATGCCGATCAGTGGGAGTGAGTGCTTGGAACTTTCCTGGCTTTTCTCCCTTGGGAACGTAAATACGACCTACTATCTATGAACAGTCTCCAAAAAGTGCAATTTAGGGTATGGATATTAAAATGTCTCCGGACCTTAATCTGTTAAATATAGTGTGCCCAAAAAGTATTCTTATTGTAAGAGTGGATACTTGTCGTGTTGCAAATGAGTCGTTTCCTGACTAGCTGCCCGGAAGGCAATTTACAGTGGCCATATTAAAATCTCTTTGGATGTTAGGCTGTCAATTACATGGTGTCCAAAACGTACTCATACTACATGAGTGGATACTGGACATGAGGCAATTAAATCTTTTCCTGACTAGCTCTTGTTGTAGTTGTTAATTTTACAGGTGTCCTTCACAAGTCATTACATATACCATGTCCAAATGTACTCTTACTGTACAAGTGAATACTGAACGTGATGCAAATGAGTCATTTCATGACTAGTTCACAGGAAGGCAATTTATGGTGAGCATATTGAAATGCCTTCGGACATTAGGCTGTCTATTATACGGTATTCATTACATTCCCATACTATGTGAGTGGATACTGAACATAAAGCAAATGAGTCATTTCCTGACTATTTCGCGATGTAGTTGTGTAGTTCTTCAAGGATAATTTCACAGTAAATCTATCTTTTTGGTCGTTAGTCCTGTGAAAGTCTTATTGGGTGTTTATCAGGGGATTTCGGAATGAGAAATTTTCTCTCACGCTGTAGGTATTTGTTGTCATCCTGCGTTTTCCAAATACGCTAAACTGTTCATGAGTTTACATATCAAACATCTTCTTCCTTTATTGTAATTCAGATGTTCGTAAGCTATTTCTATTTGATGTTTCAATTGTAATAACCAGTAATGCTTTTGATTTGTGTACTGTGTATTATTTAATAAATTACTTTCTTCTTTTTAATGCAATTTTAACTAGATTTTATTGAAAATGATATATCTGAGCGTATTGCATGACAATGAACAACTAATCTTCTGCTGGTGCTAGAGATATAATTTGTTTAATTTTAGGTATAGAACAGAAATTATAAATACAAATTTTCTTCATTCTAGTTACTAAATTACAGAAATTATTATTTTTTTCATCAAATATAAACAAAATGTGTATATGATTGTTTCTCATTAGGTTACAGTTTTAATTCTTGTTACATCGTTTGTTGGTCATAAGCAAATTTTAGAGACCAATTGTAGTTACATATCATCTATACTATAAAATGAAGTACAAATTAAATTTAATTTTGAACATGTATAAAATTCAATTTAAATATGCATAAAATTAATAAGATTGTTAAAATCTTGTTCTAAGAAACTTGTTCAAATAATGAAATTACCATACATCGGTATGACAAAGAATGTGAAAATATATTTTATTTCAGCTTCGCAAAAATCTGAAACATCTGGGGAAATAAAATTTAACACAAAAGTGAATCAAAGGAATTTAAAAAAAAATGAAACATGAATCAAAAGAATTTTTTTAACATTTTGAAAACCACATTTTTTCATTTATATTTCTGATAAACTTTCGTCTTTATTTCTATGGAGAATTAAATTAAATATTTTCTACTCTTCTGAAAAGCCTTTTAAAATTCTGCCTTAATTGTCTTAGAGACCGTAAATATTTTACTCAAAAATCAATTAAATATAAAAGAATAAAATATTAAAAAGTAAATTCATTCTGCGACTATTTAAAAGGTTAAAAATGTAAATAACTCTTTTGCATGTCTCCAAAGGAAAAATAACAAACTCTCCAC
This sequence comes from Latrodectus hesperus, assembly GCA_037975125.1. Lineage (NCBI taxonomy): Eukaryota > Metazoa > Arthropoda > Arachnida > Araneae > Theridiidae > Latrodectus > Latrodectus hesperus. The sequence continues at coordinate 47,993,711 of CM075851.1, forward strand.
AATATTAGAGTAATAATTTATTTTAATGAAACGGCAGCAGAAAGAAATTGTAACCGTAATTAACCCTAAGTTCAACGTCTCTATTGAAAAGCTTTCATTTTTTATAATTTTCCCTTTTTTACCAGACGATTTTTAACAACCCAGTAAGCTTTAATGCGAGTTCTGCAAGAGATATCCTCTTTAAATGATATAAAGATGATAAATTGCTTCAAATAAAATGGCAGCGGTACAAAATTACCCTCAGTAATAGAGGAACACTTTTTCCAGTGGCTGCAATTCAACAACTGCGGTGAAAATGCTACATTATATGTTCAGTTTTTGAATAAAATTGAAAGAACAAAAAACAAATATAAGATGGTATTTCTAAAAGAGTAAAGTGATAAATTTTCCTTGTAACCAATATGTTAGGAAGGATATTTAAATGTATGTGAAATCCAGGATTCATTTTAATATTTATTTCATTTAAAAACAAGTTAAATATTTTCATCATATCACCATCATTTTCATCATATCAGGAAATCATAGTTTTTTTAATTTTAAAATTATCTGAATTAGTTGCTATTAGTTTAAACTAATGTAGGAGCACAGTTTAGATACTTTTTATCTTTATTAAGATTATTTCATGTTAATTACCAAAACAACGGAAAAATAAGTGTATAAAAATGTTGCATGATTTCTATTATTTTGTCTTAATCTACTCCAACGAATTATTATTTATCTCTATCGAAATTAATTTAAATTTTTGATATGAATTTAATCCATATTTTTATCCTTCTAAAGTAGGAAAATTGTAAAATAATGAAGAGATAATGATTTGTTTTTCAATAAAAATACGTCTTTTTAATTAAAATACATTTTTTGTTTCATTATTTCTTGAAGATTTCCATAAATATACATAAAATAAAATGAAAAATAAAATTTAACTATATTAAGGATAGTACATATTTCGTATATATAATTATTTCTAATTATTAATTACTTATGAAATAATGAGAAATCTTTAAATATCTATATACTAGGAAAAAAACATGATCTTTACAATCTGCGGTAATCTTTTAAATTTGATACTTTTTATTTTTTTTATATATGCATCATTTAATAAAGAATGAAAAGAAATAGATTAGTAAAATAAAAATGATATATTTTAAAATATTCTTTTTATTCTTTCCTTTAGTATCTTTTTGTTGAAGGAATGTTATTATTACAAATAATTTACCAGATAATGCCAAACTTTAAAATATTTGAGAGCTATGATAATATCATTGTTACTTCTGACAGAGACTATTTGGAATTTGGGGTTTAAAAACTAATAAAATTTAATTATTAAAATAAGTTAATTGGTAAAATTTATGAATTATAATGCATATGCCTTTAACTACTATGATTTTTTCTGCAGTCATCTACATTTTTATTATCGTTTTTGACTATTTAAAGAATATTGTAATATTTTAAACTATTAAGTTGAAAATAAAGAATTTGTTATTATTTTTAAGATAGTATTTCCAAAATATTTAATTTTTTTTATTTTACTTATGCATAAATAATTAAGTACAACATAGAGATTAATAAGTTAAGAAAATTAAATAATTCTTTAAAATTTTCCTAATTTTTCCACACTAAGAAAAATTTTTTTGCTGATAAAGCGTAGTTATTTTTAGGTTTTTTAAAAAGAATATATCATTATAGAATGCTTGGATAAAAACAATACCATTATGATACCATTTAATAGTATTTTGAATTTAAAATATTATATTTTATTTATTTATGAATAAACAATGAAAACAATTGTTGTTGTTTACTAATGACACTTTGACAAGCCAAGCTCGCTATGCTATGTGAATTAGGTCGATTAGGAGCGTCTTTCGTTTTAATCAGAGCACCATGAAGGTGAAAGTACGACTTTGCTCTTCGCACATGCCATAGGGACCCGTTTATAAGGTAGGCAACCATTCACACCTCATTCATACAAGGAAAGGACAAACACAGGATAGATAGAGAGTGAAAGTACATCCATGACCGAACCGGGATTCGAACCCAGGACCTCCTTATCCGTAGTCAGGCACGCTGACCACTAGACAAGTTGGTCGGCAATTAATTAAAGCAATTAATTTCATGAAATAAACTATTCAGAAAATAAGATAGTTCATTTCTTTCCTAAACTTGGATTAATTAATTTTACTATTTAAAAGATGCACCATTTTTAGCCTATAAAGTATCAACGGTACATTACACGTCACACATTCACAAATGCTCTAATATTTCTTTCCGAAAAATATTTATTTCCGTATGACTATGTTTACTTGAATAGAAGGATTAGGATTTGACAAACGAATTCTTTTTGGACTTAACTAGCATGTGGTGTACCTGCATATTAAATGTTTATTCAATATTTAAAAATAATTTATGCATATTTTTAGAAGTAAACCAGGTTATGTAAAACTGCACGTATCGCGTGTTTGGAGTTTATTTAGTTTCCACCGAAAGTATCTTGAAGATTAATATGCTTTGAGAATATGTCGGGAGCAATAAATATTGCACAAAGAATACACTTATTTGCTCCGTTGAAATGACTATGCCATTGACTATGAAGTAGAAGGCTTTTAAGCACATACAACAAATATGAACTTCAACGGATATGCTTAAATACCTCATTTCACATTCAAAACCATTGTTTCAGATGGAGTAATAAATTGTTTTCCCATCCACTAACGCATTCCTGGGGACTCATTAAAACGATGCTGCTTCTTGTGTGATGGCAACGCTGTTTCTAGCCAGTGGAGTTTCTTTACGATAGAAGCTGTGTTTTTTTTTGTTACGTTTCATTTTGTAGTTGGATTAGCTTGGTAAGTGCGCATGTAAATGAAACATTTTTATCATAACGAATGAAAATCTATTGCAGATTATTAGATTTTCAATTATCAGTACAAAAAGGAGATGTGTACGTAAAATAATTATTTCTTTTATGGTGAAAGAAATGTATGAAATCAAATTTACAGTCGATGATTGAGTTTTTAACTAAAAATACAAATTGAAAGTGTATAGATGATAGGATTTTTAACTATAAATACAAATTGAAAATGTATTTTCAAATGAAATATTTTTTATACATTGAAAGAAGGGGGAGGCAAGTAAAAATCAGTTGTCAATGCTTAGATTTCTAATTATAAAATTGGAAGATGAACGTGTAAATGAAATATTTCTTTTATATAGAATGTAATGTTGCAAATAAAAAACTATTATCTCGATGCTTATAATTTTAATTATTAATACAAATTGAAAATATATTTGCAAATGAAAAATTCCTTCTATGTTAAAGAAAATGCCAAATTTCATATAAAAATCTACTTGGCAATAATTAGATTAATTATAAATAAAAAATTAAAAATGCATATATAAGTAAAATATTTATTTTACAATGAAGGAAATGTCGCCGTAAAAGCATATTTATTGCTCTAATACTTCTCTTTTAAATTTTGTAATATATATATATATATATATATATATATATATATATATATATATATATATATATATATATATATATATATATATATATATATATATATATATATATAAATGCTGTATAGTTTAGTTAAATATGAAATATAATTTAAATAACGCTATTAAAAGTTCTAAATAAATGCATTATTTAAATATTATCAATAGATTTGTAAATTAATGTAAAGTGAACAGAACTTAACAATGTTTAATTTATATATATATGTATATATATATATATATATATGTTAATATAAGCCAATAAATATATTAAAGAATGAATACAATACTGAAAAAACAATATAATAAAAAATAAATCACAATGCATAAATATTACAGGAAATCAAGCCAGCGCAACAGCATTTAAAGAAAGATTTGCCAGTATAAATAAGATGAAACTTGATGATGATGTACATTTTAGTAATTTTCCAATTTTGTATTTCAGGTTTCAATGTTTTCGTTGGAAATGCTGCATAATTTTCTTTTTAATGATTAAATATATTTGAAGAATAAATAAAATGAAGTATTACAGAAGAGAAAAAAACTGAGAAAAATCTTACTTAAAAATGTAGAAAAATACATGACTATAGTTCTTTTTCCTATAGGATTATGAATATTACAGTAAATTTATAAATTGTGCCCTTTCAGAAAAAACGAAAACAGATAAATTATTCAAAATGTTTCCAATATGTCTCTTTCTAAAAAATTCTTGGGAACTTTTTGTTTTTTTACATATCAAGCAAACATAAAATAATTGAATTAAACTTTCAATTTTTATATAAGATTGTCAAAAATATAACTCCTTAGACTCTTAAGGAAATGTAATTTTTTCCATAACTGTTCAGTAATAATTGTGTATAACAAAATACGCTGTTTTGCTTGAAGTATATGTCAGATATGATCCAATAAAATAAAAAATAATGTTATAAATCTGAATAGAAAAATAGAGTTTATAAGGAAAATTGATTTTTACTAAAACTTCATTGTTAAATAGTAGTTTTCCCTGGTTGAATCTGCAATTATTTTTATTCATTATGGAAACGATATATTTTGAGAAAAGTAGGAAGATTAAATTTTAAATTTCATTTAAAACTACAATTGAAATAGTTATATACAAAATTTCATTTTATTGTAATTTATATCATAAGTTTATGCTTAAAATTATAATTTTTAATTAGAAAATAAAAGAAATAAGGTATTTTTTTTCAAATAAAAATACAATCATTGCAAAAAAATCTTCAGTACATAAATTTCATTTACTTACATAATTTTATACGCATATTGATTCTTTTAGATTATTCATGAGAGAAATTAGAAACTTAAATATAGAAAATTAGTTTTTAATAGAATAAAAATACAATCATTGTAATTTTATTAAAAACTTATTTTCTATATTTAAGTTTCTAATTTCTCTCATGAATAATCTAAAAGAATCAATATATGTATAAAATTATGTAAGTAAATGAAATTTATGTACTGAAGATTTTTAGGATAATAAGAAATAAAATTTTAAACATGAATATTCATATTTAATGCAATTACGTAAAAAGAATTTTGTATGAATAAATATTAAGCGAAGTAATTTTCAAAGTATTTCTCTATCATATTTCATTATTTTAATTGAAAACTAAGGGATATTTTGTTAGAAACATAAATTAATGTTTACATAAATTTTTTAAAACATTTAATATATTTATTGAAAAATAATTTTCATTTAATTATCTTAATATTCCATGCAATGATTTTTCAGGTATAAACAAAATTTTAATATTGAAAAGATTTCATTATAATCCTAAGGAATAGTTAAAATATCATAAATCCACTCATTAGAGGAATTCCTTCTTTCTGCCTCTTAGAGTGGAATGCGACCCTATGTTCCTCTGTAATTATTGATTGTCTCGATGGGTACTATCACTCTTCTTAATTTTTAAAAACAATTAAGAGTCCCCGTGCATATATATATATATATATATATATATATATATATATATATATATATATATATATATATATATATATATATATATATATATATATATATATATATATATATATATATATATATATATATATATATATATATATATATATATATATATATATATATATGTATATATATATATATATATATATATATATATATATATATATATATATATATATATATATATATATATATATATATATATATATATATATATATATATATATATATATATATATATATATATATATATATATATATATATATATATATATATATATATATATATATATATATATATATATATATTTAGTTGATAAATTGAAACGTTATAATAAATATTAATGGCATAAAAAATATTTTCAATATTGCTTTCTTCAGAAAGTGTAAGCTATATAAAAACATTCGCAGTTGATGTTTTTTCCAATAATTCTTAAGGTATCCTATGATCAAGAGACTTTCTATTATTCATTATGTGTTAAATATGAATAAAAAATATAATGCTGTTAATAAATAACGTATATGAGGCATACCTAATGGTAGTTTTCATGAATAACATAGAAGAAAAGTCATTATCACCCTCAGTTTTTTGATATATATGTTGCATTATACATTCTTGCGAACAAATAATTTAATTTTGAAACCTGGAAACATTGCTTTATTAATGTTATTATAAAGTTTAGATTATAAAAAAATGAATCTGTTTTATGGAATCCATATCTGCAGGTGTGAAAAATGAATACTATGGTATCAAAGGAATTAACACAATTTCATAAATATTTGAAGCTAATGATTTTCCTCAATAATAACTGATAAAATAAATATTGTGTGTCTCTTTTCACTGCATTAAAACTTTGAGAGAAAAGAGGAATTAATCCTTCAACTCAGAATCTTATGAGAAAGTAGTTCTGTAAGGAAAACATATTCAACAGAAAAATCATTTGATTTTTGTGTGAAATCTAATTCCAAAAAGAATTTTGAAAGTTCTAATTCCAAAAAAATAATAAATGATTACATTAAACAATGATAGAATTTTTAGTGTGCTTTTTATAGAAATATTAAAAATTAACGATTTTTTTTCACATCATTTAACTCCATTACAAAGTTGAATGACATAACTTAAATGTAGCCCAAAAATAAATGTACAAACATAGGGAACTGTTGAATATTTTCAAGACGAAAATATTCAACAGAGGGAATTCTCTCTCTGAATTTTATAAGTAAGCTCGAATTTTTGAGTAAAATATTAACAAAGTCTAAGAAAAATAATGATTGATTATTACTAATGATAAATAACAATAAATCATTAATAAACTTTCTTGTAGAATCATTAAAAGTTAGCAATTCTCCTTATTTTTTCCAAAAATTAAACAAGCCTGACATTATAAACTAAAAAGCTAAATAGCAAGAACATTAAAATAGGAATTATAAAATATTACTGGTTCTGGATATTGTATTGTGAAGTAGATATGATGCTGAAAATAACCATTATTTTGATATTTATTTTTCAATAAACATATTTTAAGACTATGATAATTAGTTGCTATTTAAATACTTTTTATACATAAAGTTCTTGTTAGTAGTAATACTTTTCATAATGACATTGAATCTTAGTATAAATTCTTTATGTCAAAACAACTTTAATATGTTCATTAACTATGTTAATAACTTATTATTTTTCATACGTAGATCAGGGGTACCTGTTTTTCTGAGATCTATTCTAGATTTTAGTCAGAAATTTAAAATTTTTAACTTATAGTTCAGTGTTTATTTTTATATTATTCGAAATGTAGTGATAGGAATATCAATCAAATCAATAGCTCAAGAACACTACTCCGGGTAGGATTTTATAATTTCAAAATAGTGCAGTCTCACTACCATCTTTCAGAGAAAAATGGTATTTACCCAGAAATGGAAAATTGTAACTACATTTTGGAAGAGGAAAATAAAAACTTTAAACATGGCATACTTTAAAATCCCTATTATCAGTAAAAGCTCTCCATAAATTTCTGAACACACAGACTGCTATGAAAGTATTATAGTACCTTTACCGTCAATTTTCCCGAACAAAAGCATATTGTGCCAGCATATCAAGTTAATGATTTAACCATGACAAAATGTCTGAAGAAGATTTTAAATTCATTATCAAAATATGCATTTGCATAGACAGAATTCATGCATATTGACAGTCGCATTATAATCCTTTAAAGAATACGCCAAGAAAATAAGTACGGGAAATTACTTCCAGTATAACTTAATAACGCATGTATTTGCAATGATGCCAAAAATAGTTTACCAATTAAATTAAAACAATTATTGCTGCCAGAGGTCGTAGTTTTGCTGAGTTCTGTAAATATTTGTTAATTAAGTGTAACTTTGATAATGTTTTCCATCTATCCTACTATACAAAAGTTATAACTTTAGCTCTTTTATTATGGCCTCCTATAGTGATATTTCCAATAGAAAAGATACTAATTCAAATTTACCACGAAATAAACTTTTGCTAAAAAATGACAGCCATAAGTAAAAAAGGTTTTATCAAAATAAAAAATCAGATTTAATAATTGATTACTTTTTAAACGACATTAATGCAAAATTTTAACTATTAAATTTTCAATTTAGTTAAGGTTTAAATTTAACTACATTTTTGGTTTGGTTTATTTTTTTGATCAGCAGTCATCATATTTTTTGCACTCTAGGGTGAATTGCACTGGGATCAACAGTTTAAAGTGAATTCCGAACCCTTTCAAACATAGTATTTGATTGTATTTGAACCAACTATTAGGGAACCGAAAACAGTAACTACTGCATTTTTGCTGCTATATTAAACTATCATCATCAGCATTGGCATGACAGCTCTTTGTATGCCTTGGCCTTCTTCAGAAGTCTCTGCCATTCCGCCCCTTTTCTAGAAATCGACCTTAAGTTCTTGACTTTAAGTATGTTGAAGTCTTCTTCCAGGCAGTCCTTCCATCTCTTTTTGGGTCTTCCTCTTGGTCTACTACAGAAAGGGTTGGTGTTGAAGACGCTATATTAAACCAATGAAGCATAATTATTGAATTCGTTTTAAAAAGTTTAGATAAAAAGCTTGTAAATATATTATTTTAGTTTAATTTTTCGATATATGAATCATGATCATGCAAGGTATAAGGCCATTATTGTCCTATGAAAACCCAGCACCACAAAGCTCTGATTGCATCATAAATTAATAGTCTTAGGGAATTACTTATGTAATATAGCCTTAACAGAACATACATAAGGTTAGAGAAGTATAAATTAAAATAATTATGATGTAATTTAAAATTTCTGGGATTCTACTGAAATACTGTTTTTGATGTCGAGATTATACTGAGAAAGGATAGTTTTATTGGGATTATATAAGAAATATCTGTGATGGCAATAAGAAAATTCAATAATTTTTATACAACCCTCTGGATGATTTAGCGCGTAATATTCCCTAGGTTAATATCATAATATCTTGTAGAATTACCACTTCCGAATGCGATAAAATAAATAGAGAATTATATGAATGTGAATATCATATTTCTATCATTATAAAATCTTGACTTATATCTTATTACCTATCAATTAAAATAAATCTTGACCTGTATCAAAAATAAATCGAAAACAGTGTTTGGTGAAGAATGTTTAAAATATACTTTTGTATATGAGTGTTATTAAAAAAATTATAGCGTATAATATTCCTAAGATTAATTTTATATTTTAAGCAAACATATATATAATTTAAATGCATAGTAAAGACAAAATGAAACTTAAAAATAATGTTTTACATGATTTTTAAGAATATAAACACTATTTACCAAAAATGGTGGATTAAAAATCAATATTTGGTAAAATATAATTTAATTAACATAATGAAGTATTTCCCAAAAAATTTAGTATTAAAATTGTTGAATATCATACAGTAATGAAAAAATATTTCAATTTTAGCTATACATCTTTGCTTATTTTTTTGAAATTATAATGTTCAAGCAAACAAAAGCATTACCTCATCAATGAAATATTATTTCAGATACAGTTTTTCTAACCACGAGACTAGGTTTTACATCAATAATTAATTATGCTAGTATAAGTAATTTATTACGAAAATATTTTAATCTCAAATTAATGAATATTTTCCAATTTATAATATGGAAATAAAATTTTATTATGTATTTTTTATCTATTTTACGAAATACATCACTTTGTATGTAAATCATAAAAAGGGATGTTCATCATATCATTCTACATTGTACATCATATTACTTCATTCAGGATGAATTAACCACTTAATAAACTGTATTTTAAAAAGAAAAATGTTATATATACATAAAAATGAGCAATAGATGTTACACATTTGTGTCACTTTTTTACTTAACATAACTATAGAGGTGCTACTTTAGCGCTGAATGCTTAGTAGTGGATGAAAAACTCTGTACTCCGTCTCACATACCATATTGATAATAATTTATTACCTAGAAGAGCACGCATAAGATCAAATTCTAGGTTTCTTTGTAATCTCTATAGTATATTCGGAATACATTTTGAAGCATTAACAAAAGCATTTGGATGCATTTTCAATAAGTAATTTCATTTAGTATAAGGACTAACATATAAATAAAAAATAAATTATCATCCTATCAATAAATAAATTATCATTAATACGGAATCATAAATTTCGAGAGAAATGTAAGTGCATAAAATATTAACAATCTGCAAAATGTTAACTGTAACATATATGTCTTAGAATAATGTTGCTGTTCTAATATTTTGTCTGATTTGACGGAGACAGACCAGACCAAAGAAATCCTTGACTTTAATGAAGTCAGATGCAAAAAGTGGACAATTCTGGATATCCTCCTAGTCAAGCTTAAGGCAGTCCAAGATGTGCTGAGGAGATGCTCGTTCTTTCTCTATTATTAAGGGAAAAAAGGAAATCTCTTCTTACCCCAAGAATATGTGAGAACTTTCAAGTGGCCACTGGCAAGTCTGGACAAATATGTGTTGGCCTGCCTTTCACAAGGGAGATATAGGAATATACTGGTATTTTCCTTTTATTAAATATTTATACTACAAGTCATTAAAATGTTACATTAAAATAGGAATAAATGCAAGTATTCCAACAAAATAATTATTGGAAAAATATATTTTATGGTCGAAAATAAATGGTAGAAATTTTAAAGAAATTAAGAATGATAAATGTTATGGAATCATTAGCCAGAACTGCTACCACTGGCAGTAGAAACAAGCAGCAATGAAATAACGTATATTTTCGCTCTTTTTTTATAGATTAAGTACTAAATGTATTAGTTAAAATAGGAATTGTTAATTGCAGGTGTGCACAATATGTACACAGTATTTGGTGGATAAAAAGAGTAATATTCAAGTATGCATAATGTGCATAATCGATGCCGTGAATATGAAATTAAACAAAAAGTTAACGAAAACTGATCAAAATAAAATAAATATTGCAATTATTTAACTAATACAACTAAGCATATAGAAACCTAATGAATAATTAGTGTTTTATTGATAAAAAAGCAACTTTTTTTAAGTCTATAATAAAACATCTTTTAATAAAAGTACCAACGAAAATTAAGAGCGAAAGAATATATTTATATGTATACTTTCTCTTACTGAAACTAATTTATTCGATACTAAAGCAGAATTTTTAGATTTATTTATCCGTATTAATAATTCTCTATTACATATGTTGATGTTTTTGACAAAACGGAACAATTTTATTTTAAGGTTAATAAATTAATATACTGGAACTCAAATATTTCTGTAAAAATATATAGGAACGTTGTAGTTAATGAACTAAATCGTATTTATAGTATCAGTAACAATCATGAATCTACTAATATTCAAATAAAACGCCTAATTGATCACCTCTAAAATAATAACATTCCAGCTAATTTTATTTTAAAATACGTAGAAAGTAGGGAATACCTTGTAGGATAGAAGTAATGCGTAGTTTTTATGACTATACAAGGCCCACCCAAACATTGAAGCTCTTAAGGGAGTCTCGAAAATACCTACATTCACTTTCTCTCAGTTTCTATCACATTAAAGCCTCTTTAAATATAATTTAACCTAGTTAGCGTTTCTGACTGCTGAGATGTGGTCCCGTTTTCGAGTCCCGGTTCTGGCACGGATGTTACTTACAGTTCTCTCTGTGTTTCTTTGTCCTTTTTTCTGTGATAATGTATGAATATGGCTCACCTAATAAACGGGTTTGTGGTGGTATGATGCAGACAACACTACGCGTCTCCGTTACTTGGTTCTCAGGTGGCCGATGGGTAACGACGAATGAGTAGCAGTTTCTGACCTTGTTGTGGCACATAGTACGCCACCCAAGTACCCACCGTTGGAAAATATAGATATATTTACTATAATTTTTGAAATAAATGTCTTTATGCTTTTTCTTTTAATACGAACACTCTTCGGGGTGATTGCTGGAAGATTTTTAGACATTTGTCCTTCGTGCATGTCAGAAAATAGTGTTTATTTTGCATAGTTGACCATCTCCCTGCTGATGCAGACGTGGCCCTTAAGCTTTTCTCTTATTCTTTGTATTGTATTTTGGCAATTTTAAAATTTTGTCTTTCTAGTTTTAATTTTTTCCTGTTTTATCTTATTTATATTGGCAAATCTTTCTTTAGCTGCTTTTGCGTTGTCTAGATTTTCTGTAATATTTATGTATTCTGGTATGGTATTTTATGAGAAATACAATTATTCTTATAACTTCTTAGGAGCCAATTATATTTTAATTTATAGTATTTTTTTAATACTTTATGCTATAAATCATTTTTGAGAAATATAAAAAATTTATTATAAAAACACAAATGAAGAAACATTATTAATTCTGTTTTGCAATTTATTTTTGCATTTTGAAATATTTTTTTTAAATTTAAAAGTGAAGTAACCATTCATGGCTATAATATATAAAATATAGCTTACTGATAGTATAAAAATGTATTTATAACACTTAAGATTCAGTAGAAACAGAATGTGTCTATCCATTTCAAAATTTATTTCAGTACGCTTCTTTATGTGGAGATTTATTTGCGAACCCATAATAAATAAAACATTACACTCCGTTTTCACAGATGAACACACACAAGTTTCAGAATAAAATGCATAATTTAGAATATGATATCGAATTATAAGCAAATTTCAAAACCTTAGAGCGCATAAAAAAGGCACATTGAATTAGGAGAAAAAATAACATTTAGGATTCTTGTCGTTGCGGAATTGCTAAGAGACAAAATAGCGTAAATCTTGCTTTAATACACGTTGACTTATACCAGAATGACTTTGTTTTATTTCCAGAAACATACATCTATTGTTGATAACAGGTAATAATTCAAGACTTAAGCTTCAGTAGCTCTTTCCTTTGCTAATGTACGGCATTCGTTTCCAATCCTAAAAAAACATTTTACATTCTCTTTTTTTCTGTAAGCAGCGGAAAATATTCCTCGATTACAGTATTTCTCTTTGAGCTCATGTTTATGTATAGAAAAGTTTACAGAAAAGAAATAATAACCTTAAAATGGGACCGTCTTATAGCGTGCATATTGGATTTTTATTTGCGTAACCGCTTCTCGTTCAAAATCGTCTGCAGAGAATACGTGGGGATTTTTATTATCGTTATTCCCCATAAACTTCCATCAAGAAATCCGATCGTGTTTGTATGAATTGCTTCACATGCTTGATTAATCACGGTAAGGAATTATATTTCTGTCGTATACTAGAAAAGATTGTTTCGGAAAAATCCTGAGAAAATTTTGATTTTTTTGTGGTTCGAAATCCTGGTTTATATTAGTGTTTCATGGATATTAGAAACAATGACCAATAGATATTTTTAACTATTTTAAATTATGGTGATTTGCTGTTTTAGGAATGAACAAAATACTATGCTCTTTTAAAAAGAATTTTACTTTTAAATAATGTTTTATATTTTGTTTCTAGTTATCCTTTTTAAAAACAATCAAGCATGCTAACGTTTATCAGATAAAAAATAACTCCAATTCTGGTTTCGTAATAAAAAAAAATTGCCTTTCTTTGTATTATTTAGAAAATATTTGTGGATATAAAATTGTATGAATATTAGATTCCCCTTTTTGGACTTTGTTGATTTTTAATTTCATAGCTTGCTATCCTAAACTCCGTCATACTAAGTATATCTTCTCTTTCTACAAAGATTTATATACATAAATAGAGAGTTCAAAAAATCTCACTTTGATAAACTAAAAGAAATTTCCTATAAACATTGACTCATTTTTGTGTATGTGTATATCATAAAGAAGTGATTGTGTGTGTTGACAACACGGAATTGATTTTTCAATCAAGTGAAGTGAACTCAAACATGAAGGCCAATTCACCCGGTGTCGAAAAATTTCGACGGCCTCCGTTGCCTCTTCGAAATCCTGGTGCCCCCCGTCTTCCTAGGTTCGGAACCATGGATCGACCCTCCATTTGTGCAATCGAGGAATTAACTTTCTTAAAAAATAAAAACGTAAAGTTTAAAAAAAGTGAAAGCAAGGATAGTGGTCTGGAAATCACACCGGCCACGCCAAAACTCAGAGGTAAAGCTGTTTTCCAATCAGCAGCAATATTGTTGGCTTGTTACATGAAAGTAAGTAAATAATTTTCCTTTGCTTTATGAAAGTTTCCAATTACTTGTACTTCAAATATTGTTGATTTAGAAAAGAAAAAATATTCTGCCGTATTTTCGTAATTGATTTTGAAATATATGATATTTGTAATTATTCTGTGAACGCTGAGGCAATAGACGCTTACTAACTAAAACACTGTTTACCTAAAAGGAAATAGCAGTAGATGTTTAAATGACAGGTTTTTTTCATTGTGGAGAAAATTTCAATAATTGGCTAATATATTGGTGTAAAAATTACAAATGTATTTTTTCATATAAAAATTATAAATGCATGATGTTATGGAATCATCATATAAATAAATATTATTACTCTTTACTTAATTTATGTAAGTTCTACAAAACCTTATAGTATAAATGGTATTTCAAACTGAATTTTATTTCTGCAACATTATGTGTGCTTTCGAATAACTTACTTAACTTGAAATAGAAAATAAGAACTGAAAACTCTATTCATATGTAAAATAATCTATTAGAAAAAAATATCTTGAGTTTCAACTGTATCTCACTAAAAATATTTTGAAGACTAAATCAGAAGTATATTTTAATACTGATATATATAAAACGCAGGGAAGAAGGATAATACTTATAAAATAGCTATTGATATCTCCAAATTTTAATCTATGAAAGAACACCTTAGAATAAATTCAACAAAATATATTTGCAACTGGAAATATATGTTCCATAGAAATCATAAAAATTTCATTTGCAAGAAAAATATAAAAAACACAGCGCATTATTTCGGAAAATTATGAAACTTTTTGAAACTATCTGTATACAATACAGGTATTATGTAAATTTCATAAATTAATTCAATACATAATTTAAATAATTCCAAAATATCTTACGGATTTTCAATGGGATTGACAATATATATATATATATATATATATATATATATATATATATATATATATATATATATATATATATATATATATAATTATTATCTGAAACAAATAATTATTTTAGATATTATTACAGAAATTTATCCTAAAATTATTAATCCAAATAAACTTTTGAATATTTTTGACACAAATGCTTATATTTAAAGTATAATTAACTGTAACTTAAAGAAGAATACAAAATATTCTTATGATTAATCTATATTTCAACTAATATAGAGTGCATTTAAAAGAAATCAGTTAGATAATTTTCCAAAATATTGCAATTGATAAAAACAAGCAAACAAACATTATATTTTGATATTCATTGTGTTTTGCTATACAAAAAAACCACTGTTATTGGTATTTTAATGTTAGTGATATTTTGCAATTACATTGTATAAACTTGTACTTATTTTTAAGTCAATCATTATGAATTAGGAAAAATATATCTTTTACTAATTATGCAATCAATAAAACACTGAATATAAATTATAAAATCAAAATTTCATAATCAAAATATTTTAAATTAATATTTTGATAATACTTTCGGATTTAGAATTTATTTCGCTTAATATTTATATATTTAAAAATTAAATACGATGTATAATTGAAATGGACTCTTAATTTTTACTGACAACTAATGATAAATATTCTTAATATTTTACAGCTTATTCATTCACTTAAAATTATTGAATTTGAAATCTTTTATCATCTAAACATGATTTTCTGTTACTTATTATTAATTGCAAATTTAGGGTTAATACCGAAAGGCTAAATATTAAAAATAAAAAAAGTCTTAAATGTAAACAAAAATATGATAAGATTAGGTAAACATAAATGTTTTACAAATTTTATGAAGTATTCGTAAATTTATCATCTTTCCAAATCCTTTTCAAAATTCGTTTAATAATTGAGTGAGTGCTATGTAAAATTTAGTTTTTTGATCTTTATGAATTTAGGAAATTAGATTTCAGTATGACTTCAAATAATTTTAACATACACCAAGACATTTTTATTTTAAGTGCAAACTGTTATTAAATCATATTTGTAGCAAAAACAATAATAATACAGAATTTTCGTAAAAAATACAATGATTACAATGCAGTTAAAGCCTCACAATTTATTCTTTTAATATCCTCAAATATGTATTCATTTTTTGCAAAACATTTTAGTATATATATAACTATCTATAGAATGATATGAATGATAACTCAATTAATAAAAATCTTCCAACAATTGAATACAAATTCTTCCTTTAATTAAAGCATACTATTTCGCAATATAGGATATATCATCTGCTAATTTTTATGCTATGGACATTGAAATACCCACTAAATTTACTATAGGATTTCGCTGTGGTATAATTAACAGTGTTAAGAAAAAATATAGTTAATTTATATGATTTCGGCAGAAAAATTAGCAGCAACTAACAAATGATAAACGAATTATAAACAAAAAAAATTAATGAAAGAACTGGCATTCAGTTGGATTTTTATGTTCTCAGGAAATATTTACGATTTTTTATATAGATAGATTTTCTTAATCTCTCTCTCTCTTTTTGATGAATCAAAATCGACAAATCCGGATAAGATAGCTTGTTTATTTTTTGAAATTAGAAAATCATTGTTTTGATTTTAATGCGAGGAAGTAACATATAATTTAAAGGAGCATTCATGATACCGTAAACATTTCACACTTAAGTGATATTCATTATTACCAATAGTAAATTAATGGTTAAATAAATTGCACAGTATGATCTAGAAAATGCATATTCTAAAATCGTTGTAAGTAGATAAATAAATTAGGCCAATGGACCATAGTGACCTAGTTAGTTGAGCGTTTGTTCTAGTTATTGGAAGTTAATGAACGCAAATCCCGATTCAACGGAAGTTGTTCGTTAATAGCGGCTGGGGTACTTTAAATATGTTGTGGTCGCAATGTCATCCATGCGAAATGATTTCTCTGGAGATCTTCTGCTTGTTCCCTGCTTCTAAATTAGGAAGACTCATCCACTTGCGGTGCAACGATGTCAAACCCACTGAGTGCATCACTATATAAGTTGCCATCATTTCCGCTTCTTGTAGCGCCGGAAGGTGAAAATTTTAGTAGCACAGCTGGGCATAAGAAATAAAAAATATATGCAAGAAATCTGCTTAAATTCACTGTTAGTCAAAGCCAATTTTTTATCACATTTATTATTTACTTTATTCATCTTTTGAGAAATACTCGGGATGGATTACTCCGCAATGTATATTTATAACTTTGATCAAGTTACTCAATGTGAAATTAGCTGCTATGGAATATTTAAATTGTTGTTGTTACTAATGACACTTGGACAAGGCAAGCTCGCTATGTCTTGGCTATGCGAATTTCAGTCTATTGGGAGCGTCTTTCGTTTTTTAATCAGAGCACCATGAAGGTGAAAGTACGGCTTTGCTCTACACACATGACATAGGTACCCGTTTATAGGGTAGGCAACCATTCACACCTCATTCATACAAGGAAAGGACAAAGACAGGATAGATAGAGAGAGAAAGTACATCCATGCCCGAACCGGGATTCGAACCCAGGACCTCCTTATCCGCAGTCAAGCACGCTGATCACTAGAAAAGTTGGGCGGCATTTAAATTGTAATATTGTTTTAAATAGTAGTTATTTTTCGGACTTAAGCGAATTTTGACATAGAATAGCGGACAGCTAAATGGCTGAAGTCCGTTGTAAGTCATTTTAATATTCAACGCATAAATTTCCTTACAGGGAGGATTTTTCATTGATAAAGAGCAGTATTATCGTAATCCAAGTGGTAAAATTCAGAAAACTCCCAAGCACCCACTCCGACCTACGTTTATCCAGAAAACAGAAGCGCAACATCCATCTACCTTTGTTCATCAGCGCCAGAGATTGAACCCTTGACCGGAAACACTTAAGAATTTGAGAAACTGTTTCTCTAGAGAAGGTTTGAGGTTTACCATTAAACATTTATTTCATAACACATAAATAGTCATAACCAGTTTCATTGTTGATTTTTACCAAAGTGATATGTGTTATTGTTGTTACTAATGACACTTGGACAAGCCAAGCTCGCTATGCCTTGGCTATGCGAATTTAAGTCAATTGGGAGCGTGTTTCGTTTAATCAGAGCACCATGAAGGTGAAAGTACGACTTTTGCTCTTCAAATCGTCCGATATATAGCAGCAGCAGAGGATTTACTCCCTCAATTTTGGCATCGATATGAAAGGGGAATATATTTCTCCAGACCATTGCACCCATGGTAACTGCTCAACGACCGACCACAAGACTTTCGATTCCACAGATTTAACGAGTACGTATATAAAAGTAATATGTAAACGAGAATATATGAAAAGCACAGCATTTTTGTGAATAAAATAAGCATAGTTAGTCGTGTTTAGTTAGTGAGAAATATTTAAATCCTACGAAAGTTTTAATGTATATAGCATGAGTTTTTCAAAGAGAAATTTTTCCATCTTAGTACTAATAAGTTAATTTAATACAATAAGTGAATTATATATTTTTTATGATTAAGAGTATTACGAATTTTCTTTCATAAAATTGTAGAATATTCCGAATTATTTGAAACATATTCTGTATTCAATCACTTCTTCCAAATTTTATTCAATTCAATAATTGCCGATTTAAGTAAAATTATTTCTTACATTGAATTCTTTTGAAGAATTCGAGGGAGAATTTGCAATTAAAGCTTGGCGCAGCGTCCTTCACACTTGTCATTCACTTAGAGTTACTGTGAGTGCAGAAACTGCGTATAAAACTTTAAGCTAAAGTGTGTTTATAAAATTAAATTAAAATTCTTCGCCATGGAGGACATTAATGGAAGAAACTCAATTTAATTTTAGCCCTTACGAAATGAAAATTGCTGAGTTAGATGATAAATGTTTTTTTTAACATATCTACATGTGAACACACAATGAATACATTGAAGTTTTGTATATATATGTTAAAAGGTCTTTCTCTTAATTTCAAATTTTTCGTAGTTTCCTAGCTATTTAATTTAATACTAATTCACGAGGAATGTATAAATTTTACTGAATAAATTCTATATTATTAATAATGTAGCTGTGTGTGTTTACATATTTTCCTTTACATTCCTGTTTTTTAAATTTGCATGTACATTTTAAATATATTTATGATATAAATATAATAAAAACTTTAATATAATAAGATAAGATTGATAAAAAATAAATAAAATTTGATTTATTCCAGGGACCTAAAAAATAATAACGAATTATAAAACTTAGCACTAAAAATTTGATCATAAAAATTGGCTATTATGATAATTAAAATCATATTTTATTACTTATTTCATCCATCACTTTATAACAAGAAAATTTACACAGTTGAGAAAATTTCTCTTATTTAATTGACAAATAAAAATCATGTACATGATATAAATTATGCACAAAAATAAAAATATGTGCATGTGAAAAAACTACACAGTGAACACCTGATAAAAAATTACGTAAAACTGCAAGATATTTTCTAAATTTTATGATGATAATCTAAAAAAAAATTACTCTATACTTGCAATACTTGCTCTATATGATTAGGTATAATTTTTGTTGAAAAGTTAATCTAGAGATTTTTAAATGGATTACTAACACAATTAGTCTCAAAATGTCGTATACGTACTATTATAATGTAAATTTATTACACATTGATTTAATTGTCATAAAAAATTACGTTACAAATCATAATTTATTGTGGGTGTAACATGTAAGGCTTGTAATAAAGCAGGATTTCCACATTGTTCAGTACATTTCAAGCAAAGTTTACAATCATCATTGTTAACTTGGAAAAAAGTTCGCTTATCGTAATATTGAAAATATTTTTTCACAAAAAACTATCGTTTCTAGGTAAATGAAGTCTTAAGTTCTTTCAGGCAGATAACACTGTTATCAGATTTGATAGTTTATTGGCGTGGTACATCTGTGGTATAATGGATGGTATAAAAACTACTATCTCATAGTGATCTACAATAATTTATAATGGAAATTTGATCACAACAGATCCAACGCTGCAATAAATATTATGACAAATAATTCTTTTTTTATGAAGTTGTGTTTTGTTCAAATCGTCAGCAAATATTTACAATTAATGACTCAGCATTACCACATCTTTCTACCATCAAATTACCGTGAACCATAAGTTGAGGAATTATTTAATTTATCTGGTAAAACCTATTCAATAAAATGAAACAATTTTTTTCAAACGCTTACATACTTTCATAATCAGCAACAATTATATTGGCACAGACACCGTCACAATTTTTGTAAGATATTCACAGTTTAAATGTGATAAAATCTTTTAACACTAGTTGAGAAACTGTACTTATATTCATGGCTTTATATATAGTATACCGTAAATACTTCAATTTATTAACATTTCAACTTTATCTGTGCTATTTATATTTAAGATGTATTTTCCAAGAAATTTACTTTTAATCTGACAAATCCATTTTACATCGTAAATAATATTTCTAAATATTTAGATTCAAAAATATAAATTTTTGCAAATAATTCTTAATTTGCAAATAATACAAGTGAGATTGATATCGGGTTCATCATAGTCGTAACAGTCAGACGTCTGTGATTTTTGGAGTGAAAAGTCTTGGATTCAATTCCAATGACTAATGAACAGCAAGATAGATGTAAAAGCATGCTTTATTGTCTGGGTGGGTACTTGGGAATTTTTCATAGTTTTTCCTTTGGATTTTCACGTTTTTTCCATGTTTCATTCCTTTCGACACATGAATACTGCAATCTCAAGGAAAGGTTTTCAAGAAAAATACTAATTTGTAATATATTATGAAATACATTACGTTGATTGTTATGATGTTCACTACACATAGTGAAATTAAAATATAATATAAACTTGAAAAAAACAAAGAAAAAGCATAATTATATTTTCAAAAATTCAAACAATAGCTTTTGATTCTGTAGTCATTTTGTTTAAGTTAATCTTCAACCCATTCTGATGAAAAAAACCCACATCCATGAATCTGATTGACCTTAAAAAGTTAAAGACAAGAAGAAAAAAGGTGAAAAAGTTTCTTCCTAAAGGGAACTCAAACATTCCAAGGCGTGTTTAGCAGAGGTCTTTTTATGGTTGCTTTTTGGACAAAAAAGGAAGTACTTCTCACCTTCAGAAAAATTTCTGACTTTTCAAACGGCAAGGCACGAGAGGCTGGTGCAGGTTTTTCTGTCACATGAAGTGTTACAGATAGTTCTGGTTTATGCCTTGTTCTAGATATGAGTAGGGGTACCAACTACTCTTTCTGAATTTGATATTTTTTTTCTGGGAAAAAGTTCAAAGTAGGTAAGCTCTGAAGAAGAGATTAGACAAATTACAACCCTCCTTAGCAAGATTGTTTTCCATCCATTTCGTTATCAAAAAGTTCAACGTTGGATGGAATCTTTTAGAAGTAGATGTCATGTTGAAGACGATTGAGCTTTAATTTAATTTAGTTTGATTAAGCTTTAATTTAGTTTGATTGAGCTTTAATCTAATTTAGTTTTTGTAAGACAGAGTTACTTGTTTGGCTCCCAGTGTGGATAAAATTGTTCAGATGTATTAAGCTGCAACTATCAATAAAAATCGAAAGGTCATCATTATTTTTTTTGTTATTAAGTTAAGTGAAATTTTTGTCGTGAAAATAAATAATAATGCATGAAATTAAAACTATCACACCTAGTTTGAAGTACCCACATTAAAATTTTGTAAAATAGTAGTTTTTAAACATTTAAGGAAAATTTAATTAATTTGCCAATTCAGGTGAAATGTTATTTATGGTAAAACTACAAACACTCCATAATTTATGCTACTGCTATTTGGTGAACTTTATTAGTTTATCATAATATTCTTGAAAGAATTTTTATGATATAACGATACATTTATAATAAACGGAATATAAGTATTTTTATAATTCTACTTTGGAATTTCTCAAGTACATTTATTTAAATAATATTTTTTCGAAAATACAAAGTATAGAAATATACTACATAGATACTCCCATATCTTATATGAAGCAAAGAATACTTTTTCAATCCAGCTTCTAAAGAATAACTCACACTTCCCCTTAAACTTTCGTAAAAGGAATTCCACCTTATATTCTAACATACACCACGAGTAAAATATTCTTTCGATCTTAAGAACTACGTTAGGAAAAGAAATCTTTCTTCATTTCACCTCCTCAGATAACATTTTTGGAATAGAATAAACTTAAAATGGTCACGAACTCAAGTTTTTTGTGTTTTTCCATCCTTATAAGTTATTTTGAAGTTGACTCATCTTGAATTTTATTGCTTCTCTTTTGGGATTACTTTGAAATGATTGTGATTCTTTGGTGGATTTTGAACCTTGCACGGTCTGGCAAAAATTGAAGAAGTTAAAGAATTCCCATTGGGGTATTTGCTTAAAACATACAAAATATAAAGGATTTGTTTGAGGGTAAATAATTTTGAAGGAGAGACATTGATTTTTCTTACACAGAAATGTTTCGAAACATTTACATAAATAATTAAATATTTGCAAATTTGTTATAATATAGGATTTATTTGAAGGAATGGTAATGCTAATTTTTAAGTAGATTAAAAAAATTGTTTACAATATGTTACTGACTAATTAATTCTGCTGACAAAAAACGACTAAACTTATTCATTTGATTTTATTTTTGAATCAATATCAAATTATGAAGTCGACCTTTGAGCTGGCACATTCTTCTCCAGCACACTAGAAAAGGATAATGCTACCACAACTTATTTTATATGTTTCCATTGCAATTAGTGAACACAATACATATTTAGCTCTGACAAAAATAATATCCCTTTCCTACTGATCTCAAGAAAGACATATTTTCTGAGCATGACATAGTAAGTAAAATTAAATGTTAATTTCTACGTGTTATTGTTTTGTGTTTTCAGCCATTTATTTCTGATGACCAATCTCACTAATTAGAGTCAACAATTTTGTTTCCTAATTTCGAGTAATGAATGAATTGACTCAACCAACATCGTAGTTGGAGCTTTCTCTCTATACTTCTTCGTCATAATGAAGATGGGTTTACAAACATTTAGCCAATGCCGACAAAGGCTCATCAAGTACATGCGATATATGTGCTCGTTAAATCTGTGGAATAGAAAGTCCTGGGGTTGGTTGTTAAGAAATTACCATGGGTGTAATGGTCTGCAGAAAATTTCCTCCTCCTCCAGATCAAGGTCAAAATCGAAGGAGTGGATTCTCTGGTGGTGCCATCTATAGGAGGAGTTTTAGAGTAAAGGTATACATTCAACTTCGTGGTGCTCTGGTTAAACGAAAGACGCACCCTTCTAACTTAATTTCACATAGCCGTTTGTTAGCGAGCATGACTTGTCCCAGTGTCTTAAATAATAACAACAACCATAATAATTCATATTTAATGTATATAGGCACACATACAAACTTTTCTCGGTTGGTGTAAAATTAAAATACCTGAATTCTGGATGAAAGCAGTACCTTTCTTCATTTGTACTTTACATTTCTATTAAATGAAGAAAAAACTTCTATCAAATAATTGAAAAAATATTTTATATATTAAGAGGATAAAATTAATTCTAATTTTAACTTATGAACATGCATAATCTTTGTGAGAATTAATATATACTTAACATTAGAAGCACTAAGATAAAAAATAAGGAGTAAAGATAAAAATTAAAAAAAAAACACACATAAGTTTAATTTTTGTAAGAATTGTGACAGAAGTATAATTATCGATTGATTAGTAATTTAGCACAGAACTCTGTTCACATTATGCTAATGTGGATACCAATGTGACAGACTATTTTTAAATATATTAAATTATACTTTACATCAATCATATATTATCTAAAATTATTTTATCTAAAGCTAAAAAGGCAGTAATAATTTTACTAATATTTTAGGTTTTGCTTAATTGCTTTGCAAAAATATTCAAGAAATTTAAAGTGTAAAATTGGCATTTACTTTATGTTATTCAATTAAATAATTTTATCTGCAATATGCAAAGGGCTCTGGACAAATCCTAATAATGCATCAAATCTTAAATCATTTGGAAAATATTTTTTAATTATATTAGACTATTGTATTTCTTGTTGATTCTTAACATTGCCATTGCATATGTATTCAAATCTTTTAATGAGAATATTGTTGTCTTCAATATCGAAGCCCCTGATAAACAGAAATCTATAATAATTATTTTTTCCAATAGGGAAAAATCTGGCGTTTATCTAATTTTACAGGATTAATCTTTGAATACAATCTTACACCTTACTTATGAACATTATAACCAGAGGTAACTCGACATAAAAAGTATGCATTTTTCCACCCTAAGGAGAATTTAAATGAAAATCTTAAAGACTTTTTAATTATTGTTTAATGTATTTATATCAGTAATACAAGTGATACGACATGAGTATCTCAATTTTTTGCTCTATGTAAGAATACAAATCTCATTTCTACTAGGTAAAATATACGATATTCAACTGCAATGCAATTTCCTAATTTTCATGAAATCTTATTATACATTACAAGAAACATGGTTAAGTTTCAGTTACCATAAGAACAATAAATTAAATAGTTTTTATTGCACTAGTATACTTCCTTGTATCTAGTCCTAAGTTGGGATTTACTAGTTAGTGGAAGCAGCCGGTTTAGAGTCTTCGTTAATCAGGATCAGGGATCAAACAGGAAACCCCCAATAGTGGACATGCACTACGAGAGGTATCACTTTGTTTGGAGGATTTTGGGCCTATGTACTATAGAATGTTACCCACCCACCTTTAGCTTAAAGAATGCTACAGACTTTCGGTTAAATCGAGATTTGAGCTTACCACCTTTTAAAAGGAGAACGACTCCCTAACAAACTAGGTCAACATGGCCTTTTCATGCTGTGCAAGTTACAGATAACGTTTGAAAAAATGATTATCATATCATTTATTGTATTATGGAATTTTAAATAGACAATTATGTTTGATCTGCCTTTACGGAGTTAATGGTTACAGAACTGAAATTATTTATTCGTGTAGGCACATAAAAGACTTAAATTAATAGAGTTAGTGCAGAGATTAAGCTGTCATACTAAGATTGAATATCAGCCATAAAGTGTCACTCAGATTTATAAAGCGTGCTGTTGGCAGTTTATCCAACTAACAATAATAATAAAGGATATCAATGCATTCACAAAAACAATT
>CM075851.1:48623995-48969558 GCA_037975125.1 Latrodectus hesperus
TGGATGCACATTTCAATTTGCGTGAGTTGGTATTATATGCATTATATGCAAACAATTTACGCGAATTGAAAGCAATTATGATTTATTTAAAAAGTCTTCCCAAATGTGTATGATTTCATTACTAGATTACATTTGTTAATTTTTTAAAATATAATAATTCACTGAAATTAAATTTGTTGTGTAAATTCGGATAAGTTAAGCACATTATATTTATAAATTTCTATTTATCATTGGACAACAACTGTGATTAGATTGGAGGGTTATCAGATTTCATTGATATCTATCAGAAACATATGAAACAAAGAGTTAAAAGTGAAACAAAAAGTCTACCAAAACAGGCAAATCAAATATTTATGGATATGGTTACCGTGTTTAACAACTAAAAGTATTGTGGCATAAATTTACAAATTTTTATTTAATTTTTTAAATGTACTTTTTAAACTTTAATTCCAATGAATGATGAATATTCAACTTCAAAAACATACAAACCCATGATAAAAATATCCAACTACAAAGAAATTTTTGAGAAAACATGGATTATAATCCCTTGAGATTATAATAGTAAATATATATATTCATACTGAATTCGGAGCGGTTAAAGAAAAATGAATCAATTGTACATCATAAAATTACTAATCTTATGCGTTACAATGTATATGGGCTTTTGGACTCAAATAAAAATATTTGGATTAAGCTTACTTTTCTAGTCTTAAGCTAATTTCTCAAAATTTTTACTCTAATTTATAATCTTTACTTTTACAAAGAATTTTTTTTTTAATTTTTCAATCCCAAGTATAGGAATAAATTTAAGCTTTTACTTACAGCAACTTTTTATTTGAATTTTTCTTTTATGAATAATGCCTTATAAAACACATTCACAAATTGATATGACTATTCAATACGTTTTTACATTGTATTTGTGTAAATGCTCTTCAAAGCAATAAAATTCATTTTATTTTGAATTATTTTCAAGGAGAGTTCAATAATATGAATAATATAAAATTCCTTTCAGTTTTAGAATAACTCATAAAATTACATCTAAAAATATGCTTTTTAATGATTACAAAAACTGAATCGTAAATTCTTAAGTAGATAACAAGCGATATTTCTTTAATTCATAAGCGATATTTTAAGCGAAGATAATTTCTACTTTAAAAAAAAAACTTGTAAAATCTTGAATAAAAGTAATAAAAGAACATAAAATTTTATACAGTTGAAAAAGTTATTTCACTTCATTTCAGATTCAATTACAAAGTCATTTGACAAAAGAATTGTCAAACGATTCTGAAAGTGAAGACGATTTCCCTCCAAAATAGCGTCACGTGGTTTTCTTTATTTTTAACATCAGTATTAAATTCATCTATTTGGACAACAGCACATTTTTAAAATAGCGAAATAAGTATTTGGCGTTGGTCCATTTTGATCAAAGAAGTAGATGAAAAAAAAATTAAATAAAGGGGGAGGAAAGGAAAAAAATCTAGCTGAGGCGAAAATTGAGCATCGTGACCAAAGCCAGCTGCCGGTCAGGGGCGGGGGTGGGTGGGGGTGTATCGGAGGGACAATTATGGGGCGAGGTCGAGTCACGGCTCGACTTCCTGTTCGACGACTCCAACAGAAAACAATAAAAAAATCTAAAAAAAAAAAAAAAAACTGAATGAATAATAAAAAAAAATTCCAAACTTAAGGGTGGTGATTTTATGGGACTGCTTTTAAATTTTTTCTCATAAAAAAGGCACACGGGCTGAAAAGCTGCTTAAGAAAATGAATTGTGACAAAGACTTTTAACCTCAATTTTATTATCTGCCGAATTTTGGGTGTTCTGTTGAATCTTGCCGACCGTGTTTGTGAGCTTCTCCTTTTTAGTTTTTTTTCCCCTACGATAAAAAGGTGTTGGCAGTTCTCTGTGCCCACATATTTATTTTTTTACCACATTACTTTGAATATTTTAAGGTTTACCATGCTTAGATCAACAAAATTATGATTGCTATGATTTTCACCACCTTTCAAAAGTTCTCTTTTTCCAAAAGTGATTTTTTTTTTATACAGAAAATCCTATGTATTTTTCGTTCATTATTTGCAGTACATATAACATTGAATACTCAGTTAAGTAAGATATTGATATATTTGTATGCTTCTTGGTAAAATTTAAAATCAAATACAAATTTTAAATGTGTATAATAAACAATATACTTTAAAATAATTAAATTCTATTCAACCACAAATAAATCTAGTAATGAAAAATTAGGAAAATATTTTCAGGTTTGGCGACAAAATATTCATTTACTTTCACTTGACTAAAGCTACAATAAATGTTTTGCTTATTGCTATTAATTATATTAAAATGCAAAATAATGATCCTGTTTATCAACAATTATATTTAGTGATAGGTAACCATCAGCGTCCATTAATAGGACATTCGTACTATAAAATTATTAATATTTCATTTTTCCATCTTAATTTCAAGTACTTTACTGTGGCCTAGGACGCTGCTCTTCGGAACATGAGGTCCCGGGTTCAATCCCAGTTAGTATTGCACAATAGAAAGGTGGACATTATACTTTTGTTTTCTGTGCGTATATCTGTCGGGTGGGTGCTTGGAAGTTTTCCGAGTTCACTCCTCGATACGTGAAAACAGTCTACCATCTATGAAAATGCCCTCTCGGGACAATCTGAGCAATAGATATCAACTTGTCTTGTAGAGGCCTTCGATTGTTAGGCTGTTTACTACGCTGTGTCAAATAGCATATCCAATGTGGGCAACTCTATTTTACACTAATTTACAAATTACCTTTAATTTATGAATGAACTTAAGTCGAATAAAAGCACGAAATACTATAAACTTGCTCTAGATTTCAGAGACTTAGAAAATAAGAACATACTGAGAAATATTTAATTTGGTATGTTGGGTATAGAAATTAGACACGAAAAATTAAAAATAAATCCTAACATGCAAAGTGTATTTTGTGTAGATAATTGCATTATATAATCTACAATAATTTATTAACTAAGGGGAAATTTTCTCGAATATATGATTATCAAATCAGAAAGAAAATATCTGAGTTGATATTCTTGCTCAAACTTTTTCATTCCACAACAAAAATATTTTGTTGGATTATCCTAGTTGATAATAAGAGCTTTGGCTGTTGTTGTTGTTACTAATGACGCTTGGACAAGCCAAGTCCGCTATGCCTTGGCTATCCGAATTTAAGTCAATTGGGAGCGTCTTTCGTTTTAATCAGAGCACCATGAAGGTGAAAGTACGACATTGCTCTACATACATGCCATAGGGACCCGTTTATAGGGTAGGCAACCATTCACATCTCATTTATACAAGGAAAGGACAAAGACAGGATAGATAGAGAAAATACATCCATGCCCGAAACGGGATTCGAACACAGGACCTCCTAATCCGCAGTTAGGCACGCTGACCACTAGACAAGTTGGCCAGTGCTCCGGCTGTAATAAAGACGATTATCCTAATTGATATTAAGAGCTCCGGCTGTAATAAAGATTTATCAGAAGATCATTCATGTGTAGTTGAAAAATTGTTTCTAAAAATTCAAATCCTATTCTAAGATATCACTCATATAGTTGATATTATTCAATCGTATTCTTCCATTTTTTTTTGGAATATAATATAAATTTCAATTAATAATGCATTTATGAAAATTACGTTCTGATTTAACCAGTAGATTAGAAGTTGGTCTTTAAAATAAGTGAATCAGTATCTTATGTATTGACTAACCTCTATATTGATATCTGGAATTCAAAACTGAAATGTACTTTTTGTAAGTATAAAGTACAATTAAGTTTATTTGGTAAATGATAATTTTAATGCTATTTAAAATATTAAATATACGAACTAATCTATTTTAAAATTGATCGAATGCATAAAAAGGAAAGCAAATTAATTTGTGCATAAGTAAACACGAACTTACGAGAAAATCACTATAGAATACAGTTTATTGTTGACAAAAAGCCATTTACTTTTGCTGTTTAATATTCATAATTTTAACTGAATATTTACATATATTTCCGGGTAATTACTTTGTTATTTGCTTAGTAGTGCAAATGATTGAACATTTAATAAGAATTCTTTAAACTTATCTTTAATAACTCATTACAAAAAAGCATTACATCTTCTTAGTTTATTTCGTCACCCATTTTTGAAAGTTTGGCGATTATTTTATTCACTTTTTTTGTAAAAACTTCGCCATTACCACTCTTTTGTAAACTCCATTTGCTGCAAAATAACAACAGAAGCTTAATAGCGAAATGTTCGCTTATAATGAACCTTGGGACATTAAATTCTTTTACGGACGAAAAATAATGGGACCGTGTGCTCGATTAAAAAGACGGTAGAACTTATAACCAAAGCAACCTCCCCTTTCCCCAGAAAACAACAAAATTCATTTAAGGAACCATGATCCAGCGTTGCTTTTCCATGAAATTCATTTAATTCGATCAAAAACTTACACGGAAAAATTTTGTGTCCCCATTTATTCACCCAAAATAAATAAAAAGCGGCCCACTCATTTATTCTCACTCAACTTTCGAGACTTTAGCTAACCATTTTCGAAATCGGGATAAATGATTCCAACAAAAAGCGGACAGACGCCAAGACACGCAGGAAAAGATCCCGAACCGAAATCAACAACCAAAAATGCTTTTTGGTTCGGGAGGGAGCTTTAAAAGCCACATCGCGTGCGTCTTCTCACCGGAGCGGACCATCCGGCTCGGTTTTAAAACGAAATCGGTTGCTCTTGGTGGCGGGGAAGGTACGAACAGGCGATCCCACACACTAAACACTTTAACCCCCGCACTTAACCTCACTCCCCCCATTTGCACCCCCATTTTGAAGTAATCGAACCTGGCTAAAACTCAATTTAAATTCCAGTTTTGTTTTACAAACAATTTTCTCCCTTTTTGGGGATCGATGCGTTTAAGCCGTGTTATCTTTCCTGGGGATGAGAGGGGGTGGAATGTCCCTCCTCTTCCACCCCGACCCCGCTTTTAACTTCATTTCATTGATTTCTTTCATTCTTTTGCCGTTAATGGTTCCTTTTTACTTCCTTTATTTTCTTTTGAGACGCATGATCACATACAAGGCCTGAGAAAGTGGAGGGGGTGCTACTGAGGATATTCTGTCTTTTGAGTTTATTGATTTCGCATTTGGGGATATATAAAGCGTGTTGATCGCCTAAAAGCGATCGTTTATCTAAAAGGTACAACCGTAGACGGTGATTTGGCTCAGCTACCTTACCTTCTCAACTCCCGCCCTCATCTTCACAAACAGGAATTTTTATTCTGTCAGATTTCGTACCGATTATAGCATGAGATGTACTCTTAGCGAAGATATTTACTTTGATGTCACGATATTTCATATTTAACTCAGATATGGAATATTCTCCTAGCAAAATCACTCTTTTTCGATCTGAAATACGACTTCTGACACTTTCTCCTCTCTACAGATATTAAGTCTTCGGAAGAATCTATAACTCGTTTATCAAAGCTTACAACTAACTTCAAAAAAACACTAAACATTTAATTAAATATAACTTAAATTCTAATTATTTTCTTTGTAAATAATTTTCCTATTTTGTAATCGATTACACTAGAGCAACAAAGGACTTAGAATCCCGGTGGCTTAGTGGCCATGACACAGGTCCGAGGTTCGATCCTCGGGCTGGGCAAGGTTGACTCAGCCTTTCATCCCTTCAGTGGGTCGATTAACTGATTCGATTATAACTGGGTCGATTAACCAAGCATGCTTGGGAACTAAACACTGGGGGTCTTACGTTAGGCTGACCACCTAACTGGGACATATGCTTTGCACCAGGGCCCTCGGTCATGAAAACAGTTATGGGCACTGTAGGCCTTGGCCCACATGGGCTGTCGTGCCATGGAGTATAGTTTTTAACAAAGGACTTATTGTTGAATATTTGGGACATATTCAACGATGCACATGTAATATTGTATCAAATAAGAAATTCATTTCTAAAATGAATGAATGAATCTAGGATGAATTTTTCCCAGACCTTTTCTAATTCACTAGTTATAACAAACATAATAGTTTTTACTATAGTTAGAAAAAGATTTAGTAACTCTTCTAATTCACTGCTAATAAATATAATAGTTTTTTTTCTAGATTTAGAAAAAGATGTATTAAATATTTTCTAAAATTCACTACTAATCACGGATATAATAGGCTTTACTAGATTTAGAAAAAGATGTACTAACTCTTTTTAAATCTTAACACTCCTTTATTAACCGAGTGCATTCCACGGGGGAGACAATTATATTCGTGCATAGCTGAACAGAGATATTATCTCCTATTACAGTCCCCGCCTCACTCTTGACAACCCTCCCTATAATCAATTAACGCGTTTCAAGTTTCACTCACGAATTTTCATGCGTGAAAAATCCTGTAACTTTTACTCCTATACCATCCTCTTAATACGTGTAAATACCGACAGATAAATCATATCTGATAGGTCAAAACCTTTCTCCATATACTTTCACGCGTGCGCAGAAATAGAGGACCATGGACTGCTTGCATATCCAAGTCCTACCGGACCACCACTACGAAATGATTCATGAGATTGTTCGGGCGCTTGACTACCAGGAACCATACCCCATTACAGCAAGGTAGAATGGCATTTCTGGCATGAGATATTGGGGTTAAGCTATTTCACATTGCCTATTCATCATTAATATGGACATGAGAGTGGCTACTTGTGGTCATGGAATAGTTGTTATGAGGAACGTTATTCGCCTTCCTGCCGATAGATCTAACTATTTTGACGACTATTCAATAAAGTTTGCAATTCTATAACTGATAGCAATAAAGAAAAAGTTTTCAAATTTAGAATTGCTGTACTAGAGTATCCCACGAATATTTTACAGTAATAACATTGGAATATCTCTTAATTTGTAATTGGTATCTTATAATTTCACCACAATTATATTGAAATTGTGATGAATTCTTTTATAAAAATGTCAAAATATAATCATTTGAAATATATCATTCTTAATCTACACCATATAATCTTAAAATAAAGAGAGGATTTCCGAAACTTTTATGAGAGTTTAGTGTTTTAGAAACGCAATACATATTAAACTCTTTTGAAATATTTTAAGCAAAATTATTGGGCGAATAAACTCACTCTGTTATAACGCAAAATCGTTTTGATTTGGTGTATAATTGAACTGGGTTGGTGTTCAAATTTCTCTTACCCTAAAACTAAACTCATAATTTATTATTAGAAATTTCTAATGGTCTCTTATAGAAAATTTGTTATAAAAATCCATCAAGATGTAATTAAACGGACATTTTGCTTAATTTTACTTAAAAAGTACATAACTAAGTTTCATTAAAAAAAACATGGGCAAACGTTCAAGGTTTGTTTTGGAATAATTTTGGTAAATCTGCTTTAAATGAAGACATATTTGTTCCATTTTCTGAGTTTAATTCTAATTTTAGAGATGAATTCTGAATTTGAAAGCAAATTCAAGAAAAAAATTCAAATTGATATTAAGAATTCATTTAACAACAACTCATGTACGAAACAAACAAATAGCATCATTTTCTATCTATATGAATATATAATTATTCGTATATGATTTTGAAAGGAAATTTACAAATCATAATTTTAGAAACATAATGATTTTATTGAAAGCTATAAATTTTTTTTATTAATTATGAAAAACTTTTCCTGTTCTACATAAAATTTAATTGGAAAATGTAGATTTTAAATAAAATAAAGATTAAAATGTAGACTTAAAATTTTAAATAAAAATAAATAAAATCTATGTCTTTATTTCAAATGATATGTGATAAATAAATACTATAAATATTACATAAATAAATACTCTAAGATAATCTCAACTTTGTCACATTTAACGTTCTACAAATTGTAATTATGTAGATTCAAAAAAAAAAAATAATAATAATGATGTAAAAAACGTATGGTAGAATTTAAAAAAGGAAGAAACAATAAATTAATCAAATTTTAAATATCAGGAAATAATTATTAAACTTAAATGTATTAAAACTCTGAATTATAAAACTAATTTTCCAAAACATTTATTTAATCATTTTTTTCTTGGAATTATTTATAGGTACTATTCAAAGGTACACTGCGCTTTTATATTTATATAACCTCATGTTTAAAATTACCAGTATCAAAAAGAAATGCCCAAACAGTAAATCATTTTGAAGACTTAATTCCAGTTTATTAATTAATTACAAAAAATATTTTTTTTAGGAATATGTTCCTTAAAATCTTTGTTAATGGGCATTTATTTACAAACCGCAAACAAACCGAGCTAACATTTATTAATAAACCAATCCAAGCAGTCTTGTAGTTCGGTAGTATGAATTATCCGATAATTATCGATCCCGCACCGATAATTATTGATCCAGACATCCTAATTATCGTCCCTTTAAATACACACTATGTCTTCTGCCTTTGGCGTTTGAGCGTATAAATATGGCATTCATAATTACAGAGTTGGCGAGGAAAGAAAAGGACCGCCATGTTGTGCAATAAGGGGTGGGTACTTGGCGACTTAATCTGTGTAATCAGACTTTTAAGATATCAACACCAAAGAGGGCTCTGATGACTTAAGCAAATGGTGAGTTTTATTGATGAAAAGGGAAACTAAATCACACACATCCCTTAATATAAATTACTTTATTTCAGAGATTTTTGGCGAAAGCCTGCGATTGCAGCGGTTGGCGACTTTTCCTGGACTCCAGTTAATGACTTTTATCGTTTATGATCTTCTCCAAAGGTTTGGAAAGATAAGCACTGTCTTAATATTCATGTATTAATAGTAAAATATTTTATAGTAAAATAAAATTTTAATCTTGTCATCCAAAATAAGTAAATAAAAAATAAATTATATCAAAATATAACACGCGAGATCATTTTTACCATACTATCTCTAAGAAAACAAAGGGAAATTCAAAGATAATAAATGCAGTTTAAAAACTGAAATTACGCTAAACTAATT
Organism: Latrodectus hesperus; assembly: GCA_037975125.1. Classification (NCBI taxonomy): domain Eukaryota; kingdom Metazoa; phylum Arthropoda; class Arachnida; order Araneae; family Theridiidae; genus Latrodectus; species Latrodectus hesperus. Next base: position 48,633,014 of record CM075851.1, read on the forward strand.
ATAAATGATTTTAGTAATATGTGCCAGTTTAGTTTAGCCACACAATAATGTTTAAAGCTATTTTAGATCCTATTTTTAAAAGTACATATAATATTTTCTACATTCCAGAGAAAAATCTATCAAAATATTTATATTTATTGGTTTAAGTGCGCATGATTTTAAACAATATTAAACACGTGTAAATTGTTACTGTTATATACAGACAATTTTATTATGAATTATTGATTGAGTTTGGAAATAATTCAAGAATATAAAAGAATTAAAGTTCAAATGTACAAAAAAGTTGAACATATCTATCTACTATAATAATTAGAAATATAACTTGAAAATCTCCAAACACGCGAAAAAAGAAAAGAATTAAAATATAATCCAAATTTTCAGAAAATATATGAATAGAATTTCGATATGTATATAGTAACTGTTTGTTAATGAATTTAGGAATGAAAAATACGTACATAAAATTAAATTTTATCAAATACTGAATGCAAAAAAAATACTACAATTTAAAAAAAATGCCCTGAAATAATTTAAATATAAACACAAAAAAAGAAGGAAAGGTAAATTAGATTATTGGTGGGACACAATTTATATTAGAATAATAATTTTCTCCCAATAACCTAAATCTTTATAATATTAAATCAAATTCAAAATCTATACTTAAATCGTCAAGAAAAAAAATACGCAAATTAACTTAAAATACATACGAAATGAGTTATATTAAAAAAGAAATTGAATTTCAAATAATTTAATGGTAATAAAAATTTCGTTAAAAATATCTTAAAAATCAAAAAATTTATGGAAATCAATAATAATTAAGAAATACTCAAAATATTTAAAAACCCAGAAAGAAAAGAAAACCAAATGAGTGATATAAAATACTGTATATATATATAAGTAGCAAAAAATTAAGCAGCTTAATCATAGGTTTCAAAGTATGCTTAAAAGTATTTAGCCTATTTTAGCTTAAAAGTATATTAGCTTAAAAGTATTTAGCCTACTAAAAGTTTTTTAATGAAGCAACTTTTTAGAAATACATTTTGAAAAATTTGAAAAAAGAAAGGGAACATTATATAAAATAATGTTACTTGAAATATAGTTTATACATCATACATAGTTTGCTAGTTTACTATATAGTATTAAACAGTATACAGTTTGTGACTACATAAACTGACAATCAAAATAATAAGTTCATGTGTAATCAAACTATATGGTGCTGAATATTACTACAAATGGAAATCTAAATAATTTTATTTATTATAATAATAATTTATTAATTAACATCATCGTAAATGGGAATTTGAATAATTATTGAAATATCTGTATTATTTAAAAAATAAACTGAAGAAAAATAAATTGTTAATAATTTTATTAATATAAAATGCCACTTTTTATTATTATTTTTAGCTGACATAAATGCAGCTGTTATTTCTTCACTTCATCATTCCTAGCTGATCTGATTAAACTACAAGTTGTATTTTTATCTGGTATGCCTGGCAACAACTCATCACAGCTGTAATGGATGAGGAGTCATTCCAATCACAGCAGACATCGCTTCACAACCAATCATTTTACTTTCGAATAGTAACAATGGCAGTGATGGAACGTTTAATATCACTTATCGAAATAAACTCTACGTCACTCTACGTTAGCAAATGACACACTCACAGCAGATCATCACCCATCCTTCTTCCACCCCACCCCCTTATCTTACGCTGCCAGGGGGCTCGAACATCTTGCTAGAAAACGATTATGAAGGATCCCAAACCTAAGAATTATCCATCAAACTATTACCAGAAGTGACTACTCTCTTATCCATTGTATGCAAATCGAGGGTTGGAACATCCCCTCAAAAAAGCGCGGTAGAATAGCTTTTTTTTTTCCTCTGAGAGTCGTTTTTTTTTTTTAATTTACCAATTTAATAATTGTTATTATGTTACCTCCACCTGTTGCTGTTAGAAGGAGGGAGTTGTATTTGTATAAGACTTTTCACTTCCTTTGCAAGGGGAGGTCTGTTATTATATCAGTGAAATGCGATAGATATTCGATATCCGTGGTCATCGGGTAAAATGGAGTACGTGTCTGAAGAGAAGGGGGGGGGCTTAATTTTCTTTTAACGTGGAATGGGGGAGGGAACACCTGTCTCTCGACGTTGAAGGATGTACAACGTAAAACAGAATTGACCGCCATGAACTTTTCTATTAATAAATGAGTCGTTTTCAATTCTATTAAAGAAGCTAGTTTTTGGTAAAATGGTGAGATAGAACTTTTATATAGATGAATCACCTCAATCAACGAGGCCGCAAAATTTTCAAGATATTGCCAGGTGCGGACATATCGTTTCAAATTCAATTTATTCTTTTTAATATATATATATATATATATATATATATATATATATATATATATATATATATATATATATATATATATATATATATATATATATATATATATTGGAAGCGAAAGCAAGATTTATCGAATTGCTTTTCGATTACAACTTAAGCCGTATTTTAATTACTCACTCGGTTTTATTCACCTTAATATTAGTACTTGCTTAATAACACCGATTAAGTTTATTATTTCATGGATAACAGAGTTTCTGTTTGAGAATTAATACTTAAAACATCTTTTAATTCAGAAGCAGCGTTAAAAAGTTTTTTTTAATTTATATTATGAATTGTAATAGGACTTTAAATTTTATACCTTTGTTCCCAAATTATTTATGTTCTAAATAGAACTTTAACAATTTGAAATTCCTAAGAAACTAAAATCGAAACATTATTCTGTTATTTATTTATTTTTAGCATTGTAAATAATAATATTGATACAATTTAATCTATATACAGGGAAAAAATAATAATATTATTATTCTCCTTTTTTATTTAGCACATATTTGTATTTATTTGTTATTGGGTAGGCATATTAATATGCTTTTCTAATTTGATATCAATTCAGGGCAGTGTTTGCTTAAAGCAGACTAAATAAATTGTAAAAGCCAAATTATCTTTCGACAAGTTTTCATTATCAAAATAATATATATATATATATATATATATATATATATATATATATATATATATATATATATATATATATATATATATATATATATATATATATATATATATATATATATTATCAGATTATAGTTTATTGTCCGGCTATAACATTCATTGTTTAACTAATATTTTATCATGGCTGAGAGTTTTGTTTAATGTTTAAGAATGTTGCATTGTTGACACTTTTTAAATTGCTCAAAAATATTTTTATCACCATTGATAATTTTTTTTTCTTAAGCGTTTTAAATTATTTTATTGCAGATGAAATATTTCGTGATCATATTAATTGCGCTATTTTTCAAAAAAAAAAATGCCTGCTGTGAAATTCAAACGACTTTTATTTCGATTTCATGCTTCAAGGCCACACTGTGTCATTTATCCAGGCCAAAAGCCATTAAAATTATATCGCGTCACACCTCCAGCCAGTCCCTGATACCGAAGCGTCTTCTGAGCACGGGGAGAAAACGATCCGGGGACAACTCACCGTCCTCCCCGAAAGACACCGGAAGCTGCGCGGCGAGGCATTCTCTCCCCTCGCGACACTCCACGACACCGAGTCCCGGGGACGGATGCGCGCGCGTCGGCCGATCGCCGGGGAAAAATCATCCGGCGGACGCGCTGGCTCGTCCCCCGGATCGTCACCTTCCTCGCGACGATTGGAGCATTGGATGTCGCGTGCGCGACGCAGGCGCAGACAGTCGCGATGTCACCCGAAAGATGTCACCGAGCATCCGGAGGGTGGGGAGACACTTGCGCCGACGTTAGGTGACAAGCCAACGGGATCTGAGAGGGGCGTTTTCCAGCGCGTTGTCGTCTGACTTATTTTGTCTGAAAATTTTCAGAAAATGTGTCATTTTTTTATAACTATGCAGTATTAATCGACACGGAAGTATGTCATACTGTATATATCCAAATAATTTGTTTTCTCTTGCTGACTTTTTTGTGTGTGTTTCAGTAAATTCGCAGTTATTCAACTATAATATATGAACTCAAGCATACAGCAAGTGGACTGATACCAAAGTTAGAAGTGAAAGAAACAAAATTCCGACGCTTTTGTATCCAGAGAGAGAATTGAATTTAAAAAATCTATCTACATTAGTTACTTCAATTCGAAATTTTCTAATTCGTTAAAAAGATAAACATCTATTTAATATTGAATTTTACAAAAACAGCTGATATATTTAATATCCACAAACAATTTCCATAACGAACTGATAGTATGTAACTAAATATCTATTTTCAATTCTATAAGATTCATTCTTAATTACTTAACTTCCATTTAAAAAAGGAAAATCCTACAGGATTCATTTTAATGAATGGTATTTTTTATTATCATATTATTGAAAAAATTTAATTTCATAGAGTTTCATTCATAAATCAAAATAATGTAAATTTATATACATTTAATAAAAAATATGTTACATAAATAAAATAACAGTTAAGTTTTTAAAAGTTGTAAAGTAAACAATAAAATAGAAACATTTTTTAGAGTTGATAACATTAAGTATATATTCAAATTTATTTTGAAATAATTACTGTAGAGAAATGATTTTGTTAAAGTGAAAATAGTATATATATCGTATATTTGTAAATGAATGTAATACATATCCCAACTTTAACCTTTCTAATCAACTATTATTTGACCTCAGGTTCTATTTAATTTGAAAGAATACCTAATTAAGAACAAACTTCTTTTTTTGTCATATATTAAACTAAACAGCTTTATGAATAAAATACGTGAAATGTTAAATTATGACACTTTCTTAAATTGATGGAAAATTGTGATACATTTCATATATAAAAATAACAGTCATTTATTACAAATGAAAAAACGAACAATTTTTTAAAGAGGAAATTTGTTTTATGTTTTTATAAATCAGAATTCTATGATTGTTAAGAAATCTAACACATTCTAAAAGTTAGATTCATTGTTTAGATTTACGGAATGTAAAAAAAATAATTTCAGTAGCAAAATTTTTATCTAAGCGATTAATTTTACTATCATCTGATTCTGATTATTAATAGAATGCTCAAATTACCTAACAAAACAAATTAATTAGTTTCTTGTAGATTTACTGTTGGTATTATATTTCAACAAATAAGATAAATCTAAAAACTAAGTAAAGATTTTTGTAAAAATAAATGTAATTGAGAATTCAATATCAGAAAACAAAAACTTCCTCTGAACAAAGTGGTTAAAAAATCAAGCAAAAATGCCTCTTAAAATAATTAAATATGAAACGTAAGTATACAAATATAAACTATAGGTTCATATATACTTTTTGTTTCGTATTTTATTTCTTTGTAGAGCATAGGTAGTGTAAAGCAAGGCACTTTACGTAGTACTTATTGAGTACTAGTATATGTGAACATATTATAAAATTCACTTTTTTAGAGAATGGAACTTTGATATTACAGTGAAACATGTGGTAAAAAAAATTCAAATAAATATTAGATCAGTTCCTTCCGTTCCATAAAACTTTAAGAACTCAGTTTAAAACTTAAGTGGCTTAAAATGATATTAGGCTAAAATTATATTATGGCTAAAAATAAATATTAGGATAAATTGTCTCACATTTATAAACATTAAATAGTAAAAAATTTAGTTTCGATTTGAATTAAAATAATTAAAGACAAATCTTTGATTTTTTTTAATGTGTCTCTTCTGATATAATTCACACATGATATTAAACAATATCATTGTTCATAATATGTAATTACTACATTATTACATATATAAGTAATTGCTTTAAATTGTTTGCTTTAAAACGTCTGTGATTTTCTTTACGAAAAAAAAAGACATAATTAAAAAAAAGCAATTAGTTTTGTAAGTATGTTAGAAATTTATATAGTTATATTTTTCAGCACTCACATTATTTAAATGATTTTTAAATCATTCGCCTTACAAAAACACATCTGAGAAGTCCAATTTCCCTTGTCAGGAATGAAAAAAAGAATGCCATCGAATGAAAATTATAAATAAAATCTGTCAAAAACTTTACTTTACCAAGCCATAAATATCAGCCAATTTACCACTTGCGCATGCGCTGTGGCGCAGCAAATAATTTCCCATTTGCAAGTCAAAATCTAATTCGCAACGGGATTAAGTCTCTTGCTTCTTAGTCACCTGGTGTTGTTAGCAACTAATTTCTATCGTCTTCTAAAGAAGTTTACCACCCCGACTTATTTACAGCGATAAGGCCCCCCAAGTAGGGCCCTTCCGCTGGGCCCCACCGCTCGTCGCTCTACCAATCAATTAAACGATGGTAAGAAAAATACAAATGAATAAATAAATTTACAACATGGCGTCCAGCGTGCGAGGAGGAGTTGGCGCGCTGGCGAGCCTACAGCGTAGCGCCAAGGCAAATATTATTACGCCTAAGCTTAATATTTATAGCCAAAGATCCTCGAAGGTATCGTAAATATCTCGAAATCCCCATTTCTCTGAAAGAAGAAGCACAAGAGAAAAGTAGAGTCATCGGTTTTGAGGGTGAGGAAGAAAGATTCTATTAGCATTCATGAGAATGTGTGTGTGTGTGCTGGTGAGCAGCACCCCATGTTAATAAGGTTTCGGAAGAGAGTCTCGATTCTGGGGGCTTTCCATATATTAAAAATGAAAGAGTTGTCTCGTAGCTGAATGAGAACACGAAAGAATGAATTATCCAAACTCCCGGAGACAACACCCATCAAAAATGGTGGCTTTGTTTGCTGAAATAATTTCAGCTGCTCTTCGATTGTTGATCAGAGTGATTTTAAATTTGAAGTATAGAAATAAGGGTTAATTTAAGCCCTTTAATATACATACACACACGCACACACACACACACACACACATACACATATATATATATATATATATATATATATATATATATATATATATATATATATATATATATATATATATATATATATATATATGAATTGAAGTGAAGTGAATAAAGTAGTTAATAAAATGTAATTTTATTCTTCAGGATCATTAAAAAGACATATGGACCTATTCCTTATAACTACAGTGTGTTTACACATTTATATTTACTAAAATGGATTCAAATAACTCAAGATATTGCATTTACTGAATCCATAAATTTAACAGAAAATTAGTTATTTAATTTAAAAACTAATGGCGACAGAAATATATATTTTCAAACATCGGATCATTTTAACAGTAGAAGTTTCTTTTATATTGGAAAGTTGGTGCTCAATTTAAAGTCCTTTGTTTCTAAATGAAAGAAAGCCAATTATTTGATTTTTCTTGGAAGTGATTTCTAGAGTTAATTAATTAAAAAAATACCCGACATTATACCCAAAGTAAAAATTTTTTCGAAAAAATATTTATACGAAATTTAAATTTAAAAATATATATTTACAATGCAACTGATTTTTCTAAGAAATTTTTCAAAAAGAAATATGCAAAAAATATTTAATGCAAAAGAAGTTTTCTTTTACAACTAATGAAACACAATTGTCTCTATGAAAGGAAAATAACAATTTTGTGCAATGTGTTTTTGCGAAAATTACACAAACTTACCAGGCCAATGAAAATTTCAAAGATTTTCATTTAACTTTTTATAAAAAATATTAATAAATTGATTAACATTTTATTATATTTACGGGATCAATGAATAAGTGAGATAAGAAAGTAATTTGTAACAAAAGTGCTTGAGTATTTCTTATTTTTGAATTAAATTATTTGAACATTATAAAGAATCATCAGGGCTCATATGTTTTAAAGGATAATTTTTTTAAAAATCTTTCAAGGATTAATTCCTGCTGTATAGATATAGATACAAATACAAACTTAAAATAGATTTAAAATTTATAAATAACACAATAAATGTAATATAAATAATATAAAGTAAGAAAATTTTTTAATTTATTTTAATATAATATTTACAACTTATGAAAATACGAATTTCAGCATAATAATTACAAGAAAACGAAATTATGTCACATATATACATGCCAGAGTATTTTTTTTAACAATAAAGACTATATTTTGGTGACTTTATTTTCGAGTTATAACCAAAACATATTCTGGAGAAATTCGATACGATAGATTCATTTCATTGTGATTATATATTCATTAAAATTAAGATATGTTTAGTTTTACACAAGCGAAAATATTTTATTTTGTTACTGTGGAAAAAGAAGTAGAAAACCGTATATATATATATATATATATATATATATATATATATATATATATATATATATATATATATATATATATAGCTAGCTAGCTAGATAGATAGATTTGAAAGTAAAGATCACAATTTATATGAGCCAATGGTTGAAGACGAATTTCTCTCAATCTTAAAATATTGAAATATTGTCTTATTTCGTGGACCTTATACAGGATAAGTACCGATACCATATACTCTATAAGTACAGCAACTGGTTGTTATATTAGGACTGGTATATTAGACTATCATGGAAAACTCTAAACTCGGAATAATCATTTTCGTTCAAACTATGAAAGAGAGTAACTATGATATTCCATTATTGCAATTCAATAAATTTGCATCATGCAAATTTATGGTCAAAATTGCTTATTTTGAATTACTCATAATCGAAAAGTATGAGTAGTTAAAATGAGTATTTACCTTAAAATGAACCTTTCCCTTTTCCATCATCCGAAAAAATAACAATTCTTTCCCCATTTTGCAAAAAAAATTTCAAAAAGAAAAATCAAGCGATATATTGTTAGATGATATACTTTCTTCAAGCTGGGAATATTAAAATATATTAGATTTTTTTATGCAAGTAAATGTTTTTATATATTTGGTACTGAACATCAATGACGTTTCTTTAGTAAATTTCTAAAAATATTTTAAATGAAAACCCTGTACTCTTTTTTTCATGCCAAGTACTCCGTACTTCTCAAACATAGACATGATCTCAATTCCAAACTTTTTGCTGGGAAGTCACCTTATCATATATTTTCATCCTTTTCGGTCCTCTTCAAATAAGATTCGATAAAATAAAACCACCTTGCCGCACCCTGGATGACACCATGACACCCAAGGGGTCTTCCACTAGCAGGGCAACCCCTGGTGTGACGGACGGGACGCCCCCTACTCGTCTGAGGGCACAGCAGGACAAGCTGGAAAGAAATTAAAATGGGTCCCGCGTTGTTCTTGCCAGGCAAAACTATTTTATATCAGGTGTACTTGCGCATATTTATGCTCAGCCTTGCAGGTAGGGTGTAGAACGATTCTTATATGGGAACGAAAAGAACCAGGACTCTTCGGCGGTGTTTGCGATTGTGCCTGGGTGGTATTTCTTAGAGGGGGTGGCCCGATCCCCTGTCGAGATTTAGTTGTGACAAGAAGGCCAAAAGACCAGCAGAATCATGTAAATATGGCGATTTTTCTTCTATTCCGTTATTTGTTGAAGACGTGGTAGGCACCATAAAAACAGAATTATGTCGGTATAGATTTCAGCGCAAAGAGTGCGGTTAAAGGGAAAAAAGCGATCAAACAAAGCTGAATTGAAATGTTTATGTGTACCGAATGAAATAATAGGTTTTGAAAAATAGACTTGCACCCTTAACTGCTGATGTTTTTCATCGTAAACATCAAGTTACAGTAAGTTTTCGCTTTAAATGGCGTGACGGCGAAATTTCTTTTATTTACTGACTGCCTAGAAATTATTGCCTCTGACACGTCTTGTGTGGTTAGCAACAAAAAAAAAATATCTAGACAATCTATCTATATAATTATTTAAGTACTTGTGTACTTGGAACTGTTCGAAATACTTATTTTTGTGACTCATTTAAACATTTTTTTATTTAACTTCTAAATTTAAATTATTGCGAAAGTGTTATGTCAAAAAAAAAATCTTCATATTGTGAAACAGACAAAATAAATATATTATATACAAGGATAAATTCTTCTTGAGCCTTATCCAAATATTAAGCAATATTTGTTCTCAATATGCGTATCCCAATTTTAAATAAAAATTCCAATTTTGAAAAAAATAAAAAATTTTAAAAATCAAATCATTTTTTGTTTTATTCAAACAAAATATGATTAAAAATAATTAAATAAACACTCTTCTATTTAGTATATAATTCTCCTTCACCATGTTAATACTTTTTTTATGTTCATTAAAATTTTTAAATAAATTTTTATGCATATATGAGTTAAAAATATTTTTGTTTTGATTTCATTACCACTGTCGAGAAATCAAAGAATTTTGATTCGAAATCCACAAAATTTTAGTACACACGTCTTGAGCTTGTATTCTCTGTTATTTCTAAATAAGTATCTATTAAATCTATCATTGATTAGATTTAAAGAAAAATTTTAAATACAACACAATCAGTTTGTAAGTTTTTTTTTTCTTTCTACTTACAAAGAAATTCGTCAATGATAAGTGCAGATAAAAACTTAACAAGTCTTTAGAAGTAAATATCGATTATGATTCTTGACTTTTTATTTGATCAAATCAGGAAAGTTAATTCTGTACGCCACATTCTTTTCCTATCAAGACATTGATTTTACATGAAGGGATTTATATTAAAGCAAGCTTTATATATTTGCATACAATTTCCTTATCATTACCGTATCTAAACTATGATTGTTGATCCCATGTAAATATATAAACAGTTCCAATCTCCCCGTATCTTTATTCCCATTTGATTTTGTTGAATCAGAGATTCATTTACTTGTTTTCTCGTTCCAAGGATAAAGTTTTCAATAAGGTAATCACGGTTAACGTTAGGCAGTCTTTATCTGAAATTTAATTGTATATTTTACAAAATGGTAATAGCACTCAAAATTGAAAATTTTTGTAACGATATTAGAAGGAAATGATTTGTGCTGAATTCGTTATTATTTATAAGCTTTGTTTCTTATGGTTGCAATGTATTGGTAGCTGGTATTGCTATGTATTGGTAGCTTGTATAGCAATATATTGGTAGCTAGTATAGCAATGTATTGGTAGTTCCCATTGCAATATATTGGTAGCTTGTATTGCAATGTATTGGTAGCTTGTATTGCAATGTATTGGTAGCTTGTATAGCAATGTATTGATAGCTAGTATAGCAATGTATTCGTAGCTAGTATTGCAATGTATTGGTAGCTTGTATAGCAATATATTGGTAGCTAGTATCGCAATGTATTGGTAGCTACTATTGCAATGTATTGGTATGTATTGGTAGCTTGTATTGCAATGTATTGGTAGCTTGTATTGGAATGTATTAGTAGCTTGTATTGCAATGTATTGGTAGCTATTATTGCAATGTATTGGTCACTAGTATTGCAATGTATTGGCAGCTAATATTACAATGTATTAGTATGTATTGATAGCTAGTATTGCAATGTATTGGTATGTACTACTAAATATGAATATGTTTCGCCATAGATCAAATAAAAACTTAAAAACACAAATACATCTATTTTTTGTTAAGGACATAATATTATTTACAAATTTCCAATTTCAATCAAAAATATCTTACAAAATTCGTTTGCCTAAAACATTATACAAACCATTACTTATAAAACAGAAATAAAACGCTGCAATTAAAACAGAGCTTTGGGTAAATTTCAAGTAAATGGTTATTGTAACATGGAATAATAACCTCCAAAGTTTCACAAAAGCAAAAGAGTTCTTCCTTTTGTGTTATTCATTCCTTGGCGTGTATTCGAAAGGTATTAGAACAGCTTGATCATAATGTTAAACCAGCTTAGAAGGGATTAAAACACGAGGGAATACGAAAAGACTAAATTATCGTTTGTTCCAGCCACTGTGAATGGCGCTGTACACCACAAACGATTGGACGATAAAACACGGAGAATTTTTCTGAATGAATCGTCCTTTTTTTTATATATACGTTGATGAAGTGTATGAAGGATGGAAGAGGGCGAAAATTTACTATCTGGTCGAAAGGTTGACAGTTGGTAAAGTTCAAAGCGCCCCGCTGACAGAGCAGGAAGCTGGCACAGTGTGAGCATTGCCATCGAAAAAAATGAAATAAAAAGTTAAAAACGGGAGAAAAAGAAAACGAAAATTGATACAGATAAAACTGCTTTGAGAGAGTGGAACACCAAAAGGCCAGCATATTTAAAAGTTGTTTCTGCAGGTATCGGCTGACTATGAAACATGGCATCGTAGGACAGGTGTCACCACTGTCGAGTATAAATCACACTGTTTACCCTGAAAACGATATTGTAAGATAAAGCAGCTGCACATAGTTTGATTTGCACACATTATTTATTTCATAAAGAAACTTGACTTAAAATCGAAAGTTTAGCATTTCAAAACGTAAACTTAATCAAAAAATTTAACTATTCATTCTATAGTTAACATTATTAATTCATTAATAATAGTAATTAAATAATTGATAGTTAATTATTAATTCCCGATTTTATTTGAATTAATAACTAATAAATAATTTTTTTGATTAAAAATGATTGTTATTTTATGCATGGAATACAATGAAGGTATTTTAATATTTAAGGAATGAAATTTATAATAATTTAAATGTATTTTTATGTAACAACACAATGTAAAATTCTAGACATTCTTGGCTTTTAACAATTGTATCATTTTAAAATTAAATTTTGAATAATGTGTTCATTATAGTAAGATTTTTAAATTCTGAGCTTGTTTGAATACTGCAAAAGTATAATTGTTTTAAAATATTTCAAACAAAGAATTGTATTTAAAAAAAAAATAAATAAAAAAAAAAACTCAGTGAATGAGAAAATATTGAAGATGTTCAAATGAATTACTGATAAAAGAAACTTTGAATTTGAAATGAAATTTAAATATATTAAGTTCATAAGCTTTTATCATATTAAAGTATTAATAAAAATATTAGTGTCAAATACGAAAACATTATAGTACAAATTTCAGAACCCTATTTAACGTTATTGTATATTTCGATGCCTCTTGCTTTCACAACAACAAACATTCTATTCCATTTGGCAAATGATTATATTCCACTGACAACGTAAAATCAACTTTGATCTCAATTTAAGGATCTCTCTCACGTGAGGGACCGGGGCGATTGTCCCATATACCCCTGCCTTAATCAGGCTCTGTGTAACCAATTAATCTATTTCAAACTCTCACTATCGAAAGTGACATCACAGTAGGAACGATCAGTAGTCGTCGAGGACGACTACTGATCGTACTGACATCGAACGACTACGATCAGTAGTCGTCCTACTACAGAGTTCCAACAGTAGAAAGGCTTGATTCTTGAAATTAATTTAACCAAAGATCGTATTTCATTCAGATAATTGACATAAAATGGACATTAATTAATTTCATAATAATTATAATGATTTTGGAATATGATTGTGTTTTCTAAATTTATATTTTCTAATTATAAATGGTTTTAAATTAAAAATCAATTCTTTAAATTTCATCAGCATTTTCTTTTTTAGAACTTAATATGGTGAATGTATACTTACAAAAATATTTACATAATATTCTATTTTGAATACATTTTATAACATACCCAAACGATAAAAATACAATCAGTTTTTTATTACTGCTCGCAGGTCCCTTTCGCGTGACAGTCTGTTACATTTTAATAAAAAAATTCTGGTTGCCGCTACAGACGACAATTTGTGCGCGCGTCTCTGAATTTTATTTAAATTCAAAGTACCTTGAATGGAATAAAAATAAAAACAAATTCAGAAGCGTGCATCGGTTTATGAGGGGCTATAAACACAGAGAATTACAAACAACCAGAAAACATTCTTATTTTTTTCGACTTTCGTTTTCTTTTTGCATATGATTCATAAATATTTCCCTCGTCATATTTCTTGTTTGCTCTTTACGGTACAGTCACGATATTTGATAGATAAAAGCGATTACTATTATTCTGTAATCATCGGATGCGCGTTTGATTTATATAAGCTTAATTGAATTATATTTCGAACCAAGACTTATAATTGCATGATATTTTTGTCTTTTGAGTTTAATGTTGTTGTTGTTTTCCTATGACACTTGGACAAGCCAAGCCCGCTTTTTGCCTTTGGCAGTGCGAATTAAGTCAATAGGGAGCGTCTTTCGCTTGGATCAGAGCACCACGAAGGTGAAAGTACGACTTTGCTCTTTTTTTAAGGTGACTCGCAATTTTGAATCACTGTCAGGTGACGAGGTCACACCTGAGCTGGCACCCTCCTCTCCACATCCACGCCACACCAGCGGAAGGACTTTGGACGTCACAGATTAACGTGGGCATGTCCCCAACCCACGGAGTTCCAGCAACCCAGAGAAGGAGAGTACACCGTGGTAACTCTCCCAACCACTGCCCGCGGCAAATGATGCTTCACTTTGCTGGGCTTACGGGAAGCGGGGTGAAGCTGCTGAGCCACTGGAGCTCGAATGTTGAATAATGCCCGGCTAATACGATTTTAACCTTTCATTAATACAAGGCATTGAAGTGATATCACCTTATATAGTAGAGTACCTAATGGGTGTTGTGTCGCAACTTCGAAAATGAATCTGTACAATTTAGAAGCAGGGACCAAGTGGGACCCAGAGGTGGCATTTTCCATGAAAGACATTGCCGCCCGACCTATTCTACGTGTATCAGCAACATTAGCGAACATGTTGGATATTCGACTGGATCGGGATTCGAACTCACGACCTTCGAATATCGAGACCGACTTCTTAATCAAACAGGCTATCAAGCCCCACATTGAGTTTAATATTATATTTTAATTTAACTCTTTCAAAATTGACTGGTTTGCTTAAATTAAGTCTTAATGATTATTTATACGAAATATAAAAAACTCAAATGCTTGCAATTTTGTCCACAGCGTATGCTGTAGCAAAAGTGTTATTAATAAAATATAAAAAACTACTATAGAAAATTGAAATCAAAATTATGAGTTAATTATATTACTGGTTGGAGTCTCTGTAATTTTGAAGCAGGGACCAAGCAGAAGACCCCCCAATAGTTGACCTACCACCCCCAGAGGCATTACTTGAAATATATTGCGACCACAACCTATTTAACATGACCCAATCGCCTGTAGTGAACACGATGGATCTTCGATTCAGTCGGGATTCGAACTTTGTACCTTATGATAATGAAAATGACACTCAAACCAATCAGGCTGCAAAGGCTCTGGCAACATGTGGTCATGCAATATCTTATTAAAATGCAGTGTTTCTTAGTATCCAAATATAGGGTAGGGTAACAAGCTTTAACATAACAAAAATGTAAGGACAACTGTTGAAATCATCGTCAATGCGAATAAGAGACGATCGAAATTTGCTTCCAGTGTCTATCTAAATTATCATTCCAGGTGGTCGGTTAGTATGACAATGTCAAATGTAACTGTATGCTTTCTCCACGATGGTACAAATAAGGATACGACAATAACGATACTGGAAGCAGAAATACAATTCATCAACAAATACGGGTCGAGGGAGGTTGGCAAATAAGGTTTGTCGTTGATCATTTCGTTTTAAGCATTCCGGCCTGACTTTTAGGCTTAAGGAGAAACAAAGCCATAGTCACCAAGATAGGCAGCCCATGTTTATTAAACGTCTTCGTTTTATTCTTGCAAACATGGCATTATGCAAAGCGAATCATTTCTTACAATTTCATTTCTTTAACTTTGGACTCGTGACGTTTTGGTATGATCCATAAAATCCATGCAATTAACGTATCTGTCTTAAAGTTTGCTAGTGATAATGGGTCAATAGAATCAGAGATATGCGAGTAAACATTCTCTCTCTCTCTCTCTCTCTCTCTTTCTCTTCACACTAAGTACCACAAAAACTTTTCCCTCGTGACATTCAAACAGAATTTGTGTGTGTGTGTGTATGAGAAACTCGCGGTACAATTTATTCATTTAAATATATTGTAGGTGTCACTATCATCACCATTTTTTCAGTAATACTTTGAAAAGCTTATCATTTTAATAATAATTTGATGAATATTTTTCCGATGTTTTAATAAACGTTTAAAAATTAATTAATAAAACACATTTGATTTCGTTCAGAAATAATATATTTATTGCAAATTTTTATATATTTAAAATCTATGCAATTTTTTATAAATATATATATTTATAAAATATTGCATAGAAATATGCCCTCTGGTGGACAGTTTGAAGCTTTTTTGACATTGTTAAGGACTCTAAAATTCTAGCTACTGATTTAAAATACAAAGGAAAATAAAAAATCTTTTCATTTTAAAGGACATTAAAAAAATTAACTAAAAATAAATTCACAAATTGAAAATTATTTTAATCACAATTTTATGCAAAAACTATTAAGATTTTATTTATTACTCTATTTACAAAAAATAAAGTTTTCATTAACTTGTCGTCTGGTACTTTTGTGCATAGCTTCAGTACAAATAAAGAGAAAAAAAAGTTTCTAAGATGATCGTTTTCAACATTGCATTTATAACACAATAAACAATGAAAAGACCTCTTCGATGTCTTCTGTGCATCCCCCCATTCTCCTTTTATTAACTTTGTTTATTAAGGACGAATCAGGTTTGATGCCGACAATTTCTGTCAACCCCCCCAACGAGATGACACTTGAACCCGGAACGGACTCGTGAGCGGTGTTGGAAAACCAGGTGTAGTCATCGCCCGAAGGCCACCTTGCCTTCATTACTTCTTTTCGGAAAGAGTTAAGTGAAACAATCGGAAGAGAACCTGATACTTCGATTGATGAACTGATTGAACAAATTGATCATTGATTAATGCTTTTATTATTTAAAATAAGATCTTGTTCTGGTAATGTTATCGAAAGTGTGATCAAAGAAAATAAAAGTTTGCGGAAAATCTGTGTTATTTGATTTTAATATAATTTTGAAATTGATGAATATATATTATTTATTTTTATTAATTTTTATCATATAATTTTATTTTTGTTTAAATGATTTTATTTGAATTTACAGCATTTAATATTAAGTAGTATCATGTTATAATTTTCAATATAATCGTATATTAACTAATTGTACGATTTAGAATCCAAGTTTGATTTAATGTGTGTGTTTTAACTAAAATTTTACATAAATATTTTTAGATCATTGATAAGGAAGATAGTTTATTACTATTTCATTAATTTTAATTTACTATGCCGTAATATGTTTTCTTAAAATAGCATCTAATCATGATAAGTAAAAATCTATAACGTAAATTGATAGCATTAAAAAATATTGCTGGAAAAATTTTTTTAAAGTTATTTCAGAGTAGTTTTCAATAGCTAATGATTTTTTTTGGATAAATAATTTTTATATAATATGTATACTAATCGTCATAAAATAAAGTCTAAGTTCTTCGTAAAGTAAAATAAGCTTTGTAAAGTAACACTGATTAAATAATTCAAATAAAAATGAATATAAGACATCTGTATTTTTAAATTTTATTTCATTATAATTCTCTCGAGATAAGAGAATTGATATTATTTTCCCCATCTAGGTAATATATATAAATAAATTTATAGTTGATAAAATATGTAATACATTATTTGTTTTACAATTTAATTTACACGTCAAAATAGTTTAACTAAATTTTAAATGGAGAAAAAATTTAAATTTTTGGCCGAAAAATTTAAGCATGTCAAATTATATGTCGACACCAACCCATCAAAAGACTGATAAATTGGAGTCGAATTTCTTCAGGAATAAATGGAAGTGGGTTACACGTATTTAAAAATTCTTTCACGCTTTTTCAATTCATTGTGCTAGAATATGTTTTAACATATGAAACACGCGATGCACCGGTGCTTTACGATTGATTCGCGCCGAAACCTGCCCACGCCCATCATGTTTAAAAACTCAATCACCGACGATCACAAAAATGCTCGACTCGAATATCTCAAAAAAGAAATGGCTGATTCCGCAAACGATTCACGTTTCTCCTTAAACAAAAATGTCGTAAGGAAACCGATTAAAAAGCAGAGGTGTTAAAGCACACTCATCCATTCTGCTCGTCCAAGCAGACGTAACACAAGGATTCCATCCACCCCTATTGTACATTCTAAATTAAAATGAAAATAATAGCAGACGAGAACGAGGGAACAGAAAAAATAATAGGGAAAAAAATTCTAAATGAATAAAAATGAAAAAAAAAGAATTGTCCTAAGCAGCGTAACCTACATAGTTTGTAATTCTGCAGACGATCTTATAACAAAGTGGGAAGGGGTGGGTGGGTTTTTCGCGAGCACAAAATAATAGCGATTACGTGCTTCGGGGTTTCAAATTAAGTCTCGGTGATATAATTTATCGTCTGCGTTGGTCTCGCTGTCTTTTTCCAAGCAAAACTGCAACCGTGACTGATTCTTTCGGACGATGTTGGAGGGTTCCGCTCCTAGGATCACAAGGAATAGAAGAAAAATTTATTTCAAGGAAGATGTTGCTTTCCTTAACTCTTCGTTGGGAGTTGGTTATTTTTAAACAGGAGACCGCCTTGAAATTAAACCGTCCTGTTTTATAAACAATGAGCCAGGAATGGTTGCAGATGATCTTTTCGCCATGTGCAGACGATACTGTACATGTGGCGTTTATTTTTAGTTGAAAGCGATTCAGGAAATATTTCTACTACTGGGCGTATGAATAATCATTTTTCCAACTGAACATTACGAGACAGGAAACAAACAAGAAAAATTCATATCAAATATAAATAGACTGATTTTTTATGCTATTTATTCATAAAGTTTTCACTCAATATTGAGCAAATACTGCAAATTCTTTCGTAAATTATTGAATAGGAAAATGCTTGTCATTTCATTAATTTAAAATCCAAGAAAATTTTAGAGAAAATACTTCTTTAAAATAGTTTTTAATTATTTCTTAAATTATGCTCAGTAAAAATTTTGAATGGAAGGAAATATTTTCTTTCTTTCCAGAGAATAGATAAGAATTTAGTAATTATTTTTAAATTGTAATCAGTAAGAGATTCTGGAGAGAGGGATTTTAAACCATTCAAAAATATAGAAGCAAATATTTAATCATTATTTCTTTAAATAACAGTAAGTGAGGAATTCAGAGAAAATATTAAAATTTTTACAAAAAGACTTAAATAAATGAACCAACTTTTAGTAGTTATTTTTTTAAAATTCTAATCACAGAGAAATTTAGAAGATATATTATTATCTCTTAAAAATAAATAAGAAAAAAATTCTTTATATTATCATTAGTGAGAAATATGAAATTATTTTATTCCTTTCGATAATAAATAAATTAATTAACAGGAAAAATTTGTAAATACTTTCTTTTTTAATTTTAATCGGTGAGAAATTTGGAAGAAATAATTTAATTCTTTCAAAAATATAACGAAGAAGATATTTAATAATTATTTTTTTCAATTATATTCAACAAGAAGTTCAGGAAAATATTTCAGCATTCAGAAAAGCACATAAACATTTAATAATTGTTCTTTAAACTGTAATCAATGTGAATTTTGGAGAAAACATTTAAATTTGTTCAAAAAATAAGTAAATAGGCTAAAAATTTGGTGATTCCTTTTAAAATTATAATCAATGAAAAACTTGGAAGAGATATTCCGAAAAATTTCTTAATGGTTTATATTTCAGTTGAAAAGTTTTTTGCTAACATAAATGAGAATAGTTTTGATTACAGAGTTTTTTTCAATTGTAAATATGATTCTTTAAACTACACTTTACTACTTTTTTGATAACGCTGAAATGCAAGTAAACATTAACGCATTTTATTATCATTCTTTAATTATTTTTTTACACGCAATTGTTTTGGTAAAACGATATTTTTCCCAAAAAATACATTCATTATTTTTTTTAGTTATATAATTCTTGGCAATGCATCAAATTAATTTATCTTGATAAACTTTTAATTATGAGACATCGCGCAAATTGGATAACGGAACGGCTGAACACCAATTTATGACATTTAAACCTTCTTCTCATATTATCTTCTGGAAGAATTGTTTTACAGCTTTATTCAAGTATTACAGTGGAAGAAACTTAGAAAGTAAACAAATATCATCTTTGGCATAAGTTTATGAAGAAAATAGATGAAATTCATTTTCTTAAGTTTAACTGTGTCTCCAATTAAACTAAGTATTTCTGTCATAATTAATTTGCTGTATAATCATAGGTTACCAATAAATTCTCACTTTTATTATATAGAAAAATAATTAAGGCAACCCTAACTTGGTAATAAATGGCATGGTTACAGAAGATAGATAATTCAATATATGACACAGTGTAAGATAATCATGCCCAAAGGGCATTTACATGCTAAAATTCTGCCGATTGTCCAAGTCAATTCAGATGAGATAGTATCATTATGATAAAAATTGATTATGATAAAATGATTATGATAAAAAGAGTATCATTTATGATATCAATGTCATCATTTGATTGTGGTTCTAAATTAGGATGTGGTAGATAGGGACTAATTTCTCCAGTGAATAAATTCCTGTGCCAAACGCGAATGTAGCAGGGCAAAGAACTGAGTATAAAAAAGAGCCACAATTTTCAGGCATTTCACAATATTACCAAAAAAACACATTCATTGGTGAAAGAAAAAACAACAAAATAATGATTTCCAACGCATTAAAATGTTACCAATTGCGGTTGAAGTTACTTGTGAGAATTCCACTCAATAAATAAAGCAGTGTCTTGTTTTTTTTAACGTTCCATTCCTCAATTGAAAAAAGAAATGGTGAATCGAGGTTAAGCCCTGTTCTCTCTGGGGACAACAAAGCAGAAAGCTGCCTATCAGTGTGTCTTTGGCCCCATAAAAAGATTTTGATGACACAGGAGTTGTCATAAGCAACACTAAAGAAGACATTAAATAGAGACATCAAAGTCCCCGAGTGGAGGATTAACTCCAGGACTGGCTCGCTCGAGACCTGCCCCGCGGCCTTGTACTCAATACATGTGGCACCTTGGCAGAGGACTGAATCGCTTATCCTTCTTTTATAGCGCGATGGAAATCACTTTGTACAATGAAGAAATGAAACAAGTTCCAGACCTTTTGCTGATGTTTGGTTTTCAAGATTGCTGGACACTTGTGCAGGATTTCAATTAGCTTACACGCTATATGGTATGGAATAAAATGTTAACTGTGATTAGTAAAATTGCACAAGATGGGTAATTGCACAAGATGGTCTTTCTTTCGTTCTCTTTTATGGGGTTCAGGTTTAATTAAAACAATAAGAAAGAAATTAAATGTTAATATATAATCTTTCAATATAGATAGTTTAAAATGTGGATGCTAGAAGTGGAATATTAACAAGTAGTTTACATGAGTTTGGAAATGTAAATGAGAATATATTGAAGTATTCTAAAATTTATTGTGTTATAATAATAATAATACTTAACCAAGAATCTCTGGATTCAAGAAAACTATATTTCTCTTAATGAAGAAATAATAACAAATGTTTATAGCATTATTGTGGTACACATTTATAACAAGATAAATGAAACAATAATTAACTCTATGGGGAAAAATTACTATCAGAATAAAAATATGTATATCAATAAATATGTTTAAAAATCAATAAGAGTTCTCTTATTATAATATGAAAAGAAAAGTATTTAAAATATGAAAATTGTCATAACAGAGTGTAATACATAATAGCAACAATTGACTGTAAATGTAAAAAGACTTAAGTTTAAAAATAATAATTTCAGTTTTAAGCATTATTAATTGATATGGAAAAGAGATAAATGAAAATATAGAAATTAAGTAATCCTTTTGTTAAAACAAAGGTGGAATGAAACAGAAAAACTAACATCAGTTTGGCCATTAATGAGAAGAAAAAAATTAATTTAGAAAAATCCCTCAAAATGTGGTGGACAATTTTGAGGACAAATTACAAATGAGATTAAAAACATGGAATTTATCATAAACATTGGGAGATGCATAACAATTAAGTACTTAGAAAATATCATGAGAAAGAAGACGTAAAAGGTGATTGAAAAAATGTTATATTATCATTAAGAGCTTAAGAATATATTCTAAAATATAACAAAGCATAAATAGAAAATAATGAAAAGGGAGAAAGGATGGTTATTCTTCAGAAATTAAATATAAGTGAAGAATATAATATCGTTTGATACACGGCCTGTTGCCACAATGAGTCCAAACGTTTTATAAATGCAAAATAACTTAAAATTACTGTTACAACGTCTTTCTCGAAGTGAAAATGGAGTGTGGAGCAGTCGATTTTGACCCATGGAAGTAAAATCGGAAGGGAAAAAAGTGAAGGGAACTACAGGAACTTTCGTCCATCCATTATCGCCACCTCTTTCCCCTTTTCCCTAAAAATCCCTTGTGACCCTGATTAGTGGAAAGACATTAAGACTGCAGGCCCAGATCAAAAGGGAAAGGGTTTGTGCTTGAACCTTATCGAGTTGGCACGGAGTTTAATTACCCCTGACTTTGGCCAGCGGTCAGCGGTGGACCACAGAGGACCCTAGGCGGTACCTCCTCTCCCCCTCACGGGCACCCTTGGGGGCTATAGGGATTTATTTAGGAGGCCCCCGATCCCGAAACGGCTTGTTGGGTAGCAGCCTTCTTTTCTCTTGTTGCCGAAAGAGGATTTATTGTTATTTAGATGTTTCGCACCTGCTGCTGTCTGAAGGGGTTGTGGTCACACATCTAAAGCAGCAAAAATTATTTCGAATAATTTACACGATATAAATAAAGGTTATCATTAAAAATGCATGTACATATGCGAATTTCTCAAAAATTCATTTGTTGGTTTCTATTTGCAAACGATTTTTATAAAAATTTTGATTCGATGTAGGATAATGTAAACTCGTCTGAAGAATCAAAAAATGAAATCGTTTTCATTATGCATTTAAAAATAAATACTGCAACTTCCACTATGATTAAATTATCTAAAATAAAACAATGTCTCAGTGAAATTCAAATGATATTGAAATAAATAGAGAATATCTAAAAACTAAATATTTTAATTTTCACTGTAAGTAAATTATAATGATATATAAGACAATGTTTCTATGTACAACGTACACTTGATAGAATTATGAGATTATTTATAACTGCAAGATATAAGAAATCGTTTGAAAAAATCTTGCTGAACCATTTGAAATTTTGTTCCTTTCTATAATGATTGGAATCTCCCTCCCGAAATACAAACAATCACCAATTTATTTATTTCAACACTTTTATTAATTTAATAAGTTTTCAAATAATGTAATTTTTTCAAAATCATTACATTTCAGTATTATATATTGCCTTAAATTACAAGTGGAATTCTTTTTTGTAGTTATCTGAATTTATTTTCCAAAATATTTTATAATAGAAATTTAAGATAGTTTATAATAATTGTATTACAAAATATAGCGACTTTCTTGCAAAAGAATAATGGATTTTCCGATTGGTTTTAAAATATCACATCTTAGCTTAAGTCATTTATCATAGACACTTACTGTAATGATTCACCACTAATCATATAAAGTGGGACAAATGACACAAAAATAGCAGAATCATAAGTTAAGAAAAGGAAAATATGTCTTTGAATTATGAATTGGTTGGTCTGTAGTTTATGAATAAAAATGCCACTAGGACAGAAGGTCTCAAGTTCGATTCTGACCATTGGCAAAATAGCATAAAAATGAGCATGTTTATTGATAATCTGTTGTTGATATAAACATAAAAGTTCACTTTGAGTAAGAAAAGTGTTTGATGCTTTCTTTTGCATTAATTTTGTTTTAAAACAAGCATATCAATCATGTTTATCAATCAACAGATAAATATATTGTTTATTAAACCACTAACTACAGTGGGATACAATAATTACAGATTTATATTATGAGTGTGCTTAATTGCTCCTATCACATCTTCTTAAAATTAATCTCTCAGCAACCGAATACATCAAAGAAGAATAGAATCAGATAATGACTCAATTCATTTCACATAAACATTGTCCGGCAGTAATTTGTCGCGAGAACCGAAGTGAATTCATATTACACTCACGTTATCAGGATTATATTCAGGCACTTTTATCATCTGCGTATTATTATTATTACAGAATAAAATGATGATAAAAAAAGCAAACGATAAGCTTGTCATAATCTACCACCCAGTCATTCGATAGTCATACCAGCCGACTATTAGTCAAAAAGCAATGCTCACATTCGTCAAGATTGCGATCTCATTGTTGTCGACAAACCGCAGACGATTGGGAGCTGAAGCAACCCCCTCTCTCTCTCTCTCTCATCCAGCCCCATTCCACGACACTTTTCGAATTTCGAATTCGAGAGACGTCGCCGAGCAGTTTGGGAGATCACGCGACCCTTGTCGCCCGAACGTGTCGTGTTGTTTGGAGAGGAATAATGCGTGTTTCTCGGGTGATGGTTTCGTCGCCCCAGGCTGTAAGCTCGTCCATTTGAAAATGAGATTTATAAACGATGTTAAATGTTCCTCGACATCTGATATCGTTTTCATCGAATCTTTTAAATCGTGTTACGAATGAAGTAATATTTCATGTAAAGCGTTGCGCTTAGTTAACTTTTATAAATTTAAAATATTATAATTTAGGGTTTTCATAATTGAAGATAAAATTTTTGTTACTTATGACATAAGTTTTATGCCATTATATTTACTAAGTTTCTGACATTTTCAAGCGGCATCAGTAAAAATAGGTTTGGTTTGGTTTGTTTGCTTGTCGCTCAACGGTCATTTTTTGCACACGAGGGCTAATTAGACCGGGACTTACGGCTTAAAGTGGATTCCGAACCACTACAAACATCCATGCCCAAGGTGGGATTCGAACCCACGAACTGTTGAACCGAAGGCAAGAGCGCTAACCATTCGGCTGCCAGCTCGGCTCAGTAAAAATAGGGTTTACTTTTTAAAATGATGGGCAGTTTATGATAATTGCTTATTAATTTAGACCCACTTAAATGAAAACATATTATATCTAAGTTTTTTTAACCTGTATCCCTAATGGAAAAACTTTTTAACATGTCATAGATCATATTCAAATATCTCATTTGGGGAAACCGGAAAAATCTGAAGCACTCACAATAGCAGATACACAAGCAAAAGGTTGGTCAATTGGTTTGTCTTACTATAATCAACTTTTGCGCACAACATTTAATTACACTCAAATCTATAACTTAAAATTCTGAATCACTACCAAACATATAATTGCTATGTGGGATTCAAACCTCGATCTCTTGAATTGATGGCCGAGAGCCAACCATTAAGATTAAATTTCCCTTTATTTATTCACTAATGCCTAGAATTGAACCTGTGTCTATTTATTTCGAAAAGTTTATCTCAATCACTACGTACCACTTAGTTTTATAATTCTTTAATGTTTTTTTCTTTCGTGAAAACTGAATTTATCTTTAAATTTGTCTTATAATTTATTTATCTTATAATTGAATTCATTTTTAAATTTATCTAACATTCATTTTTGTACGATAAACTAAACTTTAAAAATGAATAAAACAGGATGAAAAAAATAGAAAGCAATGTTTCGAATATGTTTTAATTTATTTATTAACTTGGATAAATCTTTTTCCAATAAAAAAATTAGGATTTTCAAGTGTAAATACAAAATTTTTTTCTATTTTTTGTCAAGAATTACTTTATGTTAATTATATTCCCTTTCTTATTTTTTTCTTATTTTTAAGAAATTGAGAATGTGCTGTAAGGAATTCAAAGAATTTTAAGAAACATTTCAAAGTTCTGATCTATGTTTGTAACTCATAAAAATGTTTTGTAAGCTGGTAAATTTAAGAAAAGTCGCACTCGAATAACCAAAAAAATTGCAACAATATTTTTAGTAAGGAAAACTTATAAAACCCTGGCAGATTTCAGGAGTACAGTGTTTAGATGGGGAAAGGTGTTGATAGAAAGTATTTTTGTTCGATACCCGATTCAGCTGAAAATCATTGTTGAAGTTGGAGGTACGGTGTCCCTATCTCGTGCATCAATCACATTTCTGATCTAGTTACGAGCCACCAAGGGTAATTGACATGCATCCTTGGGTCGCATGTATAAATGTGATTTAAATATAAAATTCCATTAATTTTATTTCCCCAAAATATTAAATTTTTAATTAGTTAATTACAAATTCCGTGAAAACACCATTATCCTTTTACAGCATTACTATGTTAATTTAACTTTGTTTCTGATGAGAAAGATGATATAATATGATTGGATAATATCATTTATCGATTTAGAGTGAACTTACCATTATCATTATATTTTATGACAGAAATATTACCAAGATGATCACAACAATACTGGAGACTGATAATTATAACTTTGAAAATCCATTACTGCTTATTCACAATTCAGATGAAAAAATTTAATTTTATCTGGTGCATTTAGATTATTGCTTAATCATATGTTAAATACTGTAAAATAGCCGACCAACTTGTCTAGTGGTCAGCATGCCTGACTACGGATAAGGAGGTCCTGGGTTCGAATCCCGGTTTGGGCATGGATATTCTTTCTCTCTCTATCCTGCCTTTGTCCTTTCCTTGTATGAATGAGGTGTGAATGGTTGCCTACCCTATAAACGGGTCCTTATGGCATGTGTGTACTGAGGAAGTCGGACTCCACACCAAAATATGGTTCAGTTGGAAAAGTGGAGCAGCGCACCCCATGTTGCCAGCCTAGCTGGCACACGACAATGAATGAATGAAAATACTGTAAATTTAAGTTTTTTAGTTACTGTAAGCATAAGAGTTTGTTATTCCTTGTAAGATCCATCATTAACTAGCAGCTAGATTTCAAGTAATACTAAGAACTTATCACCATTGCCTAATGAGCTACTAATCAGTAGCATGAGATAAATACCATTACCATTTACATGAACCAGTTTTAATTTAGTGAAAGTATATTCATTTTCTTAATCATGCTAAAATGTTATTTTTGTGATGGAGAATAATCTTAGGTGTAAATTTTTATCGGTCATACCAATTCGTTCTCTTGAAATGTTATGTTTATGTTCAGGAATCAAAATAGTCACGTGAACGAAATGATCTTTTGAGTAAAAGAGATGAAATTAAACTCACCACATCCATGATGGTAGCGACAGAATTGGCGGGGCTGCTGGCGCTTTTTGGCGGCGGTGGCGGAGCTTGCTGCTGGGACTCGGTTGTCTCCTGCTGCTGCCCGGACGGCCGGACACACATGCCGCAACCCGGACTTGTCTCTGCTGGAAGAGTCGTGTTATCTGTCACGGGGGTTTTTCCCCCTCTGAGGATCCTGCTCCGTATCTATTGTCCCC
This sequence comes from Latrodectus hesperus, assembly GCA_037975125.1. Classification (NCBI taxonomy): domain Eukaryota; kingdom Metazoa; phylum Arthropoda; class Arachnida; order Araneae; family Theridiidae; genus Latrodectus; species Latrodectus hesperus. The sequence continues at coordinate 48,660,273 of CM075851.1, forward strand.
TGTAAAAAAAAATGAAAATTATCACTCGTGACTGTAACACATTACACGTAATTGTAACACTCGTAACACATTGTAAATTTTACAGTTTGTGAATTGCCCATTACTAACTTTCAATTCTGTTAGTATTAAGATTAAAATAAATCCAGTCCAACTTCAATGCAAAGTTTTTAACGAGAATTCCAAATAATAATTCGCTATATTGAAATATCTACATAACACTCGAAATCAAAGTGAATTTTTTTTAATCTTGAAAATTTAGCTCCGACATAATTACAAATGAAATTTGATTTGACAGCGATGCTATTTTAAGAAAAATATACATTTATTTATGAAATTTTTTTCACACTTTTTCAGTTACAATAAAATTTTAAATTTTTTTATTCATCTTAAGAATATCGTAAATAGTTCATATTACTAAATACATAGCAATTTTTAATCGATTGGAAACAAATATAAATTCAAAACATTTTCTTTTAAATACCTATTAACATTACAATAACTATTAACATTACGATAACATTTGGAATTGATGTTTTAAACATTGAAATGCTTTATTTTATTTAATAGATTAGGAATTAAAATTAATTTAGTTTATAATTTGGAATGAAATTTATAAAAATTCGTTTCAATAAAAAAAATATAATCTAAACTACATGATCTGGAATCAAAATTAAAATAAATATATAATAAAACCTATCCCAAATATAAAATTTTATTATTTAAAATTGAAGATATTACAGTAAACCAGCACTTGTTAAGATACAAAAATTGATGTTAACTAATATGTAAGATGTTATTTCAATAACGATTTTTTTTCATTATGCTAATAGTGAAATGTAAAATTTTTAATCGTTAATAATTCACTACATTTTAATGAAGAGAATCTAAAGTATCTAAGTCAAAGTATAATTTGATAATGATTAAAAAATATTGCATATTTGATCAATTTTGAACTTAAAAATTTCAATATAATTTTAAAACATAGTTAAACTTCATTAAAAATTGTAGATAAATACTTTTTTTTTGTCTTAAGAAATTTCTCCAGTATTTTGAATGTACCATCAGTAAGTGCATAAAATATTTCAATTTATACTTTTGAATTAAGAAATCAATTGGGCTTATTAATCAAACTCATAAATATAATAAATCCTTTTTTAATCAATCGCTTAGAAATTTTATATTTTTATACATTGTAATATTAAGAAAATGCTCATTTTCAATAATGAAAATGCATTAGAGACCAATGCACTACAATGCAAAGAAATTCTTTGCGATAATTTTTTAATTTGTTTGTTTGTTTATTTCACTCTAAATATTTTCCTTCCAGGCTTTGTTCTTGTGCAAAGTACTTTAATGTGTAAATCACAATTGTTGAATAAATAAAACATATTAACTATGCGTTATTAATTATTATAACTATTCACAAAACTTTTATCTTTATAATCTATTCGAAATAATTGTAAGCAGACATAAAATAAGTGAGTGTTTCAGATAGATGGTTTGTAAAAATGTATTTTAAAACAACAATTGCATTTTTAAATGAAAAGTAAATAAATGAATAGATAGATTAAATATTTAAATTTTAAGCATATCACATGAAAACTAATGATTTTATAAAAGCGCTCTTGATAAGAAATACTGCTTTCTTTATAAATTTTTATTTATTAACTTGTGCAAATTGATTTAATCCTTCTACGAAATCATCTTATAATCCAATTGAATAGAAAACAATGAACATTAAACAAGTCACCATAGTTTTCTGATCTAAATCTAGCATAGAATCACACTAATGTCGCTAAACTTGAGCTTGTTTTCCATTTTCAAAATATCGCCACAATTTTCAATTTATAAATTTTAAATTACTTTTTGAACGGCACACTTTCTAACACATTTGCGCATCGAACTTCCAAACGAAATTACGGAAAGCGATCAAAGTGCTCGTTATTGGCGAAGAAATCGAGTTCATTTGCAAATAATGAGGCGCCTTTTCTATTTCTGAAGATCAAAACATTCGAATTGATTTGGCGTAATTGTACCTTTTAAAAGAAGTGACTTTTGTTTTTTTCTTCAAGCGCCGCGACTAACTCAAGCGTATCATTAAAAAAAATTTGCAGTCATTTACCCTATTTCTTTTCAAAATAAAATCATGTTTTATAGTCAAAACATAATTTATTTTGATTTATTTATTTTGTAGTGATAAAAATTTCAGATATTACATGTTTCACTCATTATAAGAATTTATATTAATTAATATGAAAAATGAAATAATATAAAATGTACATCAAGTAAAAAAAATAATAGTAGTTTTATAATTTAATGTGGTTTAAAATCATTGTTAATGATCACTTAATTATAAACCAACAAGCAAATAATTTCGATACAGAAGACAATTTTTCTTCCATACACCATACAAAAACAATACGTAAAGTGATACAAATAATTGAAAAGATAATTAATAAATAATATGATGATGAATTGATAAATTAAAAAGTGAAATAAATTTAAAATAGCATGTGAATTCTGATAACATCTAGAGAAAAATTCATCTTTTCCTAATAACTTTTCAGAAAAAAAAATATTTTTAATTAATTTCTTTGAAATTAATAAATTTATCTTTTTATATAGTCTCAATAAAGAAATTAAGTTATGAAATGGATATATAGACTACGGCTATTAATATCTAATTTAGAAAAGAGTATATGATAAACTTCAATTTTGTAGCTTGTAAACATTTTCTTATAAATGCATAATAAATGTTTTATATCATGATTGATATAATGAATTACTAAAAATTCAAATTTTTTCTTAACAAGTTGAAAATTAAAATCTTAAAATAGTAGAAAAGGAAATCGGCACTTATTTGAAAATAAATTCTATAAAAATATATTTATATATATATATATATATATATATATACATATATATATATATATATATATATATATATATATATATATATATATATATATATTTGTAATTCTTCAAAATTGCGAGAGTAAAATTTTTAATGCTTTTCATTTTCTAAATTTTCGACTTATAATTTTTGTTTTTAAGAACTTGTATTTTAATTCCCTTAAATCCGTGTAGGTGGTTTGAATTTAAATCAAGTTTCGAAATGGGCAATAAGGGCTCGAAAAAAATTCTGAGTTTTGAGAATTTTTAATAGTTATTTTAATCAGTTGTATATATTATAAGAGTGATTAAAATAACTATATTATAAAATTCTATATTTTATCATACTATTTTAATTAAGATTAAATTAAAATAGTATGATAAAATTATAAATTTTCTCTGGTTTAAAATTGGAGTCCATGATTATTTTATATACCACACAACTGTATTTTTGTTAAATACAGATACCCATGATTAAGTTCATTTAAAAGAAGTATATCTTTTTTGAGAGAGAATATAACATATCATTTTGGATTACAACAAATAATATAAAAAGAAAAAAAAGCACTTTTTATGTATTTGTTGCATTTATTTCCAGAAATTTTTAAATTGTAATTTTTAAATGCAAACAACAAAGCTTATGATATTAATTTATTCTGAATATTTCTATATAAAATGTGAATATTCCTTTATAATTTTAGAATCTTTAACAATTTTTAATAATGTAACTGTGTGTGTTTAATAACACACTATTGTTCAGTAATAATATTTTTACCAATGTGACGTTCTTAACGCGGAATGAAATATATAAAAAGAATTAGTGCGACATACATACCACATATGAATAGAGATAATTGCAAAAAATAAGAACAGAAAAACGATTTCATCTTTACCTACCACTTTTTTTATTATTTTTGCAGACCTCGATCTATTTATTTGTTTGCAAAATGAGCGGGGACAATGAAGAAGACGAAATCGCAAGCAAGCTCCGTAACCAAAGGTAAAGAATACGGTTGCAGACAACAAAAATATACAAATAAAGATTTGACGCCGAATAGTTGTTTGGGGGGGGGAAGGGAAAAATTGCATGTTCATAAGCTGATAAGAAGGTAAGAAGGAAGGGGGGGAGGATACCCATATACCTTTCCAGAGATAAACTTTTATTGTATATCTTTCGCGTTCTTCTATATCGCAGTGTGGAAACACATCGTTAGCGCTAGATTTTTGAAGGTGTCTCGACGGTGAATAGAGTTTTTAGTTTTTTTTTTTTTTTTTTTTTTTTTTTTAATGGACTCGCGCCAATCTTTCACTTCGTCGAGATTGTTGGCGATATTTTTTTTTATATATTTTCTTTTCGCTGCTGCCTTTGTCGACAAACGTACCCCGGCTATTTGTTTCCATCGTTTTCATTTTCTTTTCAAATTATTACTTTTTTTCTTACTTGTGTGTGTGGTCACTTTTATTATTGCGTTCCGTTTGTTGGTACGTACCCACGTTTTGGTCATTTGTGACTGAATAAAAGGGTAGCTAAACAAAAAAAAAAAAGAGATAAATAAATAAATAAAGCGGGTGTCATTTGAGCTAGAAAAGATGTGACTGGTTTTTGAAATTGGCGCACAAAGAATATACTCTTTGGCTACACTTTTTTATACTGAGGCTGCTGTTTTTTGTGTTGTTTTGGCGAGGTTGTTTCGCCAGATGATAGCCACTTAAGGTCCCTGGACGCTCGTGAAAGTGGAACTCGTGTCCAAAGGAAGAATGTGACCTTTTTTTGCCATTTATGATTTCTTTTTTTTTGCTTCCTTTCAATCATTTCGTGAGCAGAGAGAATGGCACATTGCGTTAGAGAGGTTCTCGTCTTTAATTGCTAATTTGATTTGGTTACAGGCATCTATGCCAAGGGCTACACTGCTTAAGAGAATCGTACAATAACTAATCAATCAACCCCAAAGCAGATAATCCATTATTAATTTTGTTCCATCATTTTCATTGCATAAAATCTTCTAATTTCTGCATAATGGGGACAAGTTTCTAAACGTTTATTAAGCGATGATATTGGAAGGAAAACACCATTTAACAAATTAAATTTGAAAATTATAGCTTCAAGTTACCTCCAAATGAAGTATTCATATATTTGGAAATGAAATATGTGTCAAATCTATTTATAAAATTGATTTAAATACAAACAAATTCTGAATTCATTCGAAAAAAAATTAATTTTCCGTATATTTTAAACATTTACAATGACAATTGACATTAAGAAAAGATGAGACCAAAAGTTTTCATAACTTAGATAACCATGACAATTTAGCATTATTAATTTAAAATATAAATAATAAGAAGTAAAATTATTATTTTATTTGGAAGTAATAAATAAATAATCAATTATTAGTCAATATTCAGTTTCTAAAAACCAATACTTAAATGTAGCATTTAGGTAATTTATCCAAGTGTTAATAATTTGCAGTTTTACGTGATCAGAAAGTTAAATTACGTAAAATATTTTATTAATATGTGCACAGTTTATATTTTATAAAATATGATCTTTAGTTTCATAAAGCTGTTATCGAATTTACAAATAAGATCATAAAAATTTTATTTTTGAAATGATCAATATTTGCATCTTGAAGTACACTTGTTAAAAATTTGAATTTATGCTAGCGTTGCACAAAGCAATTGTTTTACATAAGTTCATAAAATTCAGTTAGACAAAATTTTTCATCTTGGTAATACCGTTAAAAGTCAAATCAAAGAAATAAATTCAAATTAAGAGTTACCCATATTCTTTATTCATAGGAATTTATTGCAATGAATTTCTATTAATTCTTAATAATAAATTCTATAAAGAATATTTGACTTTAAAAATAAATTAGATAAAAAAATACACACACATGTATATATATATATATATATATATATAATTTTATCTATAAACATATCTTCTTTAGTATGTTTATATTTATTTATAGGAAAATTCATTTGATAGGAATGATACATTTAAATTATCCACATTTGAAACTAATGTAAATAGAATTTAAAATTTTTACAATTTTAAAATCTAAATTAGGTATATTTTCCTTGTTAACTTTATACAAAGTAGTAGGAAATTCATTTTATAAAATAAAAAATACAATTATATAACTGTGGCAAAAATAAAATATAGAAAATTGCATACCAGTTGAAAGAAATATGTAAATGAATTTTATGATTATCATTGAATAAACTAATAGAATGAAGAGAAATCATTATAATACCGATGAAATGACAAAGCGGGAACATGTACATTGGTAATTTAAATGATAAGGAAGTATTTTTAATTCTAGTAAATTACTTTAAACATTGTGAATTCAAATTTAAAAAGTGTATACAACTTATTGTAAAATTTTCATAACGAATACACATGAAACACACATAAAAAGAATACTAAATTTAAACACATTGAGCAAAATAATCATTTTATAGAAAGTGAATTTTATATAAACAAAATAGAAATTTAAACTGATTCTTCACAAACTTCCCTAACAGTAAAATTCATGTAATGGTTTTACATTAAAGTTAGCAATAAAAAAATCAAAATTTATGTAAAGGAATCATATAATAAAGTAAATAAATAGAATGGTGTGAGTGCTATGGGCTATTTTTATTCGTAGATTTTTAAAAAAGTTAAAATATTCATAAATGAATTTTTAATATTTAATTAAAATTTAAAGATTTTTTTATCACAATAAATCAATATAAATTGAAAATTTTAAAAACATACATTATTTCAGTTTTAAAATGTATTTATTATAGTTAATTTATAATTAAAAATAACGTACTTTTGTAACTTATTTGCTTTTTCTGGATTTTACTTTTATTCATCAAGAAAGATACAGTAAGTCAGTTTTAATTATTTAAGGTAAGTATCTGGCAACGTTTTTAACATTTCATCAAAAATACGTAGCTTTCCATTAATCTTACCATATCTAGATATTCGAATCCAAGACATCTGATTAGATAAGAATAAACCATTATTCACTATGCCATGCGTAATCCATAGCTAATGCTCACATAAAAATAAACGATTTTAATTCCCATGTTGAAGACTCTGTTTTGATACTGAAGTCCAACTTGTCTTTATATTTCATGTTAAATTCATCAGTTACCATTTCAACATTACTTTATGTTTTACATGAGACTTAAGGTTATCATCCACTTAATGAACTTGTTCCATTTTCAAGCTTCATCAAAGATATGACTTGATTCCTTGTCAACAAGACGGAATGGGAGCTGCAACATAAATCCATGCACCAAAAGGGTTAAGAAAATAACACACAATGAATTGTCTGCCATCCACCAATAAGGAAGAGACTGCTCCTAATGTGATTTGAATGTTGACATTTCCCAGACAACATGAGCTCTTCATTTGATGTTCAATACCATCTTCCTCGATACCAAGCCGAGGGAAGATGTTCAAGCATCCAAGCAAGACGATGTAAATACTGTAATTACACCACCATCTATATGCTTCTTTTTTTTTTTTTTAACTTTTCTTCAACCAGTACCACCCGCTGAGGTGTTTGACGATGGGGGAAAAAAAAGAACATGCATGCGAGTTGCGAAACCTAAAGAAAGGGACCGTCGCCAATCTTTATGGTTTATGAAGTGGTGATGGAGTTATTGCCGATTTGTCACTCTCTTCCTTCCTCATTTTATCGCCAATTGCAGCGGTTCGTGTGAGAAATTTTTGCAAATGTGCACGAAATTGAAGGAGGGAGTGGCTCAATGGCAGTTTTTACTATGACTAGCATGGACGGTGTAACACACGTTTTTATTGGAGTGGGAAAGAAATCAGTATACTGGAAATAAATGTTTCGACAAAATGGTGTATTGCAGACTGATAGTGCATATAAATAGTTTTTTAGTATACAAATGCCGAAAGAATGGATTTTAAATCACTTCTTTGGAAACAACACCAAAAAATTTGACTTGTGTAGAAATAAATCTTCTATGAAATTTCAAATTAATCTTCTACATTAATTTCAAATATTTATTACATGCATACATAAAATGTTTATTTAGATTTAATTCTGTAAAAAATAAAGATTTTTTTAAATATTAAGTAGCAACTAATTTATTGCAATTCTATGTAAGGAGTGAGTTATACAATTTTTGTGGATATTTTTATTGCAGTTACTTTTAGATATTCAAAGTATTTCCTCATTCAAAATTGAAATACTGATTTCTGAAGATTATAATCATTACTGAAATTTTACCATACATATAATCTATGTCTCTTAAATAATTTATTAACAAAGTTTAAATAAATATGAAAGCTAAATTTACCCGAAAACAATCGGCTAAGAAAAAAATCACGTATTAGATATTAAAAGTTTATTTTTAAAAATATGCTTCTATTAAAGTAAGAAAAATAAATTCATTATTTTTTAAGTAATAGAATTCTGCTTAATTGTGTAGAATCTGCTTAATCATTGTTTTATTTTAATCTTGTTGTTCATTTCGTAATTTAAAAACATAATTTTAAGTATTTTAATACCAATTAGTAATGTTTCTACATGGACTGAAAATTTGAAAGTATACAAAAATAGCAAAAATAAAGATAAATAAAACATAAATCTAAATATAACCGAATTGTATAAGTACTATGAATTGTTCATCTGTCCACAGCTTGTGGAATCGAGAATAATTTTATATATTAAGGATTAAAGCTTGTATACTTTTTCAAATCTTAAACATTTTCTGTAAACATATACATAAAATTCTTACACAAGTATTCATAATATTTTTTCTCATTTCTTTTCAAAATTATTCATCAGGATATTTTAAAAATTATATGTTTCAACTCTAATTATTCAAATAAATTATCTCAAAAAATCTTAATATTGGAACATTTTTCTATTAATATGTTTTTTTGTAAAGTTGATTATGTAAAATAGTATTTTAACAAAGATTTAATACGATGTACAATTTAATCTTAGTCCTATTTGCAAATGTGATGTAAGATTATTATTTTAGTATTCAAAAGAATTATTATAAATGGAAGAAAAATTAAATGCTTAATAAAGTATTATTTATCTTTTTAAAGGATATTTCTGGAAAATAAGTAATATAAGAAGTATGTTAAGATAAAAACTAGCCAAACATTTATATAAATTCGGTGTTTTATTTATTGCTTTATAAGGTTGTTACGCCTTTGTATCTTATGCCATTGTTTTGTGTATCTAAAAGACTGCAATTAAAAATTTTGTAAATTATATTGTCTAGTACTCAATATTTTTCGCTTACTAATATCAGATACATCCAATCAATTCAAGATTTAGCTTATATTGCTTGCGACAAAAAGAGATGTAAAGTTTTTTTTAATAACTTTACTGAATTTATAAAATACAAAACTGCTCAGAAATTATCCATGGCGTATTTCTATGAGATCTTACTTAAATAGAATAGTTCATTTTAAGTTACGATTGGCAAAGGAAATTAAGACAAGCATGCTTAATAAATAATTTTATGTTGAAAAAATAATTTTAAGTTATTACTCTCTCATTAAAGCGTTATCTTAAAAGATTATACTTCATTTCGAGAATCTTCGAGTATTTTAAGATTCATTAGAGAGGATAAATGTCCCCTAATTAATTTCAACAAGTTATCTCTTTATTTTTCAATAAAAATTTGTCATAGCAATAATTTCTTTCATTTAAACAAGATTGTTTTTGATTTTAGTGCAATATGTATTGTTACAAGATATTTAAGTTACTGAATTTAGAAAAAAAAAAAAAAAGCTCTTAAGAGAAATTCGTGTTAAATTAATGTACTTAAAGTGTACTATCTGTTAAATAAGTTTAATTCAAACTGGATAAAAGGGATTTTAAATAGATTAAAGAGCACTGATGGTTTTTTATTGCCAGTTTATTTTAATCTAGATTATAAATCATTAATCGCATTTTTTTATAATTTTTTTTTAATAATTTTACACAATCTTGTAACTTTATTTATCATATCTTAATGTTTTCAAATAATTAAAAACTCACTTTATCGTTAGATGAACAGCGAATTATTTATGATTTTGAGAAAAAGAGGGGCATTTTGGAAGTCAGAGTTTTTAGTTACTCTTACAAAATTCTGTATAAGATATTTTCGTGGATTTTTTTAACCATCTTTCACAGCTGATTTCTAAATTTAGTGAATATGCTTGTGAGTCTGAAGATGATAATAATAAAGTATAAACAAAACTTACTTCATAGATAGATTTTAAGTTTAGGGATTAATTTTTTTAAAAATAGTATTTGAATATTTTAATAAAAAATGTCTATAATTCTATTTATCTAGTCTTATTTTTATCTGGTATTCTAAATAATTCATAGTTTTATTGTTTAAGTAGATTTCATATTTAAAAATATATAATTGTTTCAAAATGAAAAATAAATTATATAAATATTTTATTTAATGAATTTAAAATTAAATTTATTTTTAGTTTTTATATTCGTTATCTTTTTTATCCTGGAAATTATGTATCGATGATTCTTTTACCTGTAAAATGAAATAAACTTAATAAAACAGAAAATTCAGGTGTGTTATCGTGATACAATTTTCTTGATTCATTTCCAGAAATAAATATTGTTCCAATATTTTTGAGGCTTTAATCAATTTGATTCTATACAAAATATTTTTTTATTGTAAATAAAAGTTGATAACTACATTAATTAAAAATAGAAAGTTAATAATTGCTAGCAACATATAATTTAATAAAAACAGACATAACTAAATTATAGTTGTTATTATTCAGACAAATTATGTGTACAGTAGTTAAAAAAACTTCAAATTGAATCAAGATTATTTAAAGCCTTTAAACATTTTAGTATAATATTTGTTTCGAAAATTAAACCAATAATTATTGTAAATATTTTTAAAAAAATTTTTTAAGCTTTCCTAAATTTAACTTCAATGAATTCTTCTTAATCTTCGATACTTAAATTAAGAAATAAATTAGCACACTAATTAAGAGTTAGTCTCAGTTTATTCCTGGTTTAAGTTATTCAAAATATTATCTCATTCAAAATAATTTATTAAGTAATATAATGAATTTAACTTATAATGTTTATATTATTTTTTTAACTTAATAAGAAATATTGTAGAAATAGAAATAAAAGTAAATAAATGATATGGAATACAAAAAAATTTTAACAAATATTTTTCAATAAACATTTTGATCTATAGTTATTACATTTAAATTACATTGTTAATAATCCATAGTTTTTAAATATTTCTGAAATCATAGTTTATTTAAGTGAAAAAAGCAGAAAGAGAGTGAAAAAAAGTTCTAAAAGTAGAATTTTTGAACTATCTTAACAATAGCATTAATATCCCGGGAATTTATTATTTGAATATTTTTCAATGAAATTTACCTCACGTCGGAATTGATTAATATTAATTATGCTACTAGATCGAGCTATTATATTTCCATTATCTATTCATTCATAAACCTGTTTAAAGGACTGTAATTCAATTAAAATTCTTATTGATTTTAAATTCAAAGCGAGTTTAAGCTTGTTGCTTCAAATTTAAATGAATTTTGATGTTGAATTATAAGTGTGTATGCAAAACGATATCTTGAAAGCAATTTCAATATTTCCTTTAATTAAAAATCCCTAAACAAAATAAAAAAACTTTAATCAACAGTTAACTACACTTATAAAAACGCAAAATATTTAAACTATCTATGAAATTTTCAAAGAGACGAAAAAAATTAAAACTTTTTGGCTGTTTTTTTAAATTTTCAATAAGAAATTATGTGATTTTAAATTTTGTCCACATATTGTTATTTATGTGATTTCTATTTAGTTAATTTATTTTTTAAATTGAATTTATATAATTAGTTCTATGTTTTTTATTTCTTAAATAAATGCAATATTATAATTTAAAAAGTTCGTAAAAATATTTCAATCAAACTTGCTAATACTATTATTTAAAATTAGCATTATCATGACATAAAAGTAGTTTAACAACTTTTTTTATGTTATGATAATGCTTATGATAATGCTTGAAGTATGAATTTATATTGAATATGAATGAATTTACATTTTAGTAATATGCAAAATGTTACACCATTTCAACTTTATTCACATTACAATTTAAATTATTAATTCACCGAAAGTAATTTCAGTCAGAAATTGTAATAATGTTAAAGTGATCAAAAGGGAAAATAATTAGATATTATATCAATTTTAATTAAAGAATTATTAATGAGAAATGATAATTTTTATAAGTCATAAAAATATTGCATATTCTTTTAGAAGTGAATCCCATTGGGAAGAAACTTTAAAAATATCAAACTAAACATTATTTTCTTTTATGAATTTTAACAACAATACTTTTTTATACATATTTAAATATTATCTTTTTTAAATGAAGATAATAAATGAATGTACTTTTTGTATTTAATTGAAGTTTTTAAATGTTTGATTGAAAAACATAAAATTCTTTGGCGCTTTTAAAACTTTTAATGATAAATATTAGTTAAGAAGTAAGTATAAATCTGTCTTTTTTTTCATTTTCTGTGATATTGATGATGAAAAAATCTTTATCTGTGATAGAGTAATTGAAAATAAAATATAATATCAAAGAATTTACTTTATTGCAAAGATTTTAATATTAAATCATGATAAATATTAACTTCATTTCTATCGAAATAAGATAAAATACTTAAGTTCTGTCAAAATAAGATAAAATTACTAATTCTCAAATTACTAATTGCTAAATTCTTCTTAAACAGTTCTAACCTTAAGAATACGTTTAAATATCTATTTTTCTGTATTGACAAATAAGTATGCATTAATTAATTATTTTTTAATACACATTCCTTAATGATCAACTTATATCAATTTCATCTATATTATGTAGAATTCTATAGATTTCATGATTCATACATTTTAAAATACAAATAAATTATTAATATTAATTGACGATAGAAATTGTGTGAGAGGAAACTCATATATTAAAATATTTGCGCCTCATATAGAAGTAACCATTTTAGAATGATTCTATACTCTTTTAAAAATGATACAATAATTATTCTATAAAAAATTAAGGTAGGTATACCAAAGAAATAATAATAATTAAATTATTTTACAAAACTGCTTTTAACGCAATGTATTTAATGCATAACGTTAAATACGCATATATACAGATGCATGTATGTGAGAAATAAATATAGAAGACCTTAATTTATGAAATATATGTAAACTATTTATTATATTAATTTTTAAATATAAATATAAACTATCATACCTTTTCAAAATAACGTTTTCATGCTTAATTTAATTTGCATTTCTTTCTATAGGTATGTGTATTTTTGGCATTTTGCTGATTATTTTCTAAATTGCTTTTAATATAAAGAAGAATATTATTAGAAAAATTAAATACTCGACAATTATGAAATTTAAACTGAGTTCTTTTTTATCTGTTTATGACTTGTTTTGGGGTGATTTAGTAGTTATATATTTTTTTTGTAAAATAAACCTACTTATAAGCAAAACTTTAATTGAAAAATTAAACAACATTTTCTACTTCAGATAAATCTTTGTGTTGGGTTTTTGTTATGATGCTAAGCTAAGCCGAAATTTCCACCGAGGATTAAGCGTTAATTTATAGAGCTTTCATTAAAGGAACATATTCTATGATATTAATGTTATCCCTCAGGGAAACAGCTAATACTTAATAATTATGTAAAATATTTTAATGTTAAGAGAGAGAGCCAAATATTTTAATCCAAGTTGTAAATAATATTATATTAACGTATAATTATTATAAAATTGATCAAAATGTCAAGATTTTATTACAAGATTATAAATTTACAACCATCAAATAATAAAATATTCTTTCAGAAAATTTAAAATAAATTAAATAAAAATTATTAAGAAATTAAGATTGATTCATTTCAATAAATTACTTAAGAATAATATTTAAGGCTATTGTTAGTTTAAAATTTTAGTTTTTAATTGTTGTCAAACGTTTTAAAAGTTGCTTTTTCGAGATGATATATAATATTAATGAAAATATTTTTAACTGTATTGAAAAATTCCGCAAAATTATGTGTTATATTAGGAAAACTTCCATTGTATTCTAAATATCTGAATATTTTATTTTCACAATTGTTAGTTACTTTTTCTGAAGCTTTAGTTTATTATTAATCCATTTGCAATGAAATACAAAACGTCGCAATCGTTTTCTTTATAATTATTGCAATAATCATTTTCATTAATAGTTGTTAACAATCAGGGTTACAGAGTAATTTCTTAATTATATTACTCTATAACTTGTTATATTTTAGCCTTATTTAATTTGCTGCGCTTGAATTTTACTTTACTTCAATCCAACCTTATCTGTTTTATTAAGAATTAGTTTCTCTGTATTTCTAATCAAACAGAATTTAATTTAATAATTGATGTAAATAAATAATGATGACAAAAAATGTGACAAAATGCTTATAAAATATCGTTAAATATCAATTTAAATTAAAGAGATGAAAAAGTTTGTATTATCTGAATCTTTTTTCTTGTAATTAAGTAATGTTAATATTTTCACAGAAATGATGAGTTCTATACATAGATATATTTATATTATAGACTGATTTTCACATTCAGTTAAATAATATTATTAAATAACGCTATTTACTCAGTAATTAATATGCTATATATTATTAATATTACAAAATCTTGTTCACTAGGATTATCATCTTCAATAATAAACATATTTTATGAAATTTTTTATAATTTTACAAAGATAATGTTCGGTTTTTATAATATGGTTATAAATGTTATCAATTCAAATTTGTTTTTTCTAATAGTTCTGCTATAAATTTTAAAAAAAAATCTGTGCAACTTTATATATTTAAACTGAAAAGCTTAAACAAATTAGTATTAAAAATATATCCACTGTCAATGTATTTTATAAAAAAAAAAAAAGATTTGATTGCAAATTTTAACGAGTATTAAAATTTAGATTAATTAGTTAAAACTTTGAAATTTCAATACAGCCGTAATTCATTTTTAATTAAAATTATATCAGAGGCAATTTATTGTTTTATTATGTGCTATAAGTCCAATTTTACGTTGAACAAACCTAACAAATTTAAAGACCAGTTTCTAAAATATTCTAGACTTTTTTGTAATATAGGAAAATCATTAGACTAGTTTAATTTTATTTTGAATAAATATTTTCCTCTTATGGAAAAATTGGTTAATTGTATTTATTGATAAATTGCTCTTCCTTTTAAAGAAATCGCATAAAAATTACACAACTGAAGTTATTTACTTATAAAAGGGCAATTGTTATTTATTATTCCTGAATTTTTATCAAACATTTGCGCATAAAAAGTAATTTTCCTGACAGTAAGATTTAAAGCTATTGATATTTGAGAACATTTTATTCTTCAGGAAAATGTAAGATCTTGTTTTAAGGCAACTTTAGGTTCATGCGCAATATACTTATTTACTATCTTTAATTTAGACTTTCTAAGAATTTTGAATTAAAAAATAATCTCTTGTAACAAATTCATACTGTGATGATTTATTTAAGATAAATCTATAACGCTATAATTAACGTTTAAATTTATGATTCGGAAAAAATTAAAGACCAGTTTTTTAGGTTTGAAATACAATACCAAATAGACGGCAATTTAAAAAATTTTAGTTAAATATTTATCAAATAAACATATTTTTTAAAATCTGATGATGCGTTGATGAACTTAAATTAAATGCTAAAAATTATGATCCATTTTTGTATAAATAATTATCCTTATTTATGGAAATCGCAGCATTAATATTTTTAGCAACATTTTGAATAGCTCTAACTTAATAATTACTTAGTTTACAGTAACGTTTTCTTACTACCAAATGAATAAATTTATTTCCAAATTACTTTAACAGTTCCCTTTAAAATTGATAATTTTTAAATAAAGTTTGTATAGTAAAAATTTTATATTGAAATGTGTGGAAGACGAAAGCAAAAAATATACTTTTCATTTTAGGAATAATGAAACAATTTTTAAATCTTTCTTAGAACCTATGATGTTTCACAATAATGGTTTCTATAATTAAGAATTCAAAGCTATACGATAATAGCTTCGAAAATCATTATTTTAAATTTATTGTGTTTTAAAGGACGCATAAAAAAGATTGCGAAAGAAATACTTTACAAAGTAAATTTTTTTTTAAACATAAATGTTCACATACGAGTACTTTTGATTACTATCTTATATAAACGTATTTTTACTTAATTTTCATTTAAAATCTAATTTTTTAAAAAATATTTGTAATACTTTTTAAAAATTATTTTCTTTTAATCGAGAGCCTTTAGAAAATTAATCAATACAATTGGAATTGTAATAAGTCAAATGTAAAAGGTATTTATTTTACTTTCTTTTCTGAATTACTATTTGTATGTCGATTAAAAAAGGAAATCGGGAAAAATTACTTTATATATATATATGAAACTTTTACATAAAAGATATTTGAACTTAAAATTTTTTTTATTTAAGAATATTTTTTATTTATCCTTAAATTTAATGATTATAAGCAAATTCAAATCTAATCTGTTTATCTGTTATTGAATAAGGACTAATTATATTATTTAATGGTTAATTCCACTATTTAGTGATGCTTAATTTCTAACTAACAGAGAACATATTTTTTTTATAAAATTAACATAAACATTCGTAAATTCGTACGACATTCATTTCCTTTTCTTTGAATTTCAATGAAAAGGAAACTATGTAAAATTGAAAATAGCATTCATATTAATGTAAAATATTTGAAAACTGGTGGATGAAAACTAAAATCCAAAATGAAACTTACATGAAGTCTTGTGATGGGAGGATGCTTTCAGCCTAGAGTAGCCGACAGAGATGTCCGGTTGTCCAACCAGCAAATCACACATGTCTTCCAAAAATCATGTTAGGGACAGGCTCATGAAAAAATCCAATGTTTTCTGACGGAAAAATCATCACCTAAACATTTCGACTGTCATCTAAATAAGGATTCAGTGATATTGTTCCAAAACTTTTTTACCAAGACTTTTACTTTCAAAAGTTTTTCAATTTCTTCTATGGGTTATATGATAAATATAAATAGTTAAGATCTTTTATGAGATAATAAACAGGATCTTAACCCTTCTCGAAAATTGCTCAGTGAGTCATTCCTGCAGAGGCAAGAGACGAAACTGTTTTATTTTTCTCTCTTTCTTGACGCTCTTAGCCCTTTGACAAGTTGATTGCAAAACTTTTTGACAGTGTCCGGTTTTGAGCGACTCCGATTCCGTAAGTTATGACAGTTCGGACACGTGACGGTCAGGTGTTGCCAATCGGTTCCACAAACTTCCTCTGTTTCGGACAGTAACCCGACAGGTCCGAATGTACAGTAGAGAACAAAATATAATTTCTAGATGGTAGACGAGAACTTTTTTTTTCTTTTCACCGAGATTGTATTTTTTCTTTTTCTTATCGAGTTTTGTTTATATTTTTATTCTAATGTTCGACCGGTACTCGACACTCCTTCTCTTTCGAAGTTCGAACGCGAAGTGAGATTCGGTTCTTGTTCAACTATCGCCCAGTCCCCGCAACAGCGTCCCCTGTCGGTTAGCGCTTGAAACAAAGGGGATCTCCAAGAAGCGTGATAGAGGGGGGAATGAAGCGATGATTTGTCCCCCCATTTACCCCTACGCCACCCCTCTATATTTATCTCACCTCAACCCAAAGTCGTTTGATTCTCCCTTGCGCTTAAATCGTTCTTCTGCTTAATCTTTCTTTTTCATTCTTTTTAGTTTCTTCCTTGTACGCGATTTAATTTTCGAACGAAAAGTCAACTTTACTGATCAACTTAAGCCCTTTGAAAAGTAGGCAGCACTCTTCAACATTTTTTTTAAAAAAACAAAATAGTTAGAAAATTGTAAAAATACATTTATTTAATAAAAATTCAAATTTTATTTTTTATTTCAGTATTTGATTAATTTAAGTGTCAATGATACATTTTCACATAAAAATGATAAAACTGGAATTACAGTAGTAATGATGATATAATGAATGCTTAGCACTAACGGTTGAAAAAAATTAACAAAATATCCTAAAAAACACTAATCTTTTACTGAGACTACTTGAGTAAAATAATCATTAATTCCGCATTAAGATGCATTATTATTCTAAAAGACACAATTAGCCCTTCAGTTAATGACAGTAATTAGAGCCATTACGGTGTACAAAATTAATGTATACAAGGATAAATTTTTCATATTTATGCGCATAAAACTTTGAAATTATATTTTTAGGAAAAATTTGTTTTTTACATAGAAAATGGAAAATTTTTTATTTAGCTAGTTAAAAATTAAGTCTAGCAATAAATTGTTTCTGAATTTATGAAAAAATTTCTTTTTTATGACATTTAGAATATTTAATACATTCTATACAGTTCAGAAATATTTTTGATGAAATAAATAAAATTAAATTGTCAATTTTTTATATTTTTGTATAACAATACTTAATCAGCATTTAAATGTTAAAGGATTATCATATATTATACCTTAAAAACTCTCATATACATACATGGAAGAGCATATATATATATATATATATGAGCGTGTATGTATGTATTGAGAAACTTGTATTGAGAGTGTGTATGTATGTATTGAGAAACTTTATCAGTATAGATAAATTTGAAGTAAAGAAAAAGAGTATTTTATTTTCAAACATTTGGTTATAAAATAAATACAATTAATACACCAAAAAAATTAAAATATTTCAAATAGTGGTTATGATTTGACAGGTACATTGGTTTGTATGCATTGAAATTTGTCATTGCTTTACATGTATTAAAACAACATAATTTAAATTTGGCAAAAAATTAGTTTAAATTTTAAAATAATATTGTAAATTTAAAACTGAGCCTTTAAAAAACGATGCTGCTGTTAATAAAAATTTTAAAAAAATTATTAAACATACGAATTATTTCTTTTTACATATCATAGTTTAATTAAAAAAAATAAAATTTACAAGGAATGTAAATTCAAGTTATTTAATTTGTTTTTATATCTAAAATAAATATTAAAATATTTCGTATTTGATTTTTCTTGATTTAGTTGTGTGTGATTTTTCCCCACATAAAAATGGAATTGTCAGCTATTTCTTATTTTCTTTTGATACCGCAAGGCCGATATACTTTCAGCTGAGTATTTGATTTAAGCGTATAGCTGGTAGAGCTGGGTAGTTAGAGCTTTTGCTTTTTTGTTCAACAGTTCATAGGTTTGAATCCCACTTTGGGCTTGGATGTTTGTAGTGGTTCATTCGGAATCTATATTAAACCTTCTTCTTCTTCTTAGAGTTGGGTTTGTATGTCATTGGGCACCTCTGTTTTTATCAGCATTTTGTACTATTAACTCCAAACCCAATGTTTCCTAGTTCCAGTTGCTCGGGTCACCCACTTTATTAATAAAGTCCGATAACACTTTAATGGAGTCTAGGTGTAACTCTCTAGTATGGATGATGCCTAAAGAAGTTAATCTAGGGAGGGCAAGAGCCTCGCATTCGTAAATGATATGCTTGGCCATTTAATCTTGCGTATGACATTTCCTGCATATAGAGTCTTGTTGAAACAGTCCCATTTTATGGAGGTGTTTTCTGAAATAGTAGTGCCTAGTTATGAAGCCTACGATTAAACGTATCTTCTGCCTAGAGCATCTTAGAATTTCAGAAGCAATCCTCGCTGATGATCCACAGATCATACTTTTAGCGTGGGTTTGACCAGGAGTGTTGAGCCAAGTTTCATACATCTTCCGTTTTCCCCATCTAAGAACATTAGTTTTTGCGGTCTTCAAATTGATCCCACAAAAAGGTTCTGCACCAATGGGAGCAAAAGACGATCCATATTAAACCTTAGATCTTGTTCTAATTAACTTTTGAGACCCAAAAATGATCATTTAGCGAGAAATAAACAATTGCTATAAATACTTCAGCTATGAAGAATATACAAAGATTGATATAATAAACATCCTCCCTGAATGTCTTACAAGAAAACTATTCAAAAATATTATGCCCTATTAATATACAAATAGAGAGAAAGAATGGAAAATTCCAAAGCATTCATTCAGGCAGATGTGTAACACCTAAAACGCAATGTCTATCGCCCACTATTCTACATCGACTTGAATCGAACCCGAGACCCCTTATTCTGAAAAAGTTGTTCCTATCATTAGGCATGGTAAATTAGCATATATATACTTCTTCACAGTTGAGTTTGCACCCTGAAGTTATGGGAATCCAATTAGTCGTGTAATGTATGATCTTCTTGGAACCAATCACAAACTGACGAACCGAGAATATTATACTCTTTAAATATTCGTAGAGTACTTTGCCATTTTACTTTTATAGTATGTAGATGCAAGCTCAGATGTCAACTTCGTCATTGAAGCGTTCATCGAAAATGTAAAGTATTTAATGGCATAGTAACTTAATTTTATAACAATTCATATATTTCGATTTCTTCAACAGCATATCTTATATATTTATGATAAATACAAGGAATATTTTATCTATTTTAATATAGAAATAAAAATTGTTTCATATATTTTCCGTTGCACGTAAAATCTAAACTTGTGATGTAAGATATTTTTTGAATCGTTATATAAATTTACTTAGATAATTTTGTTTAGTCACCATTGATTAAACAAAACCAATGAATAGATATTTTTTTTACTAATTTTCTTAACATTTTCGATAACATATTTATTTGAATGTGTTAAAGTATTTTAAAAATCATCATTTTCTTGCCATTTTTTTTCAGAAAAAACATTGAAGATTATTAAATTAATTATTTTTTTAGATTTTCCACGCTTTTTTAGACATGAATAAAACAAGCAGTTTTTTTAAAAAAAGTAACAGTAAATTATAATTTTAAATTGAAATACTTGAATAGAAAAAGTAAATTTAGTATTTTAAATTTACATTTTTTCAAAATTGATACATCTATTATGTTAATCGAAAATATTATCTAGTAACTGTATATTTTCCAACTACAAAAATACAATCATTTTTTATGAAAATAAATGGATAAATTACATTTTTTTACATTTGAATTTAGGAAAAGATTTAGTTATTCATTTAGTATAATTATAGATTGTGTACAAGAAATATGCTACTTAATAAAGTAATATATTTTCATATTATCAACAAGAAAATAGATTTTTTTATTTTTTTACAATAAGAATATTAAAAATATAATCATTTCATTCAGGTTTGATTTTAAAGAAACTGAATGTGATAAATTGTTTTTTCTTTTCTTTTTTTTGTGATTTACATTATCTCTATTATATACATATTCCACTTTAAACCAAAAATGATTTTACAGAATTTCTACCAATATTATAAATCAAAAATTTATGATGTTAAAAAGGGTATAACAATGTTTAAATCTCATCATATTTCTCAATAAGAGACTGAAAAGATTTCATAAAAATAAATTAACAATATTTAAAAGATGTTTTACAACTAAACTTAAAAGGTGAATATATTTGTTGCAATTAATTTATATCTAATGTTTAATTATTAAATGCATCAATTTATATATAATATTATTTAAACATTAAGTAATAGTGAATAATTATGATAATTAGTTGTTTACAAATTAGAAATATATGATTCATTCAATGGATTTTCAATTGAAATTGGATGAGAAGAATTGTTGTCAATGAATTATACTTGAAAGTTGAAATATGCTTAAAATTCCCCAGATAAAAATTGATAAATATATTTACTAGAAACACACACAATAACTTTGTATATATACGTAAAAACTATTTCTTTTTAATATTAAAAAGCATCACTTTTTTTGAAAAAAGGTATGGAATAAAAATAATTATTCTTAAATTATAAATAAAACTCTAATAATAAATTACTATAGCTTATATATTTCAGAAAGCCTAAAATTACACGTGCTAATGCAACCCATGTGAAATATTTATATTATGACGTGTTAGTAATATTAATTTTAAAAAAATTCATCAACTTTATTGATAATAGCAATAAAAACAGACTATTAAAGTTATTACTTAGCAAAAGAAAACTTTTATTTTAGTGAAACTTAACAGCAACCTCGGACCCAAATCAAATTGTGTAATTTAATGTGAAAGGGCGATGTGTAAATAATTGGTCGAAATTGGTTTTCAATGGAAGATAGTTTCCCTCAAAAAGGAAGCTCGCCAGGACATTTAATTACTTTTTGGGTGCGTCCCATTCATCATCTATTACTTACATAAGCTTGCGGTTGACGCTCCACTATAAATGAAACAGTTGGCGATGAGAAACCACTTTGTCCTCGAGCTTGGCGACACGAACGGAATATTCTAATGTGTCCTGTTTGAGGTTTTACCTGGTATGAAGGATGTCGTCCGGTGACGACATCGAGCATTTCCTGTTCTTTGATCTTCACTACATATTTATGCATGATTATAAATTCATACGTGAAATTAACATTGTAAAATTGTACTATAATTTAAGTTTTATCTGAAATATTTAAAGCAGAATTTTTTTCAAATTAACTTAAAATTTGTGAGAGGTATTCGAGACTTAACTTTATTTTTTATCGAATGATTGTAATATATTATATTATATAGGGTAAATTTAAATATATCTATATATATCTATATATCTATCTATATATCTATCTATCTATCTATCTATATATCTATATATATATATATATATATATATATATATATATATATATATATATATATATATATATATATATATATTCACATGCAAATTTTCTTTTCTTTCAAATAAACAAACAGTAAAATAATTTTTGAATTTTAAAGATATTATTATTTAAAATTGTTTAAATATTAAAATATAATTATTTTAAATATTATTTATTACTAGATTTATAAATATTATCGTTTAAATTAAAATTAGTGTTATACTTTTTATTATAATATTAATAAATTGTATACACTAGTATTAAATATTATTTAAATTTATATATCTTTTTAAATTATATTTTATTATTATATTTATTACTCAAAATAAAATACCCTCAAACACAATTATTTGAATCCTTTATATATAGACATGAAATTGGGGATCAAAATATGGTTTTAAAAATGTACTATTTTAATTTATTAAATAAAATGACGAAAGCAAAGATTGCAATTTAACAAAAATTCCATTAAAAATCAATTATTTCATTTATATTCCAATTTGATTGAGCTACTAGAAATCAGATAAATGTGTAAGGTAATAAGCAATATCGACATCGATTACAAAATAATTTAACAGTTGTGGGAGAACTGCTTTTTACTTTATTGGTGGACAATGAACGGAGTGATTCATCTTTACTTACCGGTACTGGGCAAAGCCAAAAATATCGGGAGAGTAAATATTTTATCCGACATATATACATAGAGAAAAATATGAGACAAAAATTTGTTTGCTTTATTAAAAATAGATAAAATCGAAACAGGCTCTTTGGAATTCTATTATTATTCCACCTTTAATCCCACGATACATGTTATTTCTATAGTTTAATGCTGAAAGAGTTTGTTAGTCCTTTTAAGACGCATCTGCAATGAGATGTCATTCAGGAGACATTTTGCACTCACGTGTTCATTTCTCAAAGAAATAAATCCGAGAAACTTTCAAGTACCTATTTTTGGCACACTGTGGCCGATTGATAGGTCCTCAAAGCAAAAGAATGTTCCCAGCCAATGTTTTACAGCAAAATATGGATATAGCGCTTTTAAATTTGGCATATTTATAGCATATCTGGAGTGGGTGCTTGAGAGTTTTCCGGGTTTTCTCCTTTGAGAAATGGTACTTCCACCCATTTTCTATGAGATATTTTCCCTGAAAGTACTTTACGAGTAGACGTTAAAATGTCTTGAGACCTTTAATTAGAGCAAAACGGAGTGTCAAAAATTTATATCCTATTGTTTCGCAATACTTACTTTACAATTGGGCCATTTTAGTTAAAAATTATTTTACCTGTGTTTTATTTGATGTTAATGAAATTATGTATTATTTATTGATTTCACATCTAGCCACTTATAATTTTCATGAGCAACCACTAGTTTTGTTTGTTTACACTCATTCTTATACGCGAGAAATAACTCAATAAGGACTTCAAGCTTATAACAGATTCCACTACCTAAGCTTGAGATGGGAATCAAACCCAGAAACTGTCAAACTATGGAATAAGTTGCTGTCTATACAGTCTTCAGTTTAAGCCAAAGTAAGAAATAATTCCTTATGAGCATTGAAAGATAAAGATAAATGTGAATAAAGAAATCCTTCATTATTCTAGAATTTTTCTCTCTCTCATTAGTTGAAATGTAAAAAAGTCTATCATCCAAATGCTTAGTAATTTTAAACGTGATCACTAAAATTAACTTTCGGAGGATTGAGATGAATAAGGAAATATAAATTTTAAAAACATTGATACGAAATATAAATCATAATTGAAAACACAGAAATTCAAAATGATTTCCAAAACATAACTGATCTGTCGAAAAACTTAAGGTCCATTTATGTAAATTTAATATTGTTTTAGAAAAAAAAAAAAAAACAAGATCCTTTTTTTAAAAAGGAAATTATGAAAGAATTATGAAAGGAATATAGAATATATAGAATTAAATATAAAATCAATATCGGTGAATTTATACGCCAATCGCGGAAAATTTGACTTAGAAATACATTAGTCAGAATTTTTTTAAATATTGCCTAATTTCAAACTATTTTATGAAGAGTAACTGGTATGATTTGCTTATCGCTCTCTCATTAGTTTTTTTTTTCACACGGAACCTACAGACATAATGCTATTATATATGATTTTAACAGATTTTAATAATTGAAAATTATCTTAAAAATATATATTGAAAAGAAAGAGTATTTACTAAATAATTCTGAAAATACTAACTGGGTGTTTGACTTTTGATATGAAAACATGATATGGAAATATATCGACAATAATACTTGATGCTAACCAGATATTACAAGTTGTCTAAAATTATTCAAATTCCTTATTTCGAAGCTTTGATGTTTAGATATATAAACTGAATTGACAGCAATAATTTAAATATATTAAGAAAACTTAGTAAATCCAAAAGATAAAGAATTAGCATAAAATTATACTTATTGGTTTAAAAGTATTAATTGGTTTAAAATTAAGTTGTGATCAAGACATTTTAATTTTGAAATAATTAACCATTATGCTGAGATTTCAACTAATTGATCAGTAGTAATAAAACTAAGGCAACTGGCATTGAATTGGAGCCTATCGGAGAAGATTTACAAATAATTTACAATAAAAGTATCGAATGTTTTATATGATTCTCTTACATGTATTAAGTCATATGATGGAGAACATTTTTGATCACAATTTGTGAAGCCACGAAAATATTCAAATGAGTTTTCATGCTTTCTCTGGAGAAGAAACCTGGTTCATCAGCATCAGATTTTAAATAAAATTGCGAAAAAAATTTAATTTGCTTCAGTATAAGCAATAGTCTTTAATGTAAAATATTCAAAACATTGGCCAAAATGTTTGACATTTTTAATTTCGTAAAAAAAAATTTTTTTACCAAATTAAATTTTTTAGTTCCAATTACATCGAACAAATAATTTCTAAACTTAATGACATAAGTAGTCAAAAATGCTGGCATGATTTAAAATATTATAATTTAAATAGTACTTAAAGTGCGATTTTTAAGGATAACAGTCCATCTTCGTTTTTTTACGGTACAAGAAAGACGAGATAGCAATCGTTTTACAGTACGATACATTGTAAAAAGTTTTCTAAGTATATATGCACGTGTTTTAACGACAGCGAAATTATTTCGAAATCCTGCTCTGTAATGAGTTTATGAACTATCGTTTGCAAGAAGAGGGGTGCAGCTCCAGTGGTTGGACATCAAGCTCGTACCTGTGCTTTAGTTTTCGTTTGTCTCTTTAACCTTTTGTCATCCGTCAAGGTATGGACTACCCCGCCTTCGACGCCAGCTCTCTTACACCAGACGGGGGTGTTCAAACACAAAAAAAGAGAAAAGGGTGGGAGGGCCACAATATCGTCTGCCGGAATTGTTAAACGACCCACTTTCACTCCTGCCGCTGGACCACAGGGGTTCTGTACTTTTTTAAGTAACGCACTCACTTGCGGCTCGTTCCGACTGAAGGGGTGTTTACAAGGGGGTCAGGGAACAAAAGATTTTTGACGCGAAATTAGAGGTTAGTTTACTAATCCATTCGCGTGAGTTCGGTGCAGGGAATTTTTAGCGTCTGCGAAAAACAAGATCTAATCGGATTTGCTTGAGAGTTCAATAAACCCAACTTCAGTACTTGTTTTGGCATTCATAGGCATTAGCACCCCGAAAATTATAAAAAAATCCATTTAACTTTTTGTAGCTGAATAATTTTTAAATTTGTACACTTTTAGAAAGTTAAAAATCATTTTATGGAAGGTAATTCCTAAAAAGATATTTCATTTGGTTAAGCTTTGGTATCATTTTGCTTTATTGGGATGCTCCTTCAATTGAAAATTTTACATGAAAAACCTGAAAGAATAAAAAGATAGTTGCATTCATTTTAATGAAATATTTTGGTTTCGATACAACAAATAATTCTTTTGCCTTTCTTAACTCCTTGGCTCAACAGTTCTCAATTCTAAAACATTTCACTAAGCTTGCATTTTAGCAGTCATAGTGGCAATACAGAAACTAGATTATTTGAAAATAGATTATTTACATATTATTCGAAATATTCAGCTTTTTTTTTCTTTTTATAGTGTTCTTTTTTTATAAAAAGGGAACAAGGGAAAAAATTTAGTAATAAATACTAGGCATCTAATGGTTTTTATGACAAATATTTGATGAAACTCATAAATATCTAATTAAATTTTAAACATATTATTCTTAAACATTATAATTCGTACTAGTCTGTTTAACAACATTAAACTTATTGGGATCTCCAAACACGCGAGAATAAGTCGCACATTTGAGTACATGATAATTCATTCTTGTACAAAGAATACATATTTTAACATGAAAGAAATAATAAAATTAAATGTTTAGTTTTGATGAAGAAAATAAACAGGCATATCAGTTAGCATAGAAGAAAGCACTTTCATTTTGATTTTTCTCAATGTTAAATGAAAAAAAACTATGCAAAAATAAAATTCATTATTTGATACGATGTTTAATAAGACATGCAAATTTCCTTATTCAATGATTCTTAAAATAATTTGTTAAAATTATTAAATTTATCAAAGAAATCATAATTAAAAAATTTCTCGTATAAATTTTGATAAAATGAATATTTCAATTTATATGTCGTTTTTCACAGCAGTAGAGTGATTCATAATAATTCGAAATTTTTAAGAAATACAAATTATTCCATTTCAAGAAATAGATGGTACAGTAATAAAAAAATAGCTTTTAGAAAGAAAAGCTGATTTAGAAAAATTAGTTTTAAATATAGTTGTTGCACTTGTCAATATATATCCTTATGTATCTTTAACACTTCAATATTCTTTCTGGAGTTCACCATGGTCTAATTGCAAATCTACTAATAAGCTATGGTATTCAGAATGGATGTCGCGGGTTCGATCCCAAGTGCTTTTGAACAGTGAGAAATGAGTGAGGCGCTTGTGCTTTCTATATACACGTCAGTCAGAGTGGGTGCTTGAAAGTGTTCCAAGTTTCCTTCCTTTCGACATAAGTCCTCTTGCGAGGCACTTACTATGATATGAAAAATTCCTTTATAACAGCATAGGTCCTTAGACTATCCGCTTTCTCTATTTACATTCTCTGTAAGCTTAAGTCTCTATAATATAAAATGTAAATATATAATGGAATTTTAAGAAGGCATAAATTTGTATTGATTTAAATAAAATAGTTAGTTTAATTTTATAGTTCCTCAGTTTATGAGCTGTTATATAATATTGTTAATTATTTTATTTTAATAATAATATAATAATTTTTTGTTTACTATCATTTAATTCAAATTATAGGTGAATTGAACTTGCTCAAATTCAAACAATTTATAAAAATAGTACAATATAGTATTAGAAAATGTTGAGAAGCTAACTGAGGTGATTTCTTCAAATTCAAATTCATTACTTAATTTATTTATACAATTATTAAATTTATTTAACGTTCTTGTTTCTGTTTCAGCGCGTTAATCACACAGCAACTTTAAAATCTAACCATAATTTTTTTCAAATTTCGGTTTACAGTAAAAATTAAAATATATTTCTGATTTTTAGTGGTCAAAATTTAAGGCAAAATTTCTGACCACACACACACAGATATATATATATATATATATATATATATATATATATATATATATATATATATATATATATATATATATATATATATATATATATATATATATATATACACATACATATATATATATATATATATATATATATATATATATATATATATATATATATATATATATATATATATATATATATATATATATATATGTGTGTGTGTGTGTGTGTGTGTGTGTGTGTGTGTATGTATGTATCACTGGTTGAATAATTTATCAAAATTGTTTCGTAAATTTGTTCAACTATTTTTTAAAATTTTATTCCATTATACTCCTCTTTCGACAATTAATCTAATAGAAAAGTTATTATTTAAAGTTTTCATTTGTAAAAAGTAAAATGAATGCAGAGTTTTATTAAATACAATTTATAATATAATTTCATCATAAAAATAACTTCTGAAAAATTGATTTTGATCATTTACTAGTTTTAAATAAAAATATTGAATTATATGCCTTTGAACTTTTCTATTTCAATTTTCTAATTAATATGGTCGACATCTGTATGTTAAATGTTGTGTCAAGAATTAATACCAGTAATCACTTTATATGTGATATATCCATTTAATCATATATGGAATTAAAAATTCAAATTGACAAGAATTAAAAAAGATATAAAAATGAACATTTAAAAAAAGGAAGGAACATAGTTTTTATGCATATGATGAAAGCGTGTTCCTCTCTGACACTATAACTTATACAAACACACATATCCCAAATTGGTATCATTATCTCCCAGAAAAAAAATTCTCATCTAGCTGTCTAAATCATAACAAAGTTTGCCAAACATTTGATATCTCGTGGTTAGATTCGGGAGTCAATCATAACAAAGTTTGCCAAACATTTGATATCTCGTGGTAAGATTCGGGAGTCAATCATAACAAAATTTGCCAAACATTTTATATCTCGTGGTTAGATTCGGGAGTCAATCATAACAAAGTTTGCCGAACATTTGATATCTCATGGTAAGATTCGGGAGTCAATCATAACAAAGTTTGCCGAACATTTGATATCTCGTGGTTAGATTCGGGAGTCAATCATAACAAAGTTTGCCAAACATTTGATATCTCGTGGTTAGATTCGGGAGTCAATCATAACAAAGTTTGCCAAACATTTGATATCTCGTGGTAAGATTCGGGAGTCAATTTGACAAAATATTTATTTATACTTCTTAAAATAGGAGTTCACACAGGTGTAGATAATTTTTTTATATTATCTAGATTTTTTTTTAATTCTTATGAGTTTTCAATCATTCACTGATTACGCAATTATTAGTGGAAATAACAACAATGTGGTACATAATATTGAGTTCTATCCAAAACACTATAATACTAATTACTATATTTGCAAGTGAATGAGTATTTTTATTTCATATTATTTGCATGTTCAATTTAATACATATAGGATGATGTGAAGGGGGATGCTTGACAGTACCAATAAATTACTATTTAAATATCTAGATATATGGTCAAGTGACAAGGCTTATATTTGACCTCTGTCACTGTTCTTGTAAGCGCATTAAGTGATAGTGTTTCTTCAATGTTATGTAAAAAACATTATACCAACGTACTATCTGACGGTCTGATAAATGGTTAGAGCTCTGGTCTCCAGTTCCATAGTCCGAGGGTTCAATTCTCTCTTCGAACATGCATGTTGTGATTCGGAATTCTCTTAAAACATCAATATTGAATTAGCCTTGGTATTCAAAAAATGGCAATGAAAAGCAAGCCAAACTACTATCAAAGCTTAATTTGCTTATAGTAGACCTAAGATTGACTGACAGGTTTAAAAATGAAGGCTGTCGATAAAAAATAGTAAAATAATAGTTTTGAATCTAAATTTAACCCAATTTTTTAAAATAAATCACATTTTTTTGAAAAAAAATCTGAGAATGTTGAGAATATATTTGTGAATTCTATTTTTATTTATTGATATTTTTTTAATATTTTAAACATGTATTAGAAAATTGGAAATCTGAAAATTTATCACTTTGAGTAAAGAATTTTTAAATATTTTATTTAAAAAGTTCATACTAATTAATTTTGTAATAAAATTTTAGAAATTGAAAATATCTGGCTTAGAAAATTTATGAAGCAGCCGCGAATAATTTTTCGTATATTTTAGACAAATTTATGTTTTTACATGTCTTCAATGTATGTATCAAAATATATTTTTGTGTAAAAGTCAATTAATTTTGCAGTAAGCATTAACTGAACATAGTAGTTTGCATAAAATTCTTACAACTAAAAAAATTAAATAAAATATTTATAATTAAAACTTCATAAACATAGAAGTCATTGATTTTTAAAATTTAATTATTATTTTTTAATTAAATTAAGAAATAAATATCAAAATTTCTAATAAAGTAATTTATGATGATGCTTAACCAACCAATTATATTGCATTCCTTAAAACCAACTCACTTTTAAACGATCATAAAACAAAATATTATGAAAAAATTTATATTTAACATAAACTTCAGGAATTTTGGTAAAAAATTTTCGCACACACACAACATTGCTTAATAATATAAAAAGCAGTAAAAAAATTTTTGCGGTATATAAAGGGATGTTTGTTTAAAGGAATTTTTATAAAAGAAATAACATGCAATATACAGTGGTTAACGATTAACGAAAGCAATAATCTTAATCGAATCTGGAAATGCTTCGAATTCTACATCTTCATCAGCGAAGATTTTATCAGGTGACAAAACTTCTTTTTCATAGTTTCGCTTGACATTGATGGATGACTGACATTTTCCAAGAATTCAACAACTGATGAAGTTGGTATCATCCTGAGGAAAACATTCTCATTATTTTGTTTATTTTGTTTTGCGCATGACAACGCTTATTTTTGTTAAATGCCTACAAGACATATATATATATATATATATATATATATATATATATATATATATATATATATATATATATATATATATATATATATATATATATATATATTATATACATATATAAATATATATATATATATATAGTGAAATATTCATTGTCCTCTTTTTTACTTCATGAGTATACTGTAACACGGCATTGTGAATAGTCGAATCATTGTAAAAATTTCACAACAAAGTTTCCTTGGATAGTTCACCGAATCCAGGTGTTGGAAGGAAATAAACCAGCAAAGAACACTTAAGCATTTACTTCGATGTATGTGAAGAGTGTTGTTGTTGTTGTTGCTTATGACACTTGGACAAGCCAAGCACGCTGTGCCTTTGAGTCAATAGAGAGCGTCTTTCGTATGGATCAGAGCATCACGATGGGGAAAGTTTGCTCTTTTTAAGGTGCCTCGTCATTTTGAGCCACGGTCAGGTGATGAGGCCACACCTGAGCTGGCACCTTTCTCCACATCCACGCCACACCAGCGGAAGGACTTTGGACTTCACATATTTACATGGACACGTCCCCAACCCACGGATTTCCAGCAACCCAGTGAAGGAGAGTACACCGTGATTACCCTCCCAACCACTGCCCGCGGCAAATGATGCTTCACTTTGTTGAGTATATGGGAAGCGGCGTGAAGCTACTGAGCCACTGGAGCTCATGTGAAGAGTTAAAATATAAATGAAACTTCTGTTCTCTTGTACGATGGCCAGATTTGAATTACGGAACATTGATTCCAAAAAATGTAGTACTACCAATAGTTAAGCAAATAACTTCTAGAAAAATGCACCGTTATTATTAAAAAATATATACTATCCACTTTTTAATAAATATAATTCTCTTCTGTTAGGTATGAATTACAATATATACGTACATATTAATTGTTGTTGCTCCAGCATGCTCCCCTGTACCTAGACCAGAGTTTGGCTTTAGCAGTTAGATAGAAGCAGCCGGGTGGAGTTTACATGATTTTGAAACAGGAACCAAACAAAATACTCCCAATAATTGGCCTGAAACCCACAGAGGTATCATTTCACTTGGAGGACATTGCGACCACGACATATTTAACGTGCTCCAACCGCATTTAGCGAACACGACGGATCTTCGCCAGGATTCGAACTCATTATCGTCCGATAGTGAGAACGACCCCCTTACCAACCAAGCCATGCCCCTCCCCCAAACACAACGGTGCAGGTGATCTCCGGATTGCATATTAAGGTTAACGGGTTTGGAATACTCGCCTGTCACAAACAACCTCGTAATTTTGAATCACTATCAGGTGACGGGATCACATCTGAGCTGGTATCCTTTTCTTCACACCATATCAGCGGGAGGACGTTGGACGTTACAGATTAATCTAAATACGTCCAGAAACCGACAGTGTTCCGGTAACTCGTTGAAGAAGAATGCGGTCACCTTCCCAATCACTGCCGCGGCTAGTGATGATATACTTTACAAATCCCGCGGGAATTAACCTAAAACTACTGAGCCACTGGGAATCTATTACGATATATAACGACTCAAATTCTTAATAACAGTGATACTTATTTTTGTAATAAATCCTGTATATCACTAATGATGGAAATAATTAATAAACGTACCTAAGTTAAATGCAGGTACTTAATCATTTTATAAGAAGAATTTGCAAATATTTATACATTTCTTTTATGTTATATAAACATGCTTGTAACTGCAAGAAATTAATTTTAATTGACAATACAAAAATATAACTAAAGATAACTGAATAGAAACAGAAATAATTTGTACTGAATTATTCAAATAGGCTTCTGAATGCCTATTTCTGCCTAGCCACCTTTGTATTACGATACAATAACTAAAATAGGCTTTCTCTTTTGATATAAACACAAGTCAGGTATAATAAGGTCGGAAGAAATTTCAATGTACGTAGAGATTCTTAGCCATTCATTTCTTGGATCAGTTACCAAATTTGTTATCTTCCGAACATTACAGTTGAGCTTTCTCCAACTTAGAACCCAATGAAGATAGGGAAAATTTCAATCCAAATAAATAATCAATTTTATATGGGCATTAACTACCACAACTTAAAACAAATTAAAACTTTTATATTTATGTAATTTTTATATACCTGGAATACAACTTAAACAAATAGACGTACTATTAGAGCGTTTCTCTTTTTTTATCAGTACCAACAATTCTTAAACACAGAAAAATTTGAAAAATTTACTAATCGTTCAACGTTTCAAAACAATGCTGTCTTATGATGCTATAGTTTCAATTCTTAAAAATGTTTAATTTTAAGCTTATATTTTCTTTTTTTATTGATATTTCCCGAAAGGCTTTAGAAAAGGTTCGTGAAGTACAAGATCCTTTTAAGATTTCATGTAGAATTCCATGAATGTTTGCATTCATATACGAAAAACATGTAGAATTCTCATCAAAACCTTTCAAATAATGTAATTTTAAAAGAAATTATTTTTAAATTTTTAAAAAAGAATTTTTTATAAATATTTTTTACTTTTGAACTTATTACACAAAACTGTTCAAAAGAACCACAATTTTTGAGGAAATTAAATGTATGTCCAGAAATTCAAGAAAATCTCATATTTGTCCTAAAGTATCAAAAAATGCATTATTTCAAAATAACAGATAAGGACTTCTTGAAATAACAATTAAATGAACAGTTTAATTATTATAAATTAGTTGCGCAAAAATATATAATTTTATTCTAATTATACTTTAGAAAGAATAGTTTGAGAAACACATAATTAATTTCGTTTTAATTCAGAAAATAGAATTCAAATAAACAAAGCATTAGTCTCTAAATTTAATGAAACTTAGTATTTATTCAAATTTTTCAAAAGCTTATTCTTTTAATTACTAAATTTTAAAAAATGTTAAAAACATTGGAAAAAAATCTTGCATTTTCTCAGTTTGAATTTTATTCATCTTATGCTGCCACAGAATTTCGAAAATTAACAAAAATCGAGACTTTTTATTTTTTATGTGGTGCTTGATAATTTCGCAAACATCTTGCTTAAAACTATTTTGTATTCTTCTAATTTTCTAATAATGTACTCTTATATTCAGTGTTCAAATTCCTAGAAACATTTTAAGAAACCAGTATTCTTATATTTTTATTTTTATATTCATCATTATTAAGTTTCAAATTATTTAAAAGATAGGCAGAATTCGGAATCTTTTTGTAATATGGAATGTGAGATTTTAGTGTGTATTAGTCCACAAATTTAAAATAAAACTTATAGCCAAAAATTTTCAGAGAATGTAATGTGATTAATGCAGATTTTTAATCAATTAAAGTGCTTAATATTGAGTGAGAATTTCCTTATTTTCTATTCTATTATTCTTAAACAGAAAGTAATTTAAATTTTTTGGCTTTTGAAAGTAGTTAATATTTGTCTATATATCCAAGGAAGCTTGAAAAATCCTGTAAGCTATTTTTATGAAAATTTATTCTGATATTTACTGTCTAAAATATTTAAAATGACGTAATATAAAGTCAGCGATCTTTTAGTTTTCTTGATTAATTCTTGAAATATGTTCGATTCACAAGTCTTTAAATTATCAAGAAGTTTTGTAGTAATCAATAGCTCATTGTTTCTCCACACGTGTTCAAAAAAATGTATTATAAATAAAATATTCGTCCTTTTTTTTGAAATAGAAGAAAATACATTTTCATATTTGCTTTAAACTGAACAGTTTTTAAAATTTTATATAATGAATAATTTTTGGGATGGTATTTTTCGTATGCAAAAATATTCGAAAGATTCTCTAAACTAACTAATGCTTGAATTACTGAAGTTGAAAAATTTATCTCCGATTTTCTATTAAAAAATATTAGTTTTTTTAAAACATTCCAAATGAAACATTTTGCCCGAATTTGGATTTAATATATATATATATATATATATATATATATATATATATATATATATATATATATATATATATATAATATATATATATAATATATATATATATTTGAAAATTTGAATTATTCAACTGTACCAATTTAACAAAAAAAAATTCTAAAAGTGAGTTTCAAAATTTTAATTTTATGCAAAATTTGAGTGATTTTTGGTTTTGAGTCTTTATTTTTTGTAGTTTTTTCATATCATAATATTTTTACAATCCCATCTCAACACATAAAAAAAAATTCAGTGCAAGAAAACAGAAGCTAACCCCCCATTGTGCGCTATTCAAACGAATGAATTCTTCACGCTCGGTTTCAGAACAAATCAACTCACTGAATCAACACTCCTCATCTTCTCCTTCGCCCTAAGAAGGAAGTCCTCAGAAGGAATCGCCAACCCTTTCTTTATCATTTAAATGTGTAAATAAATTATCAGCAATGGGGGGGGGAAGAAGAGAAAGATGCTTTCTTCTCGATGATTTTTCACATCAAGAAGCCCTATCTCCATCTTCCCCTACACCTGGTGAACGACCTGGGTTTTCGAATGAGCCGTCGATTGTGCGGCAGCCAATGAAAGGACACGTGTAAATCTGGGGGTGGAGGAGTGAACCCCGACTCAAATGACCATTTACCGGAACTCTTTGTGAAATGAAGTCTCTCCAGACCACCGTATTTGCCTTGCCCTTAATTGGAGTTATTAATTTTTTCCTTTGGAGTGGAATTTTCTTTTTTTCTTCTTCGCTCTGTGTTCCTGCTTTCATTCTTAGTTGCTTCTATTGAAAGCAGTACTCACTATTGATAACCATCGTCTCTGTAAATGCTTTTTTTTTTCTTGAGCGAGATTCCGTTTCGGCCTCTGCCAGTCAACTCTTTCGCATGTAAGGCTTGGCTGGTCCCATTCCGTCTTCTAACCCATTCATCTGCACTCGGGTTCTCGCAGGACAATCCTGGGAGTGAGCTGAAAAGAATGTCGACCGATCTATTTACTCTCGATCAGTGCGTGGCAACCTGTATTTGTTTCTATCAACAGATTGATTGGTTGATTGTGTCATGACTGCAAAATCAGCATCTTTTGTCGTAGCGGAGGCTTCATTTGCAAGGCTTCTATTTTAATCTTGGTGGGTTGGTATTTATATATCATAGAAACAGTCATCACTTAAGTTCACATGGGATTCTAATTATGCAGAGCGCATATCAACAATGCGAATGGATAACTACGAAGGATTCTTAGATTCATTTTAATTTAGGATGAATGAACTAAGAATTGTTTTGGTTGGGTTTTCTACTCTGCGATATTTTCCCGAATTCGAAAAATGAATTAGTTGGAAACATCAATTAAGAATGAATTTTACACTTATTTAAATTAAACACTTATTTACACTTATCAAATAAAAATTAATTAAAAAAATTAATAATAAAAAATAATAATTAAAAAAAATATAAAAAACAATAAAAACAAAATAAATAAAAAAATTAAATAAAAAATAATGAAATAAATAAAAAAATAATAAAAACTTAAAAAATAATAAAATAAAAAAATAAATAAAAAAATAATAAAAATTTATTAAAGAAATTTAAAAAAAATAACAAAAAAATTAAATTTAAATTTATAAAAAATGACCTAGGAAGTCCTGAATTGGGGACTGGAATTTTGACTATTATGTGTGTTTAATTGCAAAACACGTGTTTTGATAAATATTTACTATACTGATAAAAACTTGAGTATATATGTGTGTGTAAAACTATAACAACTGTAGAATACAAACTAAATACAACACATATGTAATTTCATTACCTATTATATTCAGGTCGTATAAGATTTTAAAGTAGAAATCATTCAGAATTTAATAATACTATCTGTGGATAAAAAATAAGAATTCGGAATTAAAATATTATCTTTTTAGAACTTGTGCATTAACTATGGTATGAGCACATATACACAACTATTGATAATGGCCTAAGATACAGCCATGAAATAGTATTAAATTTAAATTTCATAAATTATAATCAAAATAAATGCTGGTTGTTATGTAACTATATAGAAATACCGTGAATAGTTGGAATTTAGGCATATATATATATATATATATATATATATATATATATATATATATATATATATATATATATATATATATATATATATATATATATATATATATATTATTTTATGAAATTTGTTTGATATATGAAATGTACATTTCGATTCAATATAATCTGAAGCAATACAGATTAAAGATAAATAAAATTTTTAAAAATTTAAATATATTCAGCGAATATTTTATGATATTTGGAATCACGTAACAATATATATGTAAATATACTTACATTTAATAATTAGTCATTTAAATCAATTAAAATTCAGATATTTGAAGTATCGTTAAAGTAAAAATAAAACTAGATTTAAAAATTTGATAAATTTATAAAAATTTTACAGTTAGACTTAAAATATGAAAAAAATAATAAGCTTTTAAAATTTCATCAGGTTCCAAGGTGGGGAAATTACATTTTTAACCACAATTAGTTCTGCTTAAATTAGATCTACTGTGGTTGATGTGAGTTTGGACCTTTGAAGAAAGAAATATATACATACATATACGCACGAATATATATGCGTATATTCACGCGTGTGTGAATTATATAGAATTTTTTTTCTGTATATAGAATATAAATATATAGAGAATAAAAATTCTATATATAGAAGAATTAAATAGAATTTTTATTTTGTTTTCTATCTAAGAATTTTATAAATTTTCTTTTAAATCTAATACTTACATATGGTTGCAAGCAAATTTATGTGTGAATCTATAATTAGAGAAAACAAGATAAATTCTTTTTTTTTTGTATTCGATTTAATTATTTTTGCCTTGAATTTATATTATGCTCTGGTATGAAAATTCTAGATATCATATTTTTATAAAATGAGATGTGATTGAATCAAAAATTGGAAAATATCACTAACTAAATTTAAAAAAAATAATGCTTAGTAGCTGAAGATTTTTCTCTTCTCAATTTTTAAAATTCCCTTTGAAACAACGGAGCTTTTTTATTAATAGACCAATTAATAAACTTTAGTGGCCGTAATGGATCCCGGCGTCGCAAAAGAGACTAAAAATGAATCAAACAAAACTTTTCCAGGATTTTTAAAGCTCCTTCAGGACGTTGGGTCCATTAAATCTCGGGCCTGAAATTTACGACCTCAGTTGAGAGGGCGACTGAATATTCCTGAAGTGAAGTGAAGTAATATTTTTACCTCTCGTCTAATAGACGGTTAAAATTACTCTGACGAACGCTGGAGAACCCTTTGTGTGGGGGTGGTCAGGGACTCATATTTCACAGCGTCCATTCTAACATTCTAAAGGGCGTAAATCTGATTTACGAAGTGGTGTGAAGCGACCCTATATTAAGTTATTATTTTTTTTCCATATCTAAGCTATAAATTGGGAAATCAGTGTTTTTGAGATATGTGTATTTTACCTAAAAATATATACATTGAGTAATTTTGTATAAAAAAACTGTTTTGATTATCTTTGATTTTAGGTTGGTAAAATGCTCTGCAAAATATTTATATTTTATAGAGCCATACTTTGTACATTGTTACAATTTATTCAATATAAAATATACTTAATATATTGATTGTTGCGCCAACATATTTCACTGCATCAATCCCAGAGTTATGCTCAACCAGTTAGTGGAAACAGCCGAATGTGGGAATCTTCGTAATTAGGAAACAGGAATCAAGCTGAAGACCCCCTAATACTTGACCCTGCGTTTTTAGCGGTATCATTCACTGGGAAGACATTGCCACCTAGACATATTTAACATGCCCCAGCCACCTTTAGTGAGAAGGATGGATTTTCAGTTACGTCAAGAGTATCGAACTCGTTAACTTCCGATGCTGAGAAAGATGCCCTAATTAACCAGACCACAGTGGCTTTTATAACATATTGGCATTTTGTGAAGTAGAATAGTTGATACAAGTAGTCTAACAGCTCAATGCACCCATTTGAGTCTTATTAACAAGTGCCATTTTTTAACCTTTTGGTGGAATTCCTTATTTTCATATCGAGAGGGAGGAAACAAGGAAAATTCAAACCACTCAGGGCTATAGACATAAGTAGAAAAGGAATGCAACTTACATCTCTTGTTGTTCAATAGTGGTTTGTAGAGAACCCGGAAATTTACCTCCAATAGGATGTAATTCTATCTTTGGCAGAAAATACTGTAATCTTCTCATTTTTCAAAGAATATACTAAAATTCATTTGCCATTAATTTGTGTTTAGATTAATTTTGCTAATATGTCATTCTGTGATAATTTTTAAATCACAAGGGCTAGTTCAACTAAATTTTAACATTTACCGTGTATTTTGAATAAACTCGAGAAGAAATTAAATCAACAAACTTTTAAGCAGAAGACTAGAGCGTTGATCAATCAATGACTAATGCTGCAACTATGTGCTTAGATGTTGTTGTTGTTGTCTAGCCAGGTTGACATTATAGGGTGTGCTGCTCCACTTTTCCAATTGAACCATATTTTGGTGTGGAGTCCGACTTCCTCAGTACACGCATGCCATAGGTACCCATTTATAATGTAGGCAACCATTCACAACCCATTCATACAAAGAGAGGACAAAGACAGAGAGAGAAAATACATCCATGATTGAACTGGTATTCGAACCCAGGACCACCCTATCCACAGTCAGGCATTCCAACCACTAGACAGGGTAGGCGGCATGTCTATCAGTGTGCGCTTAAGGCTTTCTTCCTTGTAATGTGTAAATACTGCCTGTTATGAATGTTCACCCAACACATTAAGACATCTTAGTTATCCATATAATTTTAAGAAGCCATTTAGGATATCCACTGTTTGGTTTTTAATCAATATCAGTAGACTCACTATGACCTTGTTGAATAACCATGCTTTCTTACCATGTGGATCATGTTTTCTATGTTACCCGGACTCAATTCTAACCACTATTTGACAAGAAATGGATGCTAAGTTTTTGTTTCTTTGTGCCAAGTCTTACAAAGGGATATTTTTGTGCATTTCGAGTTTTTACTCCCTTGCAATACAATAATATTTCCCACAGTATGAAGTTTTTCAAAAAGGTTATATAAGCAATAGATGTTGAATGATCTTACAACACCATCAGCTGTCACATACAAGGTGACAATTCAATGTAAATTTGTCTAACATGCATATATTAAGACACGTTTTCTCCAATACATCTAAATTCCAATCTTATTTTCAAATGAACTACATTAAATATGTGCATGTTAGGCAAACTTAATAATTGGAACGTACTTAACAAACTTAACAGCAAAGATATCGTATAAAACTAAACTAAACTCCATGGCACGACAGCCCATGTATGCCAAGGCCTATAGTGCCCATAACTGTTTTCTTGACCGAGAGCCCTGGGATGCGAAGCATATGTCCCAATTAGGTGGTCAGCCTAACGTAAGACTCCCAGTGTTTAGTTCCCAAGCATGCTTGGTACTCAGTTAATCGACCCACTGAAGGGATGAAAAGCTGAAAGATATCGTATAAGACCCATAAATAGGCTGTCCAGAGCTATATTTTGTAAAGTCTCTTTGATAATATTTAAACATTGTTGGAAGAATTTCATTTTTTTTCACTGACACTTAATTTCTAAATGGGAAAAATGCTTATCATGATAATATTTAAGTGTTTAATTTATAATGCTAATTTATCAAACAATTATAAGCGTTTTTATGATATTTTGTATTGCTTATAATAGCCGTCAGATAGCGGAATGGTTAAAGACAATAACTTCGATGTAATATGTCCAGGGTTCGAATCCTGGTTCAGGCATGGATGTTTATTTCTCTGTATGTTTGTGTTTCTCTATCTTTTCACTTTCGGGGCAAAGAGGGCAAACTCACTGGCATAAGTTGCCGAGCTCCAATGGCCCAGTAGCTTCACTCCGCTTCCCGTTAAGATCTGCAAAGTGAAGCATCATTTGCCGCGGGCAGTGATTGAGAGGGTGACCACATTCTCCCTCACTAAGTTGCTGGAGCTCCGTGGGTTGGGGACGTTGTCCATGTTAATAAGTGACGTCTAAAGTCCTTCAAATGGTGCAGCATGGATGTAGAGAGGAGGGTGCTAGCTCAGGTATGACCTCGTCACCTAACCATAATTTAAAATTACTAGACACTTGGTGGTGGGCGAGTAATCCAAACCCGTTAACCTAAAGGTACAGTCTGGAGCTTACCTTTAACGCTATGTATGTATAATCCCATATCATTCACCCTATCTAGCTCTGAATGAATCTAAGGAACAACTGAGCATTGGTAAAAAAAAAATAAGAATAATTGTTTTGAATTGAATTATATTTTTATTTGAATTGTCTCTTAACTTTTTATAAGGACTGAATTTTTCTTGACCATACTTTTTCTTACATGGCTTCATTATTAGCAACATTGTATTTGCAATATAATAGATAATATGTATAGTTCGATTTTCATATATTATCTCATAATAATATATTTCATAGAAAATATGTGTTGAGAAATAATTTATAAAAACTATGAGACATTCGCATAATTTTAAATCCCACTACAGAAAGTTTGTTTAATCATTACAAATGTATATTTAATGAAATATTGTGTACATAATTTCTGATTAAGAATTTAAAATATATATATATATACATACATTTCACATTTTATTATTCACGACAAATAATAAAATGTTAAATATAGGACTCAAAACGAACAAAATCGCATTAATAGATTTCTCACATCCGAATTATTAAGAATTATTAAGAGACACCAACTGTTGATTAAATTTAATGGAATTGTGTCATGTGCATGCTGATAATAATAAAAAAAATTTTTTGATCGAAAAGTAAATTTTATATTAAGGAAATAAAAATGCTGATATTTCAAATAAGCAAGTTTTATTATTTTTATTTGAATTTAGTTTTTTCAAATTCATTATTGTTAAGAAAATCGATGATTTCTTTGTGTGATTCCCAGTTACTATAAGAAGTGCTTCATTATTTGAAGATGTGATAATCAATAAAAGTTAAATCAATTGGTTAAAAATCAATCGAGTCAGATAAAATTTTTGTTTCTTTTCATCGATTTTATATCATTTTTCCCAGCTCAGTGAGAACATTTTTATCGCACTCTTTTGTCTTACTGTTTTATTCTGATAAAATTTTTTTTGTTTTGGGGTGGTGCTTGTAGAATCGAAACAGTTGCAGATCCAATTACTAAAGCCATCGCAAATAAAAAGCAATTATATAAAGGACTCAATTGACGAGATTGCTTTTATAGGCAAAACACTCGTTGCCAAAACGTCACCCGATGTGTTACAACCATTTTCATTTTTTTCTTCTTTCGTAAGCAAAATTAAAGAACGATTATCAATTTTTTTCATTGTAATTTTTTTTGATCGATGTATAAATAAACAAGAAAAAGAAAACAAGGAGCGATTGGATTAAAAGCAGCGCACATTTTTTACCCACTACTCAAATGGCTTATGCTTTTTTTTTTTTTTTGTTGCTCGCTCAATGCCAAAAGTCTCACGAGGGCTTCACATTGTGATGTCAACCGTTGCTATGGTTACCGCCCCAGATGGATGACAGGACGTGTGTCTGGTAGGCGTGTCCAGAGTCAGATTCCGGCGCCGGCTGATTGGCTGTGTCGGAACGTGACGGAACACGCCCTTTTGAGTGTTCGACCGTCGTCGCGCGGATTTTATTTACTTTTTTTTTTAAAAAAACAAACTTTTTTAAGATGGACAGCCCTCGCAGGAGAGATACCAAAAAATCAGAGCTGCTCTTTTAGATGTATTTTTTTCCTTTTTGAGATGGATGGATAAATAAAATGGATTGCTGCGCAGGACCTGGAGAGATGCTATTATATCGACTTTAGGCAATCTTTATTGCTACCTGCTTCAGTGATTTGATGTTTTTTTTTCTTTCTTCGCTATTATTGTTTTATGCTGCCACCGAGACAGATCCGGAGAAATAAAAAGAATATCTCTTAGTTCTTTAAGATACACGAATTTAGAGCGCACCGTCGCCAGATGAATAGAGGATCGAAACTTAGATCAGATACGAAAACATCAATTGTGAAAGCATAAGTAATTACAGCAGATTGAGGGAGAGAGAGAGAGAAAGAGAACATTTCGGTTATGAATTGATATGCACACAACATTTATATTTCGGTTACAGTTAGCATTTTTTTCCTCCTTTTTTTGAGAAATTTATATCAGATATTTTTTTGTTTATAGGTGTGAAAAATCTATAGTTTAATTAGCATGTCTTCCAAATTTTAAAAGTATATATATTTTTGATTTTCATTTTACACTTTATAATTGGATTTTAATATAAAATATATACACTGATTTTTATTTTTTAAAGTTTTAATGTTGCTTGGGTTTTTTTTTTAAAAATAAATTTTTTGTTTATAGGTGTGAAAAATCTATAGTTTAATTAGCATAATATTAGAAACAAACACAAACAAAAATTTGTTCTATTAATTATATAATATCACGATAAAAAATATTCTCATTGGCAATCAGATTGTACTATATTCTTTAGCCATTGCAATTATTGTGATATAGATTGATTAAACTTAAAAAAAATAACAGTAAAAGAAAAGAAAGCTCCCTCGGTAAGAATTAAAGGCTGAAAAATATTTTACAGTACAGAAAAAAATGAAAGTGAAATCGGAACTATGCTTCCAAACTTAGATTTATATATTAAGACTTAATCATGAAAATTGAGAAAATTTTTAATCATACATCAATGATATCTATGTAATGGGTTGATTGATTTGATTAGATGCAAACAAGCAGGTTTTCTTTTTGCTAAGATGATGACGTCATAAATGATAGCATCTCATTCAATCAGAATATACTGTATTCTTAAGCTATTGCATTTATAGTGATAGAGACTGGTTGAATTTTTTTAAAAAAATTTAAAATAAATTCCTATTATAAGGATTATACATTAAAAAATTTGACAGACCAGAAAATCAAAGTGAAATCGTAATTGTGTTTCCAATCGTAAATTTATATTAATGTTTAGTTATCAATGAGAAATCTTTTATTCATGCATCAATGGCATCAATGTAATACGTTAATTGATTTGATTAGTTTAAAACAATAATCGTTTCTTATTCTTAAGACGATGTGACGCCGTAAATGATATTATCTCATTTTAAAAAGTGACAACTCATAATACATTTATTCTTCGTAGAGTCAATGATATGAAAAAAGCTTGTCTTATAGTGAAATATAAGACGTTGCTTGTTATAGAAGGTTTATTTTAGAAAAGTTTTTATAAATTGAAATATTTATGTATAATTTATTATATACGAAATATGTTTTAACTTAATTTTGTTATACTAATTCGAAAGAATGTGTATCGAAGTGGTTTTTATATACTTTGAATTAATCTCTTTTTATTTTTCGTCTAAAACAATTCCTAAAAATAATTTCTTGTCATTTGCTTATTA
The DNA here is from genome assembly GCA_037975125.1 of Latrodectus hesperus. Taxonomy (NCBI): domain Eukaryota; kingdom Metazoa; phylum Arthropoda; class Arachnida; order Araneae; family Theridiidae; genus Latrodectus; species Latrodectus hesperus. The sequence continues at coordinate 48,704,843 of CM075851.1, forward strand.
ATTTATTTAATCTTGATTGTCTTACTGGTAACTAAGTTATGAGCGTTCTAGCTTTTATCTTAGTAGTTCGTAAGTTTGATTCTCACTTCAGAAGTTTCCAAAAGTTTGGATTCTTCAATAAATCAGTTCTCCCTTGTCGAATTTTGTCGAGTGAACAATAAATCAGCAGAAGAGTCATAAAGCAACCCAATCAACCACTGTAGATGCTTTTATCATTTTGTAAAACATTTTTTTAAAACACGCTATGTCGTTTGCAATCAACATTTGCTTCATCTTAAAAGGCATACTGGTATCTCACTGGTTAATGTTCAGATTTTCAGCTGAACAGTTCCTTTCCCATTCAATAATTCTGTCTAACAGTCAAGAAAAAATTCAATTCAATTCAACAGGTTTCAATTTACATATGTAAGCATCTGCAGGGACTCGAAATACACTTTAAACTTCTCCTTAGATCTCTCTTCAATAAGAAAGCGAGTATAATTTGGAAGCAGAGATTAAAAAGAATATTTTAAAAATTGTCTTTCTATCCATAAAATCTCTTGAAGAAACATAATTTCATTTATGAAGTTTATTGTGATCATGACTAGTTCTTCGTGACTTAGCTATTATTATATATGCCTTAAACTTAACCTTAGATACATATGAGGACATTGTTTAAGTATATATTAGCTACAATTTCCATTTCAATAAATAATTAAATAAATTTATTATTAGTTATTTAAATAAAGTTAACTACAGACTTAAGAATTGATACTTAGAAAGTTCTAAAGAATCATTGGAAAACATGTTTAATTTTTAGAACTTGTTAGTAATGATACTACGCTAAATGGAATGTTAAAATTTTAGTGTATACACAGTTTCAAATGAACGAGAGGTGAAAGAAAAAGGATTCATTATTAAAGAAAAGCGAATGTTTATCGGTGCAAAATAGGAATAGTTCCTTCCTATAGTGGTATCTTTTTATAACGAAATCAATGGTTTCAATATATATATATGTATGTATATCTATCTATCTATCTATCTATCTATCTATCTATCTATCTATCTATCTATCTATCTATCTATCTATCTATCTATCTATCTATCTATCTATCTATCTATCTATCTATATATATATATATATATATATATATATATATATATATATATATATATAATATTGCATTGTAATAAGGAGATTAATGAGTTATAAAATTATTTATGTGATTATTAACAAATATTTAAGTAATTTGTGAAAAATATTTTCTTCCACATATATGGGGAGTAATTTATACTAATTCACTTGTCAACAGTAATTTTTTATGTGTAAATTTACCATAGCTCTATTTTAAATTGCAATTTTAGTTAATTATAAGAAATGGGGATGATTTGCAACCAATTCTTTTATAAATTTGTATTAATTTTAGTTTATGTTTTTCTTACATTTAAATTAGTTATTCCATTAATTCGAAAATTTAGAATTATAAAATCCTTAAAACCAAAAAATAAATAGATAGTTAATTAATTATTTAAATAAATGTTACTACCATTTAAAAAAAGCAATAACTTCAATAACTTTTAACTATAGTTTTGAGGGATGGCGAGATCACTAAATAACACAATAACTCTTTATCGATAATCTATAAATTTGTAGTTATCGATAACACTTTATCTAGTTATCAATAATGATACTGCAGTAGCTTTAAAATTATATTTTGTTTTCCTAGGTAAATGTTCATGATGTTTCGCTACGCTTACTATAATTTCAATTTAACATATTTAAATGTAATATCTTAAAATTCATGTTTAAATGTATAATGTATATAAATAACTACTTTAATTTATTTTGTAATGTATTTATATTTCTTTTTTATTAGTTATTTAAATTTTTTTATTTAATTTATGATTTTTTAATATGATTAGGAAATATATATAAATTCAAAGCACATTAATTTTGTAGTGTATTTCTATATATTTGCTGATCACTTTTCAAGCAAAACACATTAATTCTGTTTTGCTTGAAAAATTTTCTTTATAATACATAGCTATTCAATTTTTGTATATTCCTTTATATTAAATTCTCACTTATTTACAAACTTTATTTACTAAAAAGTAAATTAAATAATTTATTGGGTTCATTTTCTTCGATTTATAATTAAAGCAAATCATTATGGCATTTCTACAGTGTGTATTGTGATGGGTTCAATTTCTGATCATTTAATTTTGCTAGTAAACTCCAGAGAAACCTCATCAGAAAAACTCATAGCTAATTAAAATTATTGCATAGAAATTATCAGTTTTCTTCAAGAAAAAGAAAATTTTCAATGTCAATCTGTAATTTTGTTTACTACTAGAAATTTTAATATATAATGAAGTTTGCAATGCTGGAATATAAAACTGATGAAATTGTCAATGGCCCAGTTTATTAATACCAAAGATATAAGTTATGAGGCTGATGCAAAGGATCCGCGTACCATGAGGTTCTTGCATTTTCCATACAGTCAATGAATTTCATCCTGGAGTTTGCTTTCTTAGCAATGTAAATGTGTATGTAATGAAGGTAGTTGTACAGTAAAAGTCAAGATGGGGTTTTTCTACCTCTATCAAATTAAGGTAGTAGAATATGTGAACTATGAGAAGTTGGTACCAATAATTATGTAAAAATTTCAAAAATAAAGAATCTCATCTTTATTACTATATGCTAATATCCTTAATACTAAATAAAAGTAATGACTTACTTTAAAACTCACACATATCGGTTACATTTTATGTATATCATGGTCTTCAAGTTTGACAAACAGGCAAATTGATTAATTAAATTATGAAGCAATTAATATAAATTTTTGTCCTTCACTAACAATGATTAGTACTAACAGTATTTATGGAGCCTAAGTTTAAGCCTAAAGGACATGAAAATTTCTTCCATATTTCATACTTAGGAGATTAATATTAGATCCTGCATTTTTTTTTTTAATTTCTGTGAAATAAAAACATTTGTACAATAAACATAAGCAATGATTCAGGGGTTAGAACCAACAGTTTATACCAATTTAAGTTTGGTGCTTACAACTTTTGATAAAATTGAAAAATGGAAAGTTATACGCGTATCAAAAACTACATACGCGTAATGACAAAGTTGTAATGACAAGTAATGACAAATTTTTGAGATTCATGAATTGCTATTCATTTTGCATATATTATTGTCAATAAGCTTAAGATTTCTAGCAAATAAGCAAACAACCACAATATTTCGAAGCAATTTATAAATGTTGAGCTTATTTTGAGTTTTTAAATTTCTCCCAGTAATCAATAACAACAGCATACATGGTTGATAAGTATAATGTCCAAGGCTATTGACTGCGAGAATTTTCCATGTGCATCATGGCTAATAAAATTCATATCGATATAACTAATATGATTCCTTCTTAGCAACATAGATGTAAATACAATGAAGATATTTGAATACACACAAAAAAAGCAATGATTTTTTTGCATTACCTTTTAGAGAATGGAGTCAAAAATTCATACTAACTATAATGTCCAGGGAATGGGGCCAAGAAGTTAGAACCACCAGTATATAGGAGATACTAAAAATATTGCCAAAGTAAAGGAATGTAAGAAGTAATGATTCATTTGATCTTTATATATATATATATATATATATATATATATATATATATATATATATATATATATATATATATATATATATATATATATATATATATATATATATATATATATATATATATATATATATATATATATATATATATGTATGTATGTATGTATGTATTATTAGCAATAAACATAAAAATTATGATAATTTAGAAATTAATGAATCATAATAGATATTAATCCTAATTTGAGTTTTTTTTCTTGAAAATTCTTAAGAATTACCTTCAGCAATTTTTATCCTATTGCTCTTAACCTTCTAAATCACTTCTTAGTCCAGAGCGACAGGACGAAGGATTTTTCATATTTCTTCCATCACAAATCCTTCATTTTGTTAATTTTCTATTAAAAAAATCATGAGCTTTACCTGAATAAGTCATTCTCTATTTTAGTTTGAATATGATGCTCACATGAAAAGAATAAAGATGAAACAGTAAAATATTAGAAATGTATTAAATATTCGTGCTGATTATTTTATTATTCAAAATGAATAATTTGAATAAAAGATTAGAAAAATAAAACAATTGAAGTATGTATTAAAATTTTGAAAATTTGACAAATGAGTTTTAACAAGCTATCAAACATTTAAGCATAGAATACTTAGAACAAGATCATTTTACTCACGTGAAAAGGGATTCCTATGCTTAATTAAGTAGTTTACTTTTACCAGCTTTTCACATCATAGAAGAAATTTTATTTTTAAGTGCATAATAATTCATCGCATAAATTTATTACTCAGATCATGTTGTCCTTTTTAATAAAATGAATTTTTTTATTTGACTTTAATGAATATTCAAAATAAAGTAAGGTTTAATGTTTAAGCTTTGTAAAATTCTAGATTTGGCAAAGGGGCCGTATAGTCCAGGATGCCAAATTCTAAGATCGGGGATTTTTTGGCGAATTTTCTTATGTATCTGGTAACATCGTTTTTATTATGTCATACATATGGAGAAGTATAAGAATTATGCAGAAAATTCTATTTTGGTAAACCTAGTATTTACGTCATCGCACACGTCACAATATGTTATCTTGGCAACATTTCTTCATCGCCAAAAAAATTCAGAATTTGAAATCATGGATTATACGGCACCTGTGCCCTAGATTTAAAGCTCGATAAAGTAATAGTAAACACACATCTGTTAAGTGTTAATTCTATTTAAAAATTGTAAACAAAGGTTTTATTTGCATTTCTTTATTGTAAGAGTCTCACTTATACCCTGCTTAAAATACTTAAGAACAATATAGTTATTGTAAAAAAAAATAAAGTTATAAATGATTTTATCTCCCCCAAAAAATGGAAGAAAACAATCACAATTCTATGTTTTATTCATCGAAATATCCAAATTTAAAGTTTGATATTAAAGGGACACATCAATGAAAGAAAGGAAAATTTGGCTTTCAAGCTATTACTTGAAAGCCAAATTTACAGTAAAATATTAACAATGATAGATATTCAATAAGTGCTTTATTTTTATAAGTGCAATGTCTCAATGGCGCTATTAGGCCAATTTAAAAATCTGTATAGTTGTTGGTTGGTTAGTGGAGCAGCAATCAAAAGCCAAAGTTGCAGAAACTATAAGAGTTTCACAAAGTATGATTTCCAGAATTCGGAACAGCTTTTTCAATGACTGAAAATGCAAGTGGAAGACCAGAGCAAGCTCGTAAACTTGTAACAATACTCAGCGAAATTCGATATTTAAAGCTAAAGCTAAGATACACCAAAGTTTGAATATCACTTATCTTTACCAACACCACCTTCTCTTAGAACTGCCATCACACTATCGATTCAAGCTTTTCAAAACCGGCTTTAAGTCTGTATGCTCTAAAGCAATAGTATATGTTATGTTAACAGCAAGATTCCGTGGCACTCTTCAAGAATAGGTGACTGAACATATTAAGTTGGAGGATAAGTTCGTAGCGTTTTTACCAAAGACTTTTATTTAAACAAAAAACAACAATTATATCAATAAGTTAATCAATTATGTATTTGCCGTTGGGGTTTACAACCTCTTCCCACCTCTCGACCCATTTGTTGATGCCGTTCCGTCAAAAATCGCCTAGTCTGGTGACAAAGAAGTTGTTGATCAAGTTTTTAAGGACCTCTTGGTGCAAAAGGAAATGCTCGAAAAGAACGTTAAATACCGAAAAGAGATTTTAACATTAGCCTCGGCTCATTGTCTATAAGTATAAACTCATTATAGATAATAGGACTTATTTATATATCGCAAGGAAGAAAACCCTGGAAACTCCCAAGCAAATATTATGAAAGACGTGCATCTGAATGCAAAAAAATATAGGATCCATTTTCATACATAGATTACAATAAGCCCAAGAAATACATTTTATGGAATTTATTTTTGGTACAAGTTCAGCCTTATTAAAAATGATAAACCTAATGTCTCTTATATTTGTATTTATGTAAGTTTACACGGTATTGTTTTTATTACTCATAGTAGATCATTTACGTGTATTCAAAAGACGAAAACCTAGAAATCAAAATGAATATAGCGTAACATAACATTATCACTAATAATGAAAAAAAATGAAACAAATATACTATGTTAATCTTCGTGTCATATATGTTTGTCAAGAATATCTTTCTACTAGGACACATTAAATCCTCAATACAAACATAAAAAGATTCAATACTTTGTGTTGTACTGGTGCATACAGCTATTAAGAAACTTTCACACACACATACATCATACATACATACACATATATATAATATATATATATATATATATATATATATATATATATATATATATATATATATATATATATATATATATATATAACAAACCATATACAAATATTGGAAAGTTTATTTAGTAGTGATAGTATAAGAAAACATTTCCAAAATTGTTTTTGTTGTCACTCAACGATCATTTGTTCCAGACGATGGTTACTTTAATCGGAATCTACAGTTTAAATGGGATTTCAAACATTTAAACTCACGGTGGGAGTCGAATCCTCGAACTCTTGAACCGCAGACCTGAGCAACAACGATTAGGCTGTCAGTCGAGCTTCAAAATAAGGAAGCTAACAGGTTTTTCACATTAGTATATGCATTTGCCCTTAAATTGCAAATGAAAGCTTATATATATTTAGAGTTCTAAATGATATATCTAGACGCATTTAAAATTGTTTTCTCATTACAATAATTATCAATAATTAACTCATAGATTTAAATAAACTTTTTAATATCTATCCATCATAATTTTTATATGCATTGTAAAACTTTGGGTTCCACAAATTGACAAAAATAATGAAATTGAATAGCTGAAAGTGAGATTGATTATAACTTTGAAAACTAATTTATTTTAAATACAGGTTTCTTAATGTTACTCCAATTTACAATAATACAATAAAAGCATTCTATGAAAATAATCGATAACAAGTATCTCAAAATATTAAATATGAATTTTAATTAAACTGCTTTTTGATATAAATATATATTAAAATTTTTTTGAAAGTAAATAACGAATATTGTTAGTTGTAATACACAAAAGTAGTTTTTATTTTAAAATTTATAGCCAGGATCTACACTTTACTAAATAACTCATTATATTTAATACATGAATTTAGTTATAAAATAACTGGATTTTCCGTCTATTCTTGAATTTACACTTCTCTTTCTTTCAGCAGATCATAATTAAATTTTTCAAAAGTCTGCCTCAGTAATTTTGAGTGCCGGCTTCCTGGAACGAATGCTCCTCCGTCTACATTAAATGCTCCAAAATTAAGCAACTTTGTCACCTATTCATTTCGGATTTAAATAACGAAGTAGAGGGGTAATAACGATCTCTCGCTAATGATGCGAATCAATCATGTTTAAAAGACAACTCTAGCTGATTGATAAAGATGGCGCTAAGTGTAACAGTAAAAAGTTGAAAGGGGAATGAACGCGGCTCTTCTTTTAATTGGGATAATGTAAAGATTTTGCTGATAGATTGAAATTCGACAGACATTTAAAAAGATCATAGGAGCTAAAAGTAATATATTTTATCTGACAGATTTGCCCCTGATCCCTTTAACACTGTGGGGATGCATTATTTAAAATATTAAGTTATAACCTATCAGTTTTACATGAAGGATCAAAATAGAATTTTAATTTACTATCATTATATTATTTATTTATGTATATGTGGTAATAATAGTTTTAGCTGATTTTCAAGGTCAAATGACTATGTTAATTTTTCTGTATCAAATGTTCAAAGTTTCATATCGCATAAATTCATGTTCATATTGGATTTATTTTCTTCAATTTATGTTTTTCGATTACCAACTAAAAGACTGTAGTATTTTTAGCACAAAGCCTTAGCATAATTAATTTCAATAGTATCAAGAGGAATGTTGCCTATAGCTTTATTGAATAAAAAAATGAGTCATATTTTTAGCACAAAGCCTTAGCATGAATAATTTCAATAGTATCAAGAGAAATATTGCCTCTAGCTTTATTGAATAAAAAAATGAGTCATTCATAATAGATTTTCTTTTTTAACAAAGAGCAATTTTTATGTTAATTATTTTTAAAATGTTTGTAACAAAACAAATTTAGAGTCAATAATACCAAGATCTGATATGAGAAAATTAAATAATTAACCAATAGTTAAAGATCATTAACCAAAAGTCAAAAATCAAGAAAATTTAATGAGTGGTTGAAGTCTATAAAATATTATTTCATTATTAAATAGAATTTGAAAAAATTATTATCTTTTAAATGTTATTAAATGGAAATTCGTGACTTATTTATGATTAGTTATGTTATTAATATTATTATTAGTGGGAATTTAATTTATACGAGTAAGGAATTTTTCGAAATAATAGTTTTTAGGTAATTGTTTTTACCGACTGAGAAGTCTTTAAACACAACAAACCATTTTCGTATTTTTTTTTATCATAATCACGTAAAGAAGTCGATATCTCAGTTGGCTCTTTTCTCTATAGCTCATACCACTTCTTCAATGGAGGAACGTAGAAAGACATCTCAATTTTATCAGGCCCTTTTAACAATTCAGTCTTTGTTTGAGTCAGCCAGGTATCAAACCCCTTGACTTCATGGATTCAAGAACAGTGGCTTTCCTCACCAGACAAAAAGAATTCTACACGTCAAAATGGTGTGATGTCTTACTAAAATACGGTTTCAATACTTTTAGCCACTATGGAAAGGCATGCAATAACAATCAACATCCATCATAAGAACAATAAACACTGTATCAAATGTTGCTTCAGTATTGAAATGTAATAAAAATCTAGTAAAAGAATAAAGAATCGTTAACCAGAAGGGTCAAATATGATTTACATTTATAAAATACTGTTAATATGCGTTCGAAACTGTTTCTAGTAGTGAACTATGTAGTTCTAGCCTGATATTATGTAGGTATCAATAATGTCTCAAAAATGGTATTTGAATGTTTGCCCCCCCCCAAATGAGCAATTTGTGGATTTGATTCCTACCTCAGTAGTGGAAATTGACTCCTACCCAACTTAATAATCGCCTGAGGGCAAAATCTTAACCGTATTGTTGTTACTTATGACACCTGGACAAGCCAAGCTAGTTCTGCCGACGTATATGCGAATTTAAGTCTGCAGGGTGAGTCTTTCGTTTAACCAGAAGACCACGAAGGTGGAAGTGCGACTTTGCTTTAAGAATTCTCTGATAGATGACGCTCCCTCAATTTTGACATTGATTTGGAGGGGAAGGAAATTTTCTCTGGACCATTACACCCATGATAACTGCTTAACGACCAACTACTGGACTTTCGATTCCACAGATTTAACGAGCAAATATATCGCATGTATTCGGTGGGTCTTTGGTGGCATTGGAAATCAAACCACACACTTCTGGACGAAAGGCCAATGCCCTAACCACTAGACTACCACCGAGGATCCGTCGTGTTCGCTAAAGGTGGCTGGGGTGCACTAAAACTGGCCCCAATGTCCTCCGGGTGAAGTGATGCATCTGTGGGTGGCAGGTCAAGTCTTGGAAAGTTTTCTGCTTGGTCCCTGCTTCAAAATTACGAAGACTCCAATTAGCTGCTTCTATGCAACTGGTAAAGCCCATCAGGTTAGGTACAGGGAAGTATGCTAGTACAACAACAACAATAACGGCCCTTTATTAACCGTAAAGAGATATATCAATTGTCTAATCAATCAAAAGTTTGATTTCATTTCTTTTTTTTCCCTTTAAGGTAAACTTTTACTCTCAATATGAATTGAATTATAATAGGAACTTTTAAGAAAAACCAAGTCTAATATAGGAATCCAATAAAAATAAACTGTTGAACTCATAGCAACAGTGCTAATCTAACTATCATTTCAATCGAATACGACATTTATGAATCACTTTAACGCGAATTTGTAGTTTGTCCAATAGCTTAAGAGAAAATTGGTTTCGTATTGCTTATACATTCCTCAAACTTAAAATTATAATATAAGAGATTTTTTTTTATCAAATATACAAACTAAATGCTAAGTATTGATGAACACATTCTATAGTTTTTTTACTAACCTGCCCTACCAAATTTCTAAATCTTGCTTCCTAGATTAATAATTAATCAAATAAAAAAACAAGCAGTTGAAGAATAATAGTTTTAAATATTGTGGAGAGCACATCACAACCACAATTGAGGAACCTGAGAAAACTTCAAGTATCACAACTGAGGAAACTAGGAAAATTCCACGTATCACAACCGAGGAAACTGGGAAAACTCCAGAGCACACCCAGACAGATATATCTGTAGAAAAGATAAACATAATACGAGGGTTACTCTGAAATTTTTGAGATATGAACAGACGAGAATTTACAAAATAAAAATAACGGTTTAATTTTAAAGTACAAAGTATTTTAACGCAGAAGACGATTTTTTACTGACTTACTTCAACTTGTTTAGCGTGGAATAAATTTTAAACAGAAGAGAAAATGGAGTTGACGCGAGAACATTTTCGCGCAATGATTTTCTACGATTTCAAAGCAGGATTAAATCAAGAAGAATGCATTCAACGGTTGCAATTAGCATTTGGTGATGAATCTCCAGCTCGTGCTACTGTATTCAGATGGTTTAGAGAATTTAGAAGAGATCGCAATTTTCTTCAGGATGAAGAACACACAGGAAGGCCGCCGTCGGCAGTAATCCCGGATAATGTGTCTGCCATACGAAAAATGTTAATGGATGATAATCGCTGTACCTATCAAATGATACAGAAGGAACTTAACATTGGATCCGCAGCCATAACAGAATCATTCATGAAGAATTACATATGAAAAAAGTAAATTGCCGTTGGGTTCCCCATAATCTAACTGAGCATCAAAAAGAGGAGCGTGTCAGAATCAGTAAAGAAACTCTTAATATGCTGAATGATGGTGGCCACCGAATCATTTTTAAAATTGTAACAGGTGATGAAACGTACATACCGTTTTTTGACGTTCCAACACGTCAAGAAAGCAAAGTATGGGTCTTTGAAGATGATCCCACGCCGACAATGGTGAAAAAACCACGAGCACTGAAAAAGTGATGTATGCCGTTTTCTTCAGAAGTACGGTATTGGTTAAAGCCATCAAGTTCGAAGGACAGAAGACAGTAACAACAAACTGGTATACCACTAAATGTCTTCCAGAAATTCTACAAGAACTGAATGTTAGGGGACTAATGCTTCACCATGACAATGCATCTTCACATACAGCCGAATTAACAGTTGAGTTTCTTAAACAAAAACAAATTAAAGTGATCGAACATCCGCCGTATTCACCTGATCTAGCTATGTGTGACTTTTGGTTATTCTTTAATCTAAAAAAGAACTTACGTGGACGTCATTTTCATTCAGAAGAAGAGATTGATGTGGCTATAAATGCATTTTTTTCATCTATTCGAAGAAATGAAGGGCTTGAGACATTTAATCTGTGGAAAATTCGTCTACAAAAGTGCATTGATGCTGGAGGAGACTACTTTGAACACACCTAAAATTTTGTAAGTATAACTTTAAAAACCTAGTTGTATCTCAAAAATTTTAGAGTGACCCTCGTACCTAGTTCCCTTGTTGGTATGGATCAAAGTTGAGATTTTCCATTTCGAAGAGCATAGTTTTATTTTTAGACCACGGTGACTTCATACACTTAAAGGACCAAAGTAGACTAATGTGTAAAGTCTTTGTTCTCGTATTCAGTAGCTGACCATATAAAAGACTGTCAAGCTGAGAGAACCTATTCATAATAAACATTCTTTAGGGTCTAACGTTCCTTCACTAATGATGTAGCACATTCAGATGTCAATCTGGCCTAGTCATGTGATTATGGTTTAAAATTGAAAAGTTGTTGACTTCATTTTGTGATATTAGAGCATTAATAGGAAAAAGCAAATATCAGCAAAAGTATCGACAAAAACTAGCTTTATTTAATAATAGTGAAGTTTTCCTACTACTATTAAATACGAATTACTTTTTTAAATTAGACTAACAGACTATAGCTTAACAAACAATTTAAATTTTTTTGCTTTATTTTACTTTTATATCCTGCTTGAAAAAACGCTCAGGTTTTTTTGTACTTATGTAAAGTATATATATTTTAATCAACAATCTTAAAGTTTTAATACCATTTTCCGTAAGACAGTGTGACAATCTTCCATTCAAAATTCGTACAATCAATGAAACTTGAAGGTTTAATAGAGATTAATTTTAATTTAATTTTAATTTTAGAAATGACAACTATTTTTTAATTAATATATTGAACAGAATTTTAACATTCCCCATTTATTGTTTATTTCACATTTATTATTCTTATTTATCTTATTTATTTATTATCAGCTTATTTATTAATTATTATCAACTTGGTTCAATTTTAAAATGATTTTCACACTGAAATGCTCGAAATTTCATTTCACCATTATTAAGCATAGGGATCATGAGCTTACATTTTTGTTTCTTAAATGGCATTTCTTCTAGTGCTTGCTTGAGAATTTTCTAGACGAATTACTTTGTTATATGTGAATGCACACAGTTATCTATAAATCCCATATTATTCAGAAAGTGATTGATGCAATTAACACAAAAAAAGCCTTGAAGGGCCGTGGTAGCTTAGTGGTTTGGGCATCGGACTTTCGTCCGGAAGGGTGGGGTTCGATTCCCAGTGCCGCCAAAGACCCATCGAGTACTTGCGATATACGTGCTCATTAAAACTGTGGAATCGAAACTCATTGTGGTCGGTCATTGAGCAGTTACCATGGATGCAAATGTCCGGAGAAAATTCCCCCCCATTAGATCAATGTCAAAATTGAGGGAGTTGATCCTCTGGTGGTGCCATCTATCGGAAGAGCAAAGTCGTACTTTCACCATCGCGGTGCTCTGATTAAATAAATGACGCACCCTACTGACTTAAACTCGCATAGTCAAGGCATAGCGAGCTAGGCTTCTCCAAGTGTCATTAGTAACAACGACAGGCCTTAAAATTTCTCTTTCTGACTATATTAATCTGACAAATCTTCATAACAATGTTTGCTAAAGTTTTTCGCACAAATTCTATTTTTATATTTTAAGAGTGAGATTTCCTTTCAAAATTGATAAAAAATGAAATTCTTTTGATTCCATTTTTAAAACGTCTTTTTCATAATCAGTACTAGGATTCTATAATTGTAATTATTTTTCTTGATCAGTTATAGCCAATAATTAGATTCATTTCAGAGTATAATATATGGAAATGAAGATGGCTTGGGAAAATATTTAAAACAATTGGAAATATGAAAATAAATATGATAATTGCCTGAAAGTGTCAGATAAAAATTTTTTATAATATTTTTTAGAATTGATATAAAAAAACAAATACAGTGTGAAATGAGAGCTAAATTAGACTTAATTATTTTAATTTTGACAACAATATCATAGATTTATTAATTATGTACATTCAATGTTCATAATTACTGATATATGATAGTTGCAATGTTTCTGTTTAGATAGTACTAGGTAAAAAACAGATAGCATTGCTTCAAATTATATAAATATTATTAGAGTGAATCATTGTTGTATTAGTAAAAAAGTTAGCAAATACAAAAAAATCGGTAATATGTGAAATAACGGACAAATAACAAGATGAAAAATAACAATTATTAAAACAAATGAAAGGAAAATCGAAATGAACTGTGAAAATGGTCATACATATTCAGTGTACACATATATATAAATGTGTCTGTGTAACGTAATCTCCAAAAAATTCTTCTTGACCAATCATAAAAAGGGCGTGTGTTATGTACAAGTTTCAATGAATGCAGTGTCGATTAATTTATTCTTGATTTACTCTATTGCGTTCAAATTTAACCCAAGCACGACCTGGGAAGAACCTTCTTCCTGCTTCCTAAGATGAAGCTGATTCGAACGCGAGTGACACCATAAACACGCCATGTTTGTGGGCTTGTGATAAAGGAAATAAAAAATGCGGCGCTAGAGGAATTCCTTTCAGCCGGCCACAATGCAAACTACTCATGTTTACATTTAGTGCCTTTTTCCTGCAACTTTTTTCCTCAACCCTTTCAACCCCCGCGCTACGCTCTCGTGCGCGCAGCGAGGTCCGCAAATGGGCTCCATTTTTTTCCATCCCGCCTCGCAGTAAATTGTGCGCGTACTGCACGCGCCATTGACGATCTGGCAGCGCGGGGTTGAAGGACCGAAGCTGCTGCTTTTTGATGGCTGGGACACCCCTAACCAGTTGACAGGCACGACACGTCTGGTACGATGACGCTCCGAAGGAGAGCCAATAAAAGCTCACATCCTGGTTCACGACCCCCCATGGGCAAACTTGACGTGCGCGCGCATCCAGTGTACTCCGGATGAGTTTTGTTTTTTAACGCTGATTGTGTTTCTTTCTCTCCCTCTATCTCTCTATATGTTTCTTTTCAAACTCTATATTCTACCCCCCCTAACCTTGCCAAATTTGCTGAAGGAAGTTGAAGATGAATGGAGAGGTAAGTGTGCTACGTGGAATACAGAAGAAAATAAAGCCGTTTTGGTTATTTTTGTTTTCAAACTTTTTTTTTTTTTTTGGATTTCAATAACTCAAGCGAATTTTACACTTTTCAGACTGTAAAATTTGCTTTCAACTCTTCCTGCTGTCCCAACAGAATTTTTTTAAAGCAGTTCTTCAAGCAAAAAATTATTTTTGTCACAAAATATAAATAAATAAAATAAAAATAAATTATTAAAAATTTCACATGTAAATTAACAAGGTTAAAAACTCCCAAAAGTTCTTTATTTTTTACTGTTTTTATCTTCAGTTATAATCAATACTAAAGGGGGACATAGCATAATAAACATATTGGTGGAAGATTGTAATATTATACAATATATCACTATTTCAATATAAAACACCCAATGTGCTTTATATAAATATAGTACACATAGTACAAATTTTCAATAAAAAAATCATTAAACACAATGATCAAGAATTTACCATGATATATTCATGGTAAATTTAGTCTAACAATTTGAATTTATTTAAAATAATACTTCCTAATGATTTTATAAAATTATAAACTTCACATAAAATATTTTTAATATATGTTAGACAAAAAAAAAGTCTTTAGAAATAAAAAAAGTAAAAATCTTGTTAAATTGATAATGGTGTCAGTATTTAACAGCAAGCTAACAGTGTTTGCGAATTTATCTTAATAGTGGTAATCACCGGATATTTTTTTACATAAAAGAACGTTTTTAACCAATTTATCTAAACATTAGAATTTAAAAAAAATTAGTAGCTGAAAAATTAATAGCAGAATCAAATTATATATTAAAAAAAAACTGTAGATTTGGGAAGCATAAAAGAAATATTTTATCTTTAAAAAATTTTGAAAAGGGGCTGAAACTACTATAGGAGTTAAGTATGCAAAAAATTTAAAAACAGCTCTACAATCTATAATGTAATTTAGAAAATCATATAAATAGGTTTATATAACTGTAAAATGTTACAAATTCTCAAAAGCATTTATAGCTTAAAATGATAGCAGTAAATTATAATATCGATATGTTTCTTCAATAAAACTAACAATTTTAGAAATAAGTATAACTTGTAGTATTTGCTTACCAATTGTATACGCAAGTAATTTGATTTTGTGAAAATATATTGACAAATCAAGAAATTTTTATTATTTTATGAATATATTTAGTACTTTTTGCATAGTTATTTTTATATTTTTTCTTATAATAAAACATATGTTATACGTTGTATATTTTATTGACTAAAATTAACATTTTTTATGTACTGCATTTAGCAATAAAAATATTTTTTATGAAAAAATACTATTTTTTAAAATTAAAGTTCAGTTCTTAAGATATTTTTTATTTCTGTTGTAATACTTTCAAAAGAAATATATACGTTAGATTAACTAATTAAAACTTTAAATAAATTATAAATATTATGGAAAAACGCTTAGTATATATATGAGATATCTTTTATCTCGATAACATAGTGTACTTAATATAATTCAAAGTATTAGCTTCTTCAATTGAAATTACCATTATTTTAAAAGTCAATGACTTCATTAAACGCTTAACTTCGATACATTAACAATGGAACAGTAAGCAATAACACATTCAATAAAATTAAAAAATGCTTCTACAAATAATATTTGTTAAATTAAAAAAAATAGGAATAAATTAGCAATTATTGCAAAATGTTTCCAGTTATCTATTTCAGTCGAATGAAGGAGCTAACTATCACAAATGACTATCCACATACCAACTATTACAACCAACTATCATAACTATCACAACTAACTAACACAACATACTATCACATAATTTTGAATTATAGTTCAGTAATGAGGTGGACAACAGAATTGACATTCTCTTCTCTCATGCCAAGTGAAGCAAGTGGAGAGACATTGGAGCCTGAGGAACTTTTAACAAGTATAGGTCTTCTTAGCATGCAGGTCTTCAGTTGAGGTGGGTATTGAACCCCTAACTCACACACATGAGAACGATGCCTTACTGCTTTACTCCATCAAATTACCTTAATAATCTGTGTTTCTAGCTAATGATACCTGAAGAAGCACCTCCCTCTCCAAAAGTCACTAGATGAGTCGAAAGTTAGCGCTTTGGTCTTCGCTTCAACAGTTCATGGGTATGATTCTCCCTAGAGCTTGGATATTTGTAGAGATTCAGGATGCATTTTAAATTGTCGATCCCTGTTTAAATAACCTTGGCAAAAAGTGATCGTTGAGCGACAAACAAACCAAATTCCCTTTCCAAGCAAAGAAATATTGTAAGCAATTACTATACGGTCATCAATAATTTTTACTATACAAAATGTTAATTTTTACAAATTAATAAATGAATTTAAATGAATATTATTAATTTTTTTACTCGATTATTAATTTCTAAATTTTGCTATTACAACTTATGCGCTATTCATGCTCAGATTTCATAAATGGCGGGACTATAAAGAAATTAATTGACAGCTGTGCATTCAAATAAAAGAAAAATTTAATATTGTGATTGTGATGATAAACGCACGTAGTTTTATAAAAAATAAAAAAAAAATAAATAACGTATCCTCTCTTTGCGTATTTAAATTTGTTTTAAGAAGAATAGTTTCATTTTGTGAATGCGTATTTCAATAATAATGAAAGAGAATTTTAAATATTAACAGGGAAAATGGGGAAATTATATTAAATTACATTATTTAAATGACATTCTAAATTATTTTTTAAATGGCAATATTTGAAAACCTTTTTTATTTAAAATTTAGAATTTCCACTTAATAATTTTTATTAACTATAACTGAAAGATACATAATTTTTGAAACTGATACCGCAGATCTGATGGCTTGAGTGTCGGCCTACAATTCAGATGTTTGTGAATTCACATCCATTATTGGGAAATTCATTCTTATTAGTGGTTTTGAAACCTGAGATCGTTCGCGAACAAAAAAAAAAATTGAGGGAAAATTAAAACTCATTATAAAAGCTTAGACATGTAAAATAAAAAATATTATGTATACATACATGCATGAATACATACATACATACATACATACATATATATATATATATATATATATATATATATATATATATATATATATATACATATATATATATATATATATATATATATATATATATATATATATATATATATATATATATATATATATATATATATATATATATATATATATATACATACATATATATATATATATATATATATATATATATATATATATATATATATATATATATATATATATATATCTATATATATATATATATATATATATATATATATATTTATATATATTTATATATATATATAAGAACATTAAAGTAATTATTTGATAGTTTAAAAGTTTATTATGTTAAAAAGCGCTTTTATCTTGTAAATTCTGTAACACTCACTTTAAATGAAGAAACGAAACAAGTTTTCTTGGTCCAAAAAATATGATAAGATAATTAGGCAACAATCATCCTCTTCTTTAATATGTTAGATTTCGTCATTTGAAAACCTAAAGTAGCTCATTCTTAATATGTTAAGGATAAATTTCAAAATCTCATTCTTGTGGATCTAGAATCAGCTTGTGTGCACTACAAAGAGACTCCATTTGTATAATTACTATTCCTATTTCCCGAGAGCTTATTCAGGAATTATTAAGCATGCACTATTCGATTATTTAAACCACTCACTGATACATGCGCATTAACTAACGACTGTGCAAATTAATATTTGAAAGCAGAAGGCATGAGTATATAACATGCACCGATACCCACAATATTTTAATAATATTGGTGAGTTTAATTGTTTTTCTCTGTGTGATTTGCAAAATAAATATTACCGTTCCATATTGCAGCTGGTCCATGTTATTTTTTCTCTTATAATAATTTTTCCTATCAATAATATTATCATGAAAGATTTTTATAACCACTTTCACACACACTTTTATAATAACCACTTTGGCTCATTCTTCAAGATCTAACATTTAAATAGTCCAAGTTCAAAATGCTATAGATTTTGAAAAGGTGGTACATAAAAAGAAACATAGCAGGTCAAGCAGGTTTTTGTGCTATTGCCAACCAAATGTTAGTCCATGGACTAGTGTAACATCAATTGAAAAAGATATAGTACATTTACAAAGAGATTTTTGTGCATTGGTATGCGCAAAACTCCAGATTTGATCATTCATGATTTTGTTGGAGATCTGTGGACATTTCTGTCTCTTTTAACACCGATTCCATCACTGAAATTATTTTGTACAGTACCAGGAATGAGATGGAAAAATCCTTCTCAACATCCCTGGAATGAGATCTTTATTTTTGAAAATACTCCTGAAAGCATATTATAAATTTTGCAATATTGTGTGAGAAAATAAGGGGGAAAACAGAAAGATATAAACTATGAATTATGTCAGAAGAAATAAGTTAAAAACTGAACAATTGAAATTTATTAGGTGCTTAAAATTTATATTCCCTCGCAAAAAATCTGCATTTTTAGAATAGTCACATTTTTTATATTAAATTAAGAAATTTAAAGCTGAAATTTTCAGGAATTTTTGTTCACCATACTATAAATATTCTAAACTTTGGTTCATAGATTATCATTTCAGGCATGTGAAAAGTCAGAAAATTTGGTTTAAATAAAATGAGATTGAAAATCGCTCTATTAATTTAATAAATTGAAAAATTTATTTAATTTTTGATTATTTCAAAAATAAACTTAATTATAATCATAAATGGGTAGACTCCTTAGCTAAATTAACAAATTTGGAATTTTTTGAGTACAATCCTATCGTGATGTGAACTTGAGAGTTTTCCGGGTTTCCTATCTTTCATTTCATTTCTTTTCATCAATACGCATCTATCATTAATGAAAAATCCTTTCGGATGACAATAATGTTATAATATACTCTTTCGCTACTAGGCAGACTATTTTACGATGCCAAAATAATATCAATATATGAAATAAATGCCAACAAACTTGTCTAGTGGTCAGCGTGCCTAACTGCGGATAAGGAGATCCTCGGTTCGAATCCCGGTTCGGGCATGTATGTACATTCTCTCTTTATCTATCCTGTCTTTGTCCTTTCCTTGTATGAATGTGTTGTAAATGGTTGCCTACCCTATAAACGGGCCCCTATGGCATGTGTGTACTGAGGAAGTCGGATTCTGCACCAAAGTATGGTTCAGTTGAAAAAGTGGAGCAGCGCACCCCATATTTCCCGCCTAGCTGGCACACTACAGTGAATGAATGAATGAATTAAATGTCATCTGTGACTTTTTGATTAGAGCGTTCGCTCTCATTATCGAAAGGTAGTGAATTCAGATTCCTACCCAACCCAAGATTCATCGTGTTTATTAATGGCTGCTGGTACGTGTAGACTAAATTGTGGTCACAATGTCCTCCATGTAAAATTAATACCTTTGGCGATGGCTGGCCAAGTCAGGGGTCTTCTTCTTGGTACCTACTTTTAAATTACTAACACTTATTGTCGGGGCCACGATGGCACACCAACTGTGAGCCATATATATATATATATATATATATTAATTCTCTTTTCTAGTTTCACATCACAAATAAATTTAAGCTTTATGAGGTTAGCCTTAATAAGAACGATGGGCTTAATTGTGTAGATTAAGTTTGAATCCATTAAACCACTAATGTCTATTGCCGCCCAACTTGTCTAGTGGTCAGCGTGCCTGACTGCGGATAGGGAGGTCCTGGGATCGAATCCCGGTTCGAGCATGGATGTACTTTCCCTCTCTATCTATCCTGTCTTTGTCCTTTCCTTGTGTGAATGAGGTGTGAATGGTTGCCTACCCTATAAACGGGTACCTATGGCATGTGTGTAGAGCAAAGTCGTACTTTCACCTTCATGGTGCTCTGATTAAAAAACGAGAGACCTCCCAATTGACTTAAATTCGCATAGCCAAGGCATAGCGAGCATGGCTTGTACAAGTGTCATTAGTAACAACAACTAATGTCTATTAATCAGATTATGAGGCAAAGTTTCTTTTTAATGTTTGATGATTATAATCAGTTTATATTTCAGGTTAATGTTTTAATCTATTTACACACAATAAACTGTCATAATGCCACTGCAGTGTTCTGCAGAATGTATGAACCTAAGTTTAATCCCAACTGATGTAGAAAAATGTGAGATAGATATTGTTTATCTGTTCTGCGTACACTTATTCTCGTATGGGTGAATATTTTGGAATTTTTCCGGCTTTCTCTTACAAGAGAACGTGACTGATATTCCTCGCAATCTTTATCTGAAAAGCAATGAGAGATGTATTTCAAATATCTTAAAACACGTTTTTCAGTTGTAAGTCTATCTATGCTGTAATTGATCATCGTAGATTTTAGAGACTCCATTTACGACAATCCTAATATTTTTAAATCAGCATCTTAAAAATCACAGAAAGAGTCTTAATATAACAGTGATAAATGTTTTCAACACAAGTACATCTTCACTATAAAAATTATATAAATTTGAATATAAGAAAGCGATTAATATTTTGGGCATAACTCATGTGTTGTAAAATACTTGATATGCTTCCGCATTTCCTCTTTGTGACATTAAAGAAAGAAAGATAAATAACCATCTGTGTATGCGTGAAAAACCGATTTTTTTTAATGTTTTCCGCATTGCCCAACTGTTTTATCCAACCCTTTCGTAAAGAAGGCAGCATATGAGCTGATACGAACACATCGATTGATCTTTAACCATCGGGAAAAGCCGTCCCGAAATAACTTGTAGCTAAATGATTGTCCCGCGGCGATTACTATTTGAAGTTTAAAAGGACAGTCCATAACGTGAAGGTAAACACCCGCTTGACCGAAAAAAGTGGACAGTCGAGGGTGGACGAACGGTAACGATGGAAACGTGACTGGACTCGGCAATGGGGTGGACAGATCACCCTCGCGTGGCCTAACCTGACAATGCAGTTTCCTTATTGTTCCTGAATAATTGCTCACTGAGGAAGACCTCAACGTTTGGTTGAAGTGGAATTATTTCGTTTTGATGTCAAATTGGATTTTGGATCTGGGTAATCTAATTAAAGCCCTTTGATGACAAACTTAATTGGGTAGTTAATTTATATTTTAAATTAAAAAAATTCTTGAAAGAAAGTGAATTTAATACCAAGCTAAATTTTTTTATAAATACAAGAATTGTGTCAAAAGCTCAAGTACTTCACAGAAATGTTTCTTGTCGTTCAGCATTTAACGGATATTAAATTGGATATCCGATAAAATCATGATTAATACTGTATTTACTAATTATAAAATTTAATCAACATCATCATGTATATTAAAATAATATATTAACCTTCACAAAATTCATCTCGTAATATGTCTTTAAAATAAATTTTTAGGTAATCCCAAATCACATCCCTAACTTTCCCGGTAATATTCAAAGAATAATATTCCAAATTTTGATTTCCTCCCCGTGTGAGGTATATGGTGACTTTAGCGTAGGTAAATTATAGTCCTAAAATGACATTACAGGTAACAGTAATTTTGTTTTAGGGTTACTTAAAATTGACATATCACATTTACTTTAAAATGTTTTATCTTTTCCTTCTTGTTTTGGTATTGATACATCCATGAGATGTCTTAAATTTTTCCAATGATGTTCCAGAGACTTCATAATGTTAAAACTTTTATAGTTTTAGGATGATAAGATAACTACGAAACAGAATTTAATCATAAAATAACTTTATAAGTTATTTTATAACAGTACTCTTGTAACAAGTTATTTTATAACAGTACTCTTGTAACAAGTTATTTTATAACTAGGTACACTTAACAAGTGTCAAGGGAACACATGTTAAGCTTATCTAAATACAAAATAACATTGAAATTATGATTTTTGTTTTGTATTCTACTTTATTTATTATTATTATTATTTTTGCAAGCACATACAAATTAAAAGTAACCCGTTACGAGTCAGCCACGCTTTTTGTGCCAAGTTAAATATTTCTGTGTGCTACGCAAACTTAGGAATTATATTTTTGTTTTTATTTCATATTTTTGATAGAAGTTTGGAAAAATTTGTGTGTATTGAATTTCAGAAATTCAGAAATTATTAAGGAATTAAATAACATTTTTTTTATTTCAAGAATGAAATTAAAGACATTTTTCTTTCTTCTTTCACGAAGAATAACGCTGTTTATTAGCTCTGATCAATTGATGGTGTCCGTGTTATCTATTGATAATGATTACATGAACCAAAATTCTGAAGTTTTATACTTTTTAAAAACTGTATTCATTATCACCCGAATATTTACATATTTCAATCAGTTACCTTTGTAAATTCAGTTCAAATATGTTTACGATAATACATTTTTTTAACATAAATTTTAAGAAAGGATATTGTTAATTGTTCACAAGTCTACATTTAAAAAAATTGCTAATACCAGCTTATATTCGAATGTTGAGATGTTAATAAAGAAATCAACACGAGGCAAAAACTATTAAGTTTCATTTATTATTATTATTTTTAAATTTTTGTCTTCATGTATATGTGAAAATAAAATTTTCAATTGTATTTTCATTCACACCAAGTTTAAGTGCTTTCTTTTCAACCCAAATTTCACTGTGATCTATTCAAATTTTTTTGTTTTTCTTCCGAAACCTTGTTTCTGGCTATCGAAGCCACACTGAACAGCCACAGCGTTGTCAGGTAGTGATGATGTGATCTGAGTTAAATAATTATTCACCATTTTACTCCACATCATTAGAGAGCTCTTTAAAATCTGTGAATGCTTAACATGTATAAATTTAGTGAGTTTGATTCCTTTCTATATCATCGAGTATCACACGTACTGTATTCAAAGCAAAAGACTGTCTCTTTTCTCCAACCCCTGTGATTGAATTTTTATTAGGTTGGGGAATAAGTTCGCAGCGTTTT
This sequence comes from Latrodectus hesperus, assembly GCA_037975125.1. NCBI lineage: Eukaryota > Metazoa > Arthropoda > Arachnida > Araneae > Theridiidae > Latrodectus > Latrodectus hesperus. Next base: position 48,728,391 of record CM075851.1, read on the forward strand.
TACCAAAAACTTTTATTTAAACAATAATTATATCTATAAGTTAATTAATTATATATTCGCCATTGCTGTTTACAACATCTTCCCACCTCTCAACCAATTTGTAGATGCCGTTCCGCTAAAATTCACTTGGTCTGGTGTCAAAGAAGTTGTTGAGCCAGTTTTTAAGGACTTCTTGGTGCACTGAGAAATGTTCGAAAAGAATGGCACAGTCAACAAGGAGCTCTACATTGCCCAGCTACACCATGTGAATGAGGCTATTTGACTGAAAAGACCTGATCGACATGGTCAGACCATACTCCTTCACGACAACGCCAGACCCCATGTTGCACAAGTCGTCAAAGCCGCACTCCAAAAGCTCGAATGGGAGATCCTTTAGCATCCACCGTATTCTCCGGACCTTGCATCCACCGATTGCCATTAGTTCCGCTCCATACCATACGAAGGGCGTTACCTTCGATAACAAAGAGGTCCTTAAAACTGGCTCAACAACTGCTTGACACCAGACTAGGTGATTTTTGGCGGAACGGCATCAACAAATGGGTCGAGAGGTGGGAAGAGGTTGTAAACAGCAACGGCGAATGTATAATTGATTAACGTATGGATATAATTATTGTTTTTTTTTTAAATAAATGTCTTTGGTAAAAACACACGTTACGAACTTATTTCCCAACCTAATAAATTAACCCAGATAAGCCTACTGTCCTATATTTAGGACAGTAGAATATAGGACAGTAGGCTTATCTGGGTTAATTTGTGAATGGAGTCCCATGAATCAATGGCTTTATTACAGGTCAATATGGGTTTTATGAATGAATGCCTGAGACTTAACCCAGATAAGCCTACTGTCCTATATTCTACTGTCCTAAATATAGGACAGTAGGCTTATCTGGGTTAACCTTGAACATACAGATTAATCGGTTTAAGTAATCATTTTAGATAAAAACTGCAAAGATTGATTCACAATTTTTAAAGTTTCATTATTGATATCTTAATTTATCTGTAAGATTACTCACATCCTTTTTTACAAATAAGGAAGTTTTAATTATAAAGTCTTCAGCAAAAGGAATATGTATAGAAATGTTCATAAAAACAATACAGACAGAAAAATTTCTGTATCCCATTATCAAACTTTCAATACCATCTCAATAAATATAAAATTTTTATGCACGATGTATTGATAATAAAGCGAAAATTTTCCAATTTTCAATGCCTGTACTGGTTGTTTTTAAATTTTAGGAAATTCACACCTTTAATTAAAGATTCAACACAAGTTTCATTACGGGACTAGTCTTCTTGCCCTTGTTGATAAACAAACGAGTGTACAATTCTGGACGTTGCCGATCTCACCTTTGTACAGCAAATTTTAAATTAGAATCACTGGGTGAGGAAATATAGATTTTAATTGATTTCACTTGTCTTGTTCATTAGAATTGAGGGTGGATCATAAACTTATAAGGTTGGAAACCAAACTTGCAATTAAATTACGAAATTCACTCGATCAAAATCACACCTATCAGCATGATTTCTGATTTGACCAGGAACTTTAACGAGGAACTGGTATATTAAAGTGTACCACATCCATCATAGGACTTGAAGCAAACCGGAAAACCAGATGAACCTAAAATAATAAGTTCTTTAGTTGTAAACCTTAATGTCGTGACCTGATAGACCAAGAAAAGACTCATTACAAAAAATATCAGGAAAACATTCTTTTAAACAAGACATAAAAATAATATTTCGATTCGTTATAATGTGTGAATTTGTGAACTTTTCTTTTTTTAATTTTTCCGAAAAAAGTTTATTAAGGAACGAAGGAAACGATTTATATTTGAAAACACATAAAACATAGAAAGATAAATTCTTCACAAAAAGTAAATGATTAAATAGAAGACATATTTAGATGAAAATAGAAATTAATTTAAGTTGAATTAATTTTCTGCATTTTCTCAGTGTATATTTCCTTTTTTTAATGGAATATTAAAATAACTGAAAAATAATGAAAACCAAAATCTGGCTGAAAACTCTTTTAAAGTTTATGATATGTTAATGTTTGATTTTGCTGTTTTTTTCATACTAGGGCCACTTTTTGATTACACGGACTGATTCAACCGTAGAAGTAGAATGTATTTATTTTTTAAATATATCACTTATGATTGCCATTTAAAACAATTTTTTGTGTGATGAAAATATCACACAAAAAATTTTATTATTTTAAATAGCAAAGACAATTTTATATGTGCATATAAAAATGAATTTTGATCTGAAAGTGTAAAGTTTAAGGTATTTTTATCTTTTTGAACTAATTTGACTGACATATATATGCTATTTAGAACATTCTGAACTTCTTGTAAACAACTCAATTTAACCAGAAATTTGAATTCAGAAGTTACCAGAAAAAAATATCCAGAGCGCTATCCATTCAGTTGCCCAGCACTTAGCCATCACGAAATATAAATTTTTCTAAGAATATTTTAATAAATTTTGTGAAGTTATTTTATATACATATTTAAATACTTAACACATTTAAACTATAAATATATATTTCAATAAGTAACGTATCTTAGAATACTTAATTGTAGTTATTTTTCACCTCTCTGAATATATTTAAAAATATTTTTTCACCAGATTCTTCATATCGTAATAACTAAAATTAAACATACCCAACCTCCCTTGATGAGAATGGGATTCGGACGTTATTAAATATTGTGTTCTCTTCCTAGTGAAATTAATCGGAAATTGAAGATTGTATATCAAATATGTTTTAGCGAAAAAACATTTCTGAAAAGTCTTTGATACACAATTTTTTCATTGAGAAAAAAATTTTTTGATAAACAATTATAAATTTTTGAATTAATGTTGAAGCTTGTGGTAAGGACTTTTTTCCTTCATATCAATTTAGTATTTTGTAATAGATCTAAAAATATGTGTGAAAATAAACTTTCTTACAAATACGAAAATAAATTGCTGTGGCAACAAGTTATTAACAACAATATAAGTCGACCAAGTTACATATATATATATATATATATATATATATATATATATATATATATATATATATATATATATATATATATATATATATATATATATATATATATATATATATATATATATATATATATATATAGCTTGAACCTCTTTTTGATCTATATGTAAAATTTCAAATTGGAACATAAATGAAATTATCAACAAAAATAATGATATAATTTTATTTGCCATTTAATTTTTTTGATTTTTTATATGTGTTTCAGCACATTACAAAAGAATTACGTCAACCAATTACATTACATTTGTATTGTTACTCTATTACAAACTAAGTTTATATATTCAGTGCTTTGAAGTTCCTAGCTTTTAGCACTGTTTTCATATAATTTCCATATAATTTCTTTTATCAATTTATTTTTCATTTAAAATACTTCAATTATTTTCGTAAAGTTCACTTTTCTACTTTGTTTTACCAGAGTATCTCTATCCTGAATGTTGCTGCTGATGTTGGATGTTGTCGCATCAGTAAGCTTCTTTGCATCTAGATCAGAGAATGTACTAGACTCATAACTTGATTTCCTTTAATACAATTCCTAATTATTTCTTAAGATTTTGTATTATTTTCTATGAGAGACTTTTATATTCTGACTCTATTCACCGCATAAAAAATATGTGCGTTGCACTTGTGTAGTTTTGGGCAATTGTTTTATGCATTTTCGGTTCATATGTAGGGCACAAAAACAAACAAACTCATGTGTGTGTGTATTTCCGCAGTTTGAAAATATGAACATATCGAGGACTACCATCGCAGTATTACTTTAAATTCTAATCAAAATCCTTCCAAATGAGATAACTCTGCACAGAGTTAGTTAAATTCAGAATATTCTTCATAGACATTTATTACAATAATGAAAGAAAAAAATGAAAAGAGAACATTTTATTTAATGCTTTTCCTCGTCGTTTCGCATAATCACCCCGAATCCTATTTCTTAGTTCCCTAAACTCTTTTCCAATCTCTTCCTTTATCAAAACCTCGATTATAAAAGTTAATGAAAACGCGTCCCTGGCTCCCTAATTACACACGACGATGTCCCGGGAAAAGTTTTTTTGATGCTGGTCTGCGGACATATTGTCGACGGAACGACTCCCTGGGGATACCTAAATCGAAAAAGTCCTTATCACTGTCGACTCGATGAAAATGTCTCTCTCGTATTCGAGCGGGAATAGTTTTGAATGATGACATGACGCTCAGCAGCGCCCTCTAGGGACGAGATACAGCAGGATTGTTTCGCGAAAGGAATAATATTCTCTTGCGCGAGTTAGCGATTAGAATCGGCTGTTAAAAAGAGTATATTTTCTCCCTCTTCATCTCCACCCTACACCCTCTGTGCATTTATTAAAGCCGTGACTTTAGCGCAACTGAAAATAATAAAAAAAGAGACTCAATTTATTTTAGGGTGTGTTTAAAAAGTGAGATAAATTGCGTCATTTTTAGTTGTGCGGTTGCTGCACTGAGATATGGCGACAAATTGCATTCGAATATTTCGAAGATGTGATTTCGATTTCGATGATGATTGAGACGTAATTTTTCTTCGATTGCATTGATGAAATCGGTTAAGAGTCGATTACGATGGAACGCCAAAGGCTTGCCGAAAAACTTCCGATAAATGACTATCGAAATAATTTTTATGTTTGTATTTATAAAGTACTTGTTTGACTGATTACATTAACGCCTACAAATTTTACGACTGATTTTATTTGTATGATCGACTCAGAATAAAAATAGTGCGGATAAATGTTCTTGGAAACTAGGTGATCCATTTTAAACATGTAAATAAGATCTAATGATATATTTTTTATTTGTGTACAATATATTAGAGCCACATTACAGCTTCTTTTTTTATTCTCTAAAATATATTTTTAACTGCATCAAAAGACATCTGATAATTCTTTACCAAACTAAAATGACAAGATTGACATCAGAGTAGACAATACTCACTTCTAACATGAATGGAGTGATATTATAACTTCATAAGATTTTAAACGTGTTTAAGTCCTGTCAGCACAATGATCATCTGCGGGATGAGGTATCGAACTGGCAACCTCACTGACAAAATGAGGTTTTTTACATTAAATTTTCAGCTTGAATTCTAGAGAGAACTCTGCCCTATTTGAGAGTTTCGAGTAAGGAAGAATTATCTCCATTTTAATGTAATGGTAATGAGATAAAGAGGCTAATTAACGAATTCATTATATAAGAAAAAATATAAGGAATTTTATTGGTCAACAAATGGAAACGATTAAAGAAATTTTTAAGAATAATATGGCCTGAGGATTTATTGGCTAAAAAAAAAGAATTTTATGTATAATTTCGACAAGAAATACATTAATGCATACATGATTTTTAACTATTGAACTTTTGATTATGATTTTTTCTATTGAACTTTTATCAAACATTTTTTCTATTATTGAAATAATTTATTGTGAAAAAATATGAGTGAATGCGATGTAATTACATTGTTGAATCATTCTGAATTTTAAGAGTTGTTGCACTAGCATGCTTCCCTGTACAAAGGCCGAATTTTGATAGTGAAAACTTCTCAGTGATTAACCGCAAGCATTTCTGCATTATTAAATCAAATTATATACTAAATATTACGAGATATCTTAGAAGTATGTACGTAGAATATGCGCAAATAATTTCTTACTATTTGTTTCCTTAACAATATGCAAAAATGGATTCTATAATAAAACTCCGAAATTTAAAATTCATCATTTTAAATTAAAAGTGTTTTTTTAATACCAGTAATTAATAATCCTACACTTCAAATTTGAAAAATTCATGGTAACAATTATTATTCGAGGACCTAACGAAAAATTTTTGAGGAGAATATTATATTATCAAGGAGAAGTGTTTCTTTTAAGTCTTTTGTATCTTTATTTATCTATTGTTAGTTTCAATTATTATCTCATTTATATTTTGAAGATTTCACATGACCAACAATATAAGAAACGATGTCCCTAGTAATTTCTCATCACTTCATCCCATTGGAGTAACTCCATTTTTCTTTTAAGAAATAAACATGCATCACTTACACAAATTATTATCTTGATAACTATATTATCAGACAAAAAATTTATGATTATTTTCTTATCACAATTGAGCCAAGAAGAAGCAGCAATTTACAAAATTCACATCATCAGCACAAAATATGGATTTTTTACACTCACATGGACATTTAACTACAGACTATTATGAGTTATGTAATTCTGTAAAAGAAAATAATAAAAGCTGTCATGTTGGAAAAAAAATTAAAACCATAGCATATGAAACTCCATAAGCGATCATTTATTCATAATTATTCACAAAGCAGAAAGGTTAACACTTTGACTTTCGATTCAACACCTCATGAGTTTGCTTTCAATCCTGGATGGGGATGTTCGAGAAGGATCCGAAATCATTCTAAATCGCAGCTCCCAATCAAATTAGTCATCGGAAGGCTGATGTGGGGTGGTTGGGTAAAGAGTCGTTTTCACTATCGGTAGGTAATGAAAAGGAATCCCGACTTTACCAACGATATCTTATGTTCAATGAAAACGGCTGGGACACTTAGTAAACAGGTCTTTGTCGCATTGTTTTCCAAGTGAAATAATACCTATGGGGGAGGCAGGTTAAGTATTCGGGGTCTTCTGTTTTTCTTTGCTTCTAAATTACGACAAGTCAACCATCTTCTAATATTTCCATTGACGGAATCAATTCGTAAGAATTTCTTCTTTTATGTAATTGTTAACTATAAGCACCTAATTAACATAAAGCTCAAAATTTTGATCGATACTTACCAACTTTAGCCATAGTGTGCAAACCATGATCTTTGAGATTCAACAAGGAAACCAATCATATTATTCCCAATCCAAATTGAACGACGAAATGAAATTGGTATCATTGAGTGATGACTTGACTTGACTGGATGTTTGGTAACCATCATACCGTAACTTTTGAAAGCGAGAACCAAATCGGACGGGGCATGAATTTTAAGAAGCGTTCCTCAAATCCAAAATGGAAATCGAAGCAGGTGTTCAAACTTTCAACGCTTCTATTACAGGATCATTAGAGCCTATGAATATTTAATACGTATAAATATGTTTGTATTTTTTTCGCTCTACGGTCACTTTTTGTACACGCGGGCTAATTAGACCTGGACCTACGGTTTAAATTGTATTTTGGACCACTACAAACATCCATGCCTAAGGTGGGATCTGGCGCAGCATGTCCATTTTCGGACCTTGCGCCATAAGACCCAATCAACCAACTAAGGAGGGATTCAAACATACGAACCGTTGAATCAAAGACAAGAGTACTAACCATTCGTTAACCAGTGAATATTATTAGTCGCGGCTCAAATAATGTCCATACACATTCTCAAGTTCAAAGATCTTAGGTTGCGATAGTTATTAAACCTACTGTTTTTGGAGATGAGAATCAGGGGTTTATCCTACACAAGGTTTATCTGTTATTAGTAATTGTAATCTATTATGGAAGAATATAATGGAACAATATTCTTTATATCTATAGAACTATGATTTTGAATTTTGAAAATGAAGCATGAAATTTCTCAAATAAGAATATTTAAATTTTATCATAAAAAATACAAAAAATGATATCTTAAAAATTATAATTAGTATGCTATTAGTATTTCGACAGATATTTCTGTAAATTAAACTGATATTTTTATTTTGATATGATAACTTTATTGTATGAGTTTGATAACGTTTATCTTAACAAAATATATGATTCTTCAGAATTCAGCTATGTAATACTAATCATTGAATTGAATATTCAATTTATGCTACGAAAATTTCACTTTCATTTTCAAACATATAAAGAAGGATGTGTTTGATCTGTCAAGATTAAATTTTTGTATCACAAGTGACATAAGGAAATTTCTATATTAAACTTAATTATATAATGTTTTATATGTGATTTTTTAAACTAATTTTTGCATATAATTTTTCATAAACTTCCATTTTTTTTGTTAATAATTTATACTTTTTGTGTTAATAATTATAATTTCTTATAAGAGAATTTTAAAGCATTTTTTGATGTTATAGCATTTCATAAAGCTTTATTTTTGGTTTAGTTACTTTTTTTCTTGATCTTATATGATAGAGATTAACGTATAAATTAGAAATATATAACAAAAATTTTAATAGCAATATTTAGACACAATTCATAACTTCTGTATTTTTACTCTAAATAGTGTTTCATGATAAATATATGTTATAAAGAATTAATAACTTATTTACTTTTAGTTTAACTATTAGCTATTATTGTTTGACTAAATTGGGGGGTGGGCTAATTCGACTGGAATTACAGTTTAAAGTGGATTACAAATTATATGACACCTTGGGTCGAAATGGAAATCAAATCTAGGTATTATTGAACTGAAGACCCCAACTGTAACCATTATGCTTTGATATCGTCTTACAAAAGTGAAATCAAAAATCGAATGCAAATTTTTTTGGCGATTGGTATGTATAGTTAAATAAAATTAATAATGTAAGCAAAGAACAGAATATAAATTAAAGATTTTTTATTAATTATAATTTCTGAAGGCATCAATAGAAGCAAATTACCACTACAATAATTAGGTCCCGTATAATGTAAATGTTTAGTTATCACAGTTTTTATTCTTTTCAACGTAAAAGCTCATAAAAGGCTTTCTAATGAATTTTTAATTGATGTTTCAGTTTTAAGTTTTAAATTTAAGAACATAAACACTATCTACATATTCAAATATTCCTGATAAGCCAGAAGCTTTGCAAAAGTTTAGTTAAAAAAAATTGATCCTTCCATTTTTAAACATTCTTTATCTTTAAACTTCATTTTGAGGTTCATATTTAATTAATTCTAGTAAAAAGGGAATTCGCAGGTATCCAAATAAACAGCAAAAGTAATTGCTGTTAATTTTTCTGCTCTACGGGGTTTTTCATCCCTTTAAATTATAAAAGAAGCCAAGAGGCATTAATTAAAGTCTTTTAGTAAGGCTAAAATTCTTAAATTTTTCAATGAGTAATTTATTTTTCATTAAACACCAGTCATAAGCGATAAATATTTAAAAAAGAGCACTTTGGCGAGCATTAATTGACGATGAAAGTTTTCCCAATGCACGAGTGTTTTAATTTAATTCAGCCAACGCAAATAGACTTCAAAAGCCGCTGCTCAAAAAGCTGACTTTAGACATTTAGTGTGGTGAATTGTATTTAGGTTTTTGGGAAAAATAATTAAATTTAAGTCGCCAAGGAACAAAATAATAGTTTTAAAGATAAATGAGGAAAGTCTAAGCTTTAATCACTGGTTATGTTTTTCTCCTTTTCCTATCATGTTTTTTTATTTTAATTTTATTTCTTTCATCCGCTCATTTGGCGAAATTAAACAACCACTGTCGTGGAATCATCGCCTACCTCACAAATTAACACGGCCAGAGATTATTTATGATTTTTTTCGAAAATTTATTTTTATCAAAATTATTACAGCAGATATGCAGTTTTTTTTTCTATCCATGCTTTTGAAAAATCTTTTCTCACTACGCTTTAATTTTCCTCTTAAAAGGAAGAATTTTGTTAATTAATAATCGGCACTTTCGACTAAGTTAAATTCTTTCGCATTTTCTTAAGAAAGCTGCCCTGAAATCAAAAACGAAATATTAATAATATTAAGAAGAAGAAGAAGGAAAAAAAAATTCCTCTGTACGAAAGTAAGCTTGCAACGATTAAAAATGGAAAAGCAAATGAAGTAAGGGAAGGTTGAAAAAAATATGAAACGAGATTAATTCAACCCTTTGAAACTTTAAATCAATTCCCAAGTTGTGCGTTTTTCCAGCGTAGGGTAATTAACTCTTCCGTTGCTTAGGTACTCATTAGTCACATTGTCCCTCCTTCTTTTTCACCCCAGCCCCCTTTCCGCATTTGACTTGGGGTAGAGGGAAGAAATTCTGCAAAGTTTCGCCAAGCATCAGAATCGTATTTCAATAGTCTTTAAGCTCCCTTTTATTTCTCATTATCCTCATTAACTGATTTCCGATTTCCTGTGCCCCCCTTCACTTCAACCCGAACCACCCCACCCGTAATTCTTGTCAAGAGCCAAAAATGAATTTAATAGTTGTATCTCCCCCTTATATCCGTCCCCCTCACCGAAGTTTATTTAATCCCCGAACAACTGTCGACCACCCCGCCGCTCGCTTTTCAACCCCATCATTGATTGAAAATGGACTCGCCTTCCCCCGCGCAGTATTAAAGTGAAGGAAGAAGGGGTAATTGGGAATCAAATTCCGTTTAGTGTTGGCAATTAGCAGCAGCGTTGTGTTGGGGGGAGAATCGGGAGTGGGAGCCAAGTCTGGTGAAGCGGGCGGCTGTTTTACCGGATGGTTTGAGCGATGGACACCGCAGACACATCGCGTAATCACTAGATCGGTAATAAACCGAGAGCGGTTTAAACTGTTTTGAAGGTAGGGGGACATCGGGGGATCGACGACCCGTCAGCCAATCAGAGACGTCGCTTCTTCGGTATCTCCGCCCCCCACCTTCCACTCACCTGAGGAAAACTTAGCACAGGTGTTCTTTCCCAGAATTCAATTAACGGTTAGAGATTCTCATCTGCATGGTGGGGAGGGGTAAGCGACGTTGAGGGGTGGAGCTAGGAAGGGTAGGGAGAACATCCGCGTTAATTAAAAGCGTCCACTTCTCTTCTCCCCCCATAATCCTTTTTCCTACCCCTTAAAATCCTTAAACGTCAGACATTATATTTCCTTTGCTTTTAACTCTTTACCACCATCCGCTTAAATACTTCCCTCCCCCACTATCCCTGTCTTCCCACGACCGAAAACCCTCCACATCAGCGACGCAACCGAAAAGTTTCGTCTGCAAACTGCTGTCTCCTTCCACTCCCCCTCCTCCCTTTCATACACATTGTGCACACACACAGTTTTATCGGCTTCCGAGTCCTAGAGCTCAACCACACGCCTAGAGTAATACTCTAGTCTGTGCACGCTCGTGTGTTTGTACTTGTTGTTTCGGATTAGCTATGGAAGGGGTGGAATTCGGAAGGATGTGTGTGTAAAAGGGCGCGTGGGTGTGGGGTGGGCGGATGGCCCGGAACTTTTGGAAAAGTAGAAAAGAGAAGCAGTTTTGTGAGAGCAAAATGCGCGCGGCAATTTTCTCCAATACTTCTTAAACTCTTTCCTTTTGCCTGTTAAGAAGCTCCTTAGCACGTGCCTCAACCCCATTTTCACGTGTTTGGGAAGAAGAGAGGGGAGCTTCTGTGTTTGGTTTTAGCCCTGATAAATTATCGCATGCCCCATCACCTTCTTCTTTTACGAACACTTTTGCGGGGAAAAGCGCTCCGCCGCAAACACATGCAAATAAATGGACAATTCTCAGCAAAGAAAGTTTGCGTCGTAACTTCCAACCCGAATTGGAAATTCGAGCGGATAAACAGTTTCTTTTCGTGGGGTTTTGCATCTCCGTGGCCTGGGGTTCTGCGATAAAATATTTCCTTCCAGGGGTGTTGCATGCTCCACCCGTGAGAGCTTCCACTTGTGGATAAGAATAAAAGAGGAATTAATTTGCCCCACATTCAGATTTTTCGCAAAAGTTGGTTCAGGGAAAAGAATTCTGCAATTAGTTGGAACGCTTTGAATTTACTAAAGAATCACATCGGGGACTTTTATTCTATTTTGCGAAAGTAATCTTATAAGGATCTTAATTTATTCGATCAATTAGCAAAAATCCTAATTAATTCATTTATATATCTTTTATAATGTAAAATATTATGCTGAGAATGATTTAATTAAACTTTTCCAGTAACACTTTAACCGAGTTTCTCTCGTGCTCGAAAGGTTGTCGGTTCAATATTTGATTCTGTGTAAAATCATAGTTTTTAGAAATTTTACTAACGATGAATTTTTATCGAGTTCTTTATCCCTTAACTGGTAGAGATATAGGATGTCTACTTTTTTTAATGTTAAACCCCTTTATTCAAAAAGGAAAAGTGATTGAAACTGTGATTTATAGAGAAATAGATACTACAAGAAAAGTATTTTATTATAAATAATTAATTCGCAATAAAATTTAATCAAATGCGTTATGCAAATGTGAAATTAGCAAATACGAGAAATATAAGTAAACATTTATATATATAAAGGGAATAAATGAATAATTGTACGATTATATAAGTCTACATATCAGTTTATTATATTTGATATATTTCGTTGTTGTTTCTAATCTCCCATAAGAACAAGTAGACCATATCAATGAAATCGTTCACCTTAACGAAGTCTGATATTAGAAATGGACAGTTATGGATATCCTCTCCAGTCAAGATCAAGGTATTCCAAGATATGCTGAGGTGATGTCTACTGTTGTTGATGTTGTCTTGTGCTAGTTAGACTGACAATATGGGATCCGCTGTTCCACTTTTCCAACTGAACCATATTTTGGTGTGGAGTCCAACTTCCTCAGTACACATACGTCTAGGTACCCTTTCTAGGGTAGGCAACCATTCACTGAACCATTCATACAAGAAAAGGACAAAAACAGGAGAGAGAGAGAGAAAGTACATCCATGCCCGCACATGGATTCGAACCCAGGACCTCCCTATCCGCACGCTAATCACTAGACACAGTGGACGGCTAGTGAAGTCTATTCTTTACCGGCATTTAGGGCAGAGAGGAAACTTCTTGTAACTCTCAGAATATGTGAAGCTTTTTAAGTGCCCACAGACAAGGGGACAGACTTTTGTTGATCTGCCTGTCACAAAGTAGAGATAGAGAAAGCCTTGGTCTTTTGTTTTTGTATCAGTTTTGAGGAGGAGGTATTAATCCTTTTTCTTTATTTTGGACCTTTCGACATGAGAATAATTCTAAATAAGTGAACATGTAGTAATATGTAAATTAATTCACTTACAATATCAAAATCTTATTTTACAACCAAATTATGAAACTGGTGAGTGATAGTATATCTAAATTGTTTGCAAAATATTAGAAAACTGAAACTTGAAGAATAAAAAGGAATAAAATATTTATTAGTGATTATATAAAATTCTCAACTATCATCAAGTATTAGAGAGATTAAGGTTTTAAAATGCTTAAAACACAAGACAAAAATTACCTAACAGAAAAAAACTTTAAATGTAATAACTTTTATTTTTAAATTACTTTTAGTTTCAATGTCAATATAATTTTATTAATGCCTCACTGCTTACAATTATAATTCTTACTCAAATTATTTATAATTCAAATCGAAATTTAAGAATGTCGTGATGTCGGTGAAGAAACAAAGGAAAGAACCAAAACTCTCCTACAATTATGATGAATAAGACTTTTAAATATTTTTATTTATATGGGGAGGGGGAAATAAAAATTGACCGTAATATGAGCTTAATATTTAATAATATGAGAATAGTATTTAAATAGTACCGTTTACAAAAGGAATGCATAGCATACGCAACATATAGATATACGAGTATTATTTAGCAATTAAAAAATTGCTTAAAATCTTTTCATGTACATGTTCTTACACATAAGTTTAGAAGATATATTTATGCAGCAATCAAGTTATAGACTGATTGGTTAGTTGGGTTTATGGCGCAAGGTCCAAGAATGGACATGTTGCCCAAGAATGAGATTTCAAGTTATAGTCCGACCCCAGCCAACACGCAGGAAAATAAATTTGGCTAGAACTTCTTAACAAAATATTTGTTATCAGCAATATATGAGAGTTAAGAATAATATTAAAAAAATATTTGTCCGATATAAATGCAGTAATTAAATTAAAAAGTTATTTTACCTCTTTTCCATATTTTTATTTCTAATAACATTATGTCCTAGTGATAAGTCACGACTCGTTAAAAATGTCTGTGAATACGCCCGGAATATCATTGAACAAACATGGCTATTGTATTCTACTTTCTATGTATGCGTCTGCACAAGCGACATGGAGTTTTTCTGGTTTTCTCCTTTGTAATACGTGTTTACGAATTTCTAAACATGAAAAATATTTTAATGAAGCAAAATGTTTAATTCTTTTACAATAATTTTGATTTTATATATATATATATATATATATATATATATATATATATATATATATATATATATATATATATATATATATATATATATAACCTAAATTGTATCTATTGTTGATTATAAGGTTAAATATTTTTCTGAGAAGGCATAGCATAATTTCTTGTCATAGTGGTCAAATTATAATTTATGGGGAAAATTTATGTTTTTTTTAAATTTGCACATTATATTAGTGTGATAATAATAATGATGACAAGTACGAATCATAATAATAATAACAATTAAACATTTATTATATCAACGTGAGAATATATTCATTAAAACGATTTTATCTTTCAAGGAATTTTTAAAGCTAAATTTTGACGCAGTTTGTCCATTTTTAGGCTTTGCGATACAAAATCCAATAGACCAATCATTTCTTTTTTGATGATCTGATTCATCTTCTAAATTGAATGTATCTTGTTATATATGCATTAACAAGTTAAATGAAATTTTATATTACTGTAACAATAGATAGCAATGTTATATTATTGCTATTCATTGTTAAAAGGCAACTGAAATTAGAGAACTTCTACATTAGATAATTGTTTCTTAATGATTTATCGCATTATATAAATTGATTGACCTATTAAATAATCACTTTGTGCCCTGTCCTGCAGTTTCAGGGTTCGATTCACACTTTGGTTATGGATATTTGTTCCACTTAAAGCTGTAGGCCGCAGTCAAATTACTCCATGTGAAAAATATGATAATAGGGAGATAAACAAACAATTCATAAGTTTGTTATTTTGAAAACAAACATATAAACAGATGTAACAAAATACAAAATGTATTTTTAAAAATTTATTTACATTAGAATTTATGTTATTTCTTTTTTTAAGCTTCATTTACTTACAAAAATTATATTTAATTGACTATACCTTCCAAATGTATAAAAACTATTTAAAAAACATGACTCCCAACTTCTCAAAAATTACATGAATGTGTGCATTTTTAATTAACCAATAACAATTTTTATTCTCATTTCAGCTGTGAGATTTGTTATTTAAAACAATTTTTATATTTTATATTGTAATGATTTAATGTAATTCCAGGAAAGAATCACGCAAAACTGCGCTAATTAATTAATCCCTATCAGCAGTACTTTAATTACAACTGACAGGTAATAAAATTAAAAAAAAGAACATTTTTAAATACAACTGCATACTTTTTTCCCAGTTTTTTTTTTCTTCTTCTTCTTCGAAGTTTTCCTAATTCAATTCCGTTTCTTTCAAGCAGAAGCCATCTCTCGAAAATACACACACACTAATATTCGTTTTCTTTATATCTCCAGCCCCCTTGAGGGAAAGGAGACAGCTGCTTTTCGGAAACCCGGGATCGCACGACAAAGTGTCCGGGAACGTCGTATCCGGGAAAGAATCCGGGAAAGAGGGGGAGAATTTATTGCATGAATAGCAAAAAGGAGACGGGACCTGGCAGATGGTGAGTTCTCATGCAGCGAAAGAAGCACAAGACATGGAGACTTTGAGAATGGTTTCGGGATGCTGCTGCTACTGTGCACTCCCCTCCACCCCCGCAGAGGTTTTTGTGGCTTGGCAGGGAAATCGGTATTACAGGGATATAAATCAAAGTCACGGTAGGATCAATGCTTTGCGCAAAGAATTATGGGAAATGAAAGTAAAAGATTCAGCGATAGTTTGGTGCGAATAATTTAAAAAAAAAACCATCTCGTAAGATACAAATATTGAATAAAATGCATTTAAAGTCAGGATGTGTCATTAAATCAATACAGTAATTTACAGCTTTTGCTTTAATGTTTTAAAATCTCTAAGCTTATTAAAATGTGCAAATTAATAGAACGATAGCCAAAACCACAAAGAACAATGCCTCATCTATTAATGAACTAAAATTAATAGCCGCCCAACTTGTCTAGTGGTCAGCATGCCTGACTGCGGATAAGGAGATCCTGGGTTCGAATCCCGGTTCGGACATGGATGTACTTTCTCTCTCTATCTATCCTGTCTTTGTCCTTTCCTTGTATGAATGAGGTGTGAATGGTTGCCTACCCTGTAAACGGGTACCTATAGCATGTGTGTAGAGCAAAGTCGTACTTTCACCTTCATGGTGCTCTGATTAAAACGAAAGACGCTCCCAATTGACTTAAATTCGCGTAGCCAAGGCATAGCGAGCTTGGCTTGTCCAAGTGACATTAGTAACAACAACAACTAAAATTAATAGAAATATCGATGAGATATTTTTTAAAAAAAGTGTAACTATAATAATATTGTTTACCGAAAATAGCGTAGAGACAAAGTTTAAAGAAAAACCACAAAAATATTACTTTAATAACATATTTGTTTAATTATCGTTAAATAATGTCACCTAAAAATTTATTAAAGATGCAATATGTTATAATTTAATCAATAAATCATTGGTTTTGTATAATTAATGATAGTTTTACATTTTAGAGAAATTCAACAAATCAAAATATATAATAATATATTTCACGATTATTAAATAGTGTCAGGAATTTACTTTACTTTACTGATTTCTGTCTCTCTTGTTTTGCTGATTTTTAATGCTTTATTGGTTTCTTATTTTCTTAAAAAATTAATTTTAGTAAAATTTTAATAAAGTTGTTGCATGGAATTTTTAAATTACCATTAATAAAGAAAGAAATCAGGAAACATAAGAAATGAGCCAGTAAAAACAATGAAAAATCATATCACTAAGTGGTAGTCGTGAAATATTCTGTAATGCCTTTTACTTTCTTAATTATTTAGTTCTATACACTTACAAACTATTTATAAAGATTATGCAAAACATAATTTAGGTAATTTTGTTGAACTATAATTTTTCGATAAATTATATATTTTAAAATCAATGTTCAAACTGTTTCAACTATGCGATTTATGCTAATTTTAAAAATTTTAAGAGACCAGTAATGTAATACAAAATCTAACCATAAGTTTGATATCGTAAACCAAACTTATATAATAAGAACCCAGTTAAAATCATGTATCATCATGCACTTAAAGATATACTCCGTAATAAAATAACTTAAAATCATTGAATCTAGATAATTCATAGTAGTAATAATGAAGCCGTTAGCTTCGTGATAGCGTTTCGCGCTGCCAAGCCAGGTGTCACAGGTTCGATCCTCGAGCTGCGAAAAGTCGATAAAACTGAGTACCAAGCATGCTTCGGAACTAAGCACTGGGACTCTTTCACGTTAGGTTGACTACCTAACCGAAACATATGCTTCGTTGGTCAGGAAATTAGGGATGAGCACTGTAGGCCTTGGCTGACATATGGGCTTTCGTGTCACAGATTTAGGTATTTATAATTATATGTTTATAGTTATTATAAGAATGTAAGTCTATCGAGAAAAAAATAGCTCAATTACAAATTATAAAATTTTATAACAACACAAATCATAATTTCTATAATAGTATTGAATTTAAGAATTGTTTAGTTAATTGCTTTAATATATGAAACACATTAGAAAATGAATGCGACTTTTTCGAGGAATTTACGAAAAGCTCAAAAATTGCAACAAAACAATGGCTAAGAAGATTAAAGCACGCACACTGTTAAGCTGTTGCACCAGCTTACTTCCCAGTACCAGTCATGAGTTCGATTCTACCAGTTAGATAGAAGCAGTCGGGTGGAGTCTTCATGAATTTGAAGTAATGACCTAGCAGATGACCCCTAATACTTGACCTGCCACCTCCAGAGGTATCATTTCAATTGCAGGACATTGAGACCACGTCCGGTATTATAATGCCTTAGCCACCTTTAGTGAACACGATGGATCTTCATTTTAATCGGGAATCGAACTCACTACCTTCCGATAATGAAAAGACGCCCCTAACCAACCAGGCCACCACGGCTTTTCACAACTTTAAGTGAAATTCTACTTCCGATTCATAATTGTGTCATGAATTATTATCAAAAACCTATAGAATTCTCCTATAGGATTTTAAAACAACAATTAATAACAAAGTATTTTTTAAAATCTTATGTTAAACAAAATCATATTTAGTAGAAGACTGTAAATTAAAATTTATCGGATGAAGGGAATATAATTTAATAAGGAAAACTTAAAATCTATGTTAGAAATACTATTAATAATATTTGCTCGTAAAGCTAAAAATATCTGATGATAAGATTACAACTTAATGATTAAAAAATTATTTTTTATCCCTAGCTTAGATAGAGCTCTTAAAATCATATAAGCAAGATTAAAGTTATGTAATTATCTAATTATTTTAATATTAGTAATTAGGCACTTTTCAAGCGAAAAATGTATCAGATTATTTCAGTATGCTCGGTTGCTTATTTCACCCAATCGAAGCCAGAATACCGAATCAAATGCCTCTTAATTTTAACCACAATCAAGTGACGTGGTTAATACCTGAGCTAGCACTGTTCTATCATACAATAGAGAAAGTTTATTAAATCCTATAAAAATTTTATACTGCGTATAACTTTAATAACAATGGTCTTTAAATGGGCATTGAATCTGTTACCCCTTAGATGGGTAACAAATTCGATGCCCTCTATTTTCTCCCTCCCAGCTTACAACAATGAAAGTTCAAGGTGGGTAATTAATTCTGTGACAATATTTATTACAATGCAGTAAATACTTACTATATTGGAATAACTTGACAGATTATATTTGTATGTTGATCCATGTGTGGACATTTAGATGTATGACAGCAGTGAATCAACAATAATTAGCATTCAAATCTTCATGACAGTTCCAACAGTATAGCAGTTTACGAGTTCGATTCCCATTTGTTTTAAATGTCTGTAATAAATTGAATTCCATTCTAGTTTGTAGGTTATAATTTATTAGGTTTCATAAGCAAATATTGATCATTCACTTATAATCAAATCAAACCACAGCAATTATTCTTGCATTCACTTGCTTATTATTTGTGCAGAAAATATTTAATTTAAATTCATAAAGTTTTAAAATATTAAAAAAATACCAAATATTTTAAAGTAAAATGTCTTAAAAATATTTTTTGAATTAATAAATTTTGATAAAAATGAATATTTTATAGGCCATAAAGATAGAGAGAGTAAATCTTCTCAGAAAAATAAACTAGACACAAATGAAACCAAAAACTATCCAAACACATATATGGAACCACAGTAGTTACTAATTTAAAGCAGAAAAGCAGCATCTATCTACCTTTGCTCAATAGTATCTAGAACTATGCTTCGAGGAATATAATCTTACTTTTGAAACCATAGCTTGTGTAACGAACCGCTGGATAATAATTAATCAATGGAAGCACTAAGCTTACGTAATGGACTAATGATAATAATCGAGGTGATTTAAAAACAATATAATAAAGAGCATCACAATTGATAAAAATGTCTATTTTACAGACGTAGTTACTTGGAAATAAATGAACCCTATTCAATGTAAGTTCTTTTAACATGTAGTGAAATGACATCAAGTCTGCCATCAATTGATAAAAATGTTTATCTTACACAGACGTTTATTTAATTGGAAATAAATGAACCCTATTCAATGTAAGTTCTTTTAACATGTAGTGAAATGACATCAAGTCTGCCATCAATTGATAAAAATGTCTATTTTACACAGACGTTTATTTAATTGGAAATAAATGAACCCTATTCAATGTAAGTTCTTTTAACATGTAGTGAAATGACATCAAGTCTGCCATCAATTGGTGAAAATGTCTATTTTACACAGACGTTTATTTAATTGGAAATAAATAAACCCTATTCAATGTAAGTTCTTTTAACATGTAGTGAAATGACATCAAGTCTGCCATCAATTGATAAAAATGTCTATTTTACACAGACGTTTATTTAATTGGAAATAAATGAACCCTATTCAATGTAAGTTCTTTTAACATGTAGTGAAATGACATCAAGTCTGCCATCAATTGGTGAAAATGTCTATTTTACAGACGTTTATTTACGTGGAAATAAATAAACCCTATTCAATGTAAGTTCTTTTAACATGTAGTGAAATGACATCAAGTCTGCCATCAATTGATAAAAATGTCAATTTTACACAGACGTTTATTTAATTGGAAATAAATGAACCCTATTCAATGTAAGTTCTTTTAACATGTAGTGAAATGATATCAAGTCTGCCATCATAGGTGAAAATGTCTATTTTATGGGCATTTATTCATTCAAAAGTAAGCGAATCCTATCCAGTATGACAATTTTAACATATTGTATAATAGATTGTTACTAACACTGTCATCACTTGGTAGAGGTGTCTATTCTATGGGCATTTATTCATTCGAAAGTAAGCGAATACCGTTTAGCGTAAAATTTTTAGCATGCTGTAATGTATTGGCCCCAGTTTTGTCATCAATTAGTAGAAATATCTATTTTATAGACATTTAATGATAAGAATACATCCCATTCAGAGGAAATTCTTTTAACATGTTGTAATAGATTGGCTCTAGCTTATGCTCTAGTACAATTAAAGAACGTTGGTGTTTCTAGATTGCATTGAAACCATTATTTATTCAATATTCTCCAGCAAATACAAATGAAGTTTAAGTAGAATAAGTTAAACTTATTTGATAAATGCTTCAAATTAGTTCAAGAGTTTAAAAATAAATATAAATAAATGATGTTAGCGTAAGCAAGGCATTAGTCTTAAGATTTAAAAGAGATTGTCTACAAATGTTGAATTTTTTAACTTAAAATTCTATTAATTAAGGAAATTTTTAAAAATGTAAATTGTCTTTGGCATTTTAAACTAAATATAAAGTGGATGTTTTGTCTTGTCTTTCTCACTTTGCTTTTTCTTCTGTTCTGTTGTCAACGTATTAATTAGGGCCGTGGTAGCCTAGTGGTTAGGGTATCAGCCTTCCATCCGGAAGGGTGGGATTCGATTCCCAATGCCGCCAAAGACTCACCGAGTATATGCGATATACGTTCTTGTTAAATCTGTGGAATCGAAAGTCCTGTGGTCGGTCGTTGAGCAGTTACCATGGGTGCAATGGTATGGAAAAATTTACTCCCCCTTCAGATCAATGCCAAAATTGAGGGAGTAGATCCTCTGGTGCTGCCATCTATCGGAGGATTTGAAGAGCAAAAGTCGTGCTTTCACCTTCATGGTGTTCTGATTAAACAAAAGACGCTCCCAATTGACTTAAATTCACATAGCCAAGGCATAGCGAGCTTGGTTTGTCCAAGTGTCATTAGTAACAACAACAACAACGTATTAATGGTTTGAATCAATAGAAAACAGCTTCTCAAGCCGATGCTTTGCTCCTTATATAAGAAATCTTTTTATAAACAAAATGAACTTCGATATTATTCTCAGTGAACTTCGCCTTGTTTGCTGCCGCTTGAAGAATGTGATTTTAAGGGAGGCAGCAAATTCATCGTTCCATCTCAATATGATGTGACGTAGATGAAACGTTATCTAACGTCATGGATATTTTAAACCAATGAGAATTGTAATAAAGTGATGTAGCCATAATCTCAACTGGAAAGAAACAACCACTTTATGGTAAAAAAAAAAAAAACCTTCTCTAAATGTTTCAATCGTCCTTAAACTTTCGAATAAAAGTATTAAAATAAATCAGTCGTAGTGATGCATAACCAACAACTCCTTTTTAAGTATTGCTGTCACGCTAGGCAAAGGTCAGTTCCTTCCCTTTTATTTTCCCCACTTCCAAAGATGCTTCTTCTTGGGATGTCAAATCCACTTCCTTCATCAGAAGATGGTGGCCACTTAACGGTCAAGGGATGAACCTCACATCGCATCGCAACTCTCGCTTCAATAATTTAAGAAGCGACGTTTCCGAGCACAATAAAATAAGTCACGCTTCATCATGTTTGCATGCTCACTTTTCTGTGACCGTAACTTAGGCATGGGATATGATTTGGAAAAGTCATTATTGTGAAAGAAGATTTGCAAGATCGAGTGCATGTTTTACATCAATGAAAATTAACATTTCTTAAGTTATCTGCAACAACGTTAAGAAGATAAATTGTTTAGTATAAAACATAAACTTCTCTAGTTTTTTTCTAACTATTTCATATGTTGATTTTTGAATTATCCAATCAAAGATAAATTGGAAATTAAATCAATATTTTTTAATAAAATCATTAAACTATATATTTGAACAGTATAGTTGAAAATTATAAATAAATATTACGAGTAAGTTTTTGTTTTCAAACATAAATAAATTATTGAAGTTACTTGTTTGAAGTTTTATGCCATGGAAAATGTATTTTTGTTTTGGTATGTTATTTTTAGTAATATACATGAAGGTTGTGTTGCAATTGTGTGATAAAGTTTGATCGTTGCCAATTATTGTTCAATTGAAATTAATAACCCCATTCTTGTAATTTTTGAAGAAATGACCAAATGACGTGGTGGACTCATGAAGTAGCATTCTTCTTTCCAGGTTTTGTTGATTTAATATACAATTAAGCGAGAAAAGGTAATAAAAAATAATGCAAAAAATGATTATGTAGAAACGAAGATCTGACCGTGCCATTTAATTAAATGTTTGAATTAACCAACAAAACTAATTAGCTGGAAGTTTTAACTTTATAACCAATGAAGAGACTGAAAAATGAGTTAGCATATTATTCAGTAAACAAATAATAACAGCAAATAGTTATTAGACAGCAAATAGCTATGAAACATCTTTAAAGGAGGGGCTTCGTAAGATTCAAGTGAAAGGCGTGAAATTAACGCAATATATTCAAACTTTAAATGATATAAAAATCACATTTCATTTGAATGAACAAAAAAAAATAATTTGGAACTAGCGCTTTCAAAACTGATAAAGTATTGGGAAATATATTAACTAATGATATTAGTATTTGCTTTAAATATTAAACAATCTTCGATTATATAATTAAAGTTTGTGTTTAATATTTAAAACAATAACTAAAAGAAGAGCCACCCAACTTGTCTTGTGGTCAGTGGCTCTCACTGCGGATAGGGAGGTCCTGGGTTTGAATCCCGGTTCGGGTATGGATGTACTTTCTCTCTCTATCAATCCTGTCTTCGTCCTTTCCTTGTATGAATGTGGAGTGATTGATTGCCTACCCTATAAAGAGGTACCTATGGCATGTGTGTATTGAGGAAGTCAGACTCCACACCAAAATATGGTTCAGTTGGAAAAGTGGAGCAGCGCACCCCAAATTGCCAGGCTGGCTGGCACACGACAACAACAACAACTAAAAGAAGAACATTAAATCTAAATCAAATATATATATATATATATATATATATATATATATATATATATATATATATATATATATATATATATATATATATATATATATATAAGTTAAAAGTATATTTTATAAAATAAAATGAATATAATGAAACAAAATACAATGAAAAATGCCAAATTAAGAATAGTACATTGAAAATATTAAATGCCAAATGTAGAATATTAAATGGAAAACAATACATTGGATATATTAAATGGAAATACTTGAAAGAAATTTCAAAGAAAATATCAAAGAAAGATAGATATAAATGGAATAAAATAACAATATGGCCAGCTTCGTCAGGGGGTGTTGACCACATTGGCACAAATTATGGCTTTTCTGCAATAGCCCAAGACATTGTCTTAAAGAAGACAGTACACCCCAAAGCCATACCAAAAATTCAAACCAAAGTATCAAACCAGAATAAAAGAAGTAGAATTTAATCTAAAATATATAAGTCAAAATCCAATGTTGCTAAAATACATTTAATTTATAATAATCAAATTAAAACCATATCTAAATACAAATACAAATCTGCAAGAACTTCACCAAATACATAAATTAGTGACTAATGATGAACACTATCGGCATTTCAAGTTTCTTATAAGACCTTCAAGGCTTGGGTGACCCTTCTGTAGTATAAAACTACGCCTTACTTCACTCTTATAAGCAATGCTCTTCTAGCCAAATAGTGTTTAATAAATTTAGTTGGAATGCCATTATGAGTTAAAATATTTTCTAGTCTATTTTAATTCCTAAGGAATTAATTTTAATTCCTAAGAAATTCCTAAGGAATTAAAAGTAATTAAAACTAATATTGATAACTTAAAAACTGAATTTCTAGATATTTCAATTACGATAAAGAAAACCACACATTTACTGATATATATGATAAAACTAATAATTTTAATTTCAAAGTTAATAAACTTATTTTCTGAAATTCAAACATTTCAATTAAAATTTAATTATTTTTTTGTTTATTGATGTTATTCAAATTATTACATATATTGTATACTCTATTAAGTTGATTAAAAATAATATTTTTATAAATTTTAATTGAAATGTTTGAATTTCAGAAAATAAGTTTATTAACTTTGAAATTAAAATTATTAGTTTTATCATATATATCAGTAAATGTGTGGTTTTCTTTTATCGTAATTGAAATATCTAGAAATTCAGTTTTTAAGTTATCAATATTAGTTTTAATTACTTTTAATTCCTTAGGAATTTCTTAGGAATTAAAATTAATTCCTTAGGAATTAAAATAGACTAGAAAATATTTTAACTCATAATGGCATTGCAACTAAATTTATTAAACATTATTTGGCTGGTAGAGCATTGCTTATAAGAGTGAAGTAAGGCGTAGTTTATACAACAGAAGGGTCACCCAAGCCTTGAAGGTCTTATAAGAAGCTTGAAATGCCGATAGTGTTCACACTTAGTCACTAATTTATGTATTTGGTGAAGTTCTTGCAGATTTGGATTTGTATTTAGATATGGTTTTAATTTGATTATTATAAATTAAATGCATTTTAGCAACATTGGATTTTGACTTATATATTTTAGATTAAATTCTACTTATATATTTTAGATTAAATTCTACTTCTTTTATTCTGGTTTGATACTTTGGTTTGAATTTTTGGTATGGCTTTGGGGTGTATTGGCTTCTTTAAGACTATGTCTTGGGCCATTGCAGAAAAGCCATAATTTGTGCCAATGTGGTCAACACCCCCTGACGAAGCTGGCCATATTGGTACTTTATTCCATTTATATCTATCTTTCTTTGATATTTTCTTTGAAATTTCTTTCAAGGATTTCCATTTAATATATTGAATGTATTGTTTTCCATTTAATGTTCTACATTTGGCATTTAATATTTTCAATGTACTATTCTCCATTTGGCATTTATCATTGTATTTTGTTTCATTATATTCATTGTATTTTATAAAATATACTATTATCTATATCTTAGTAATACTGTTCTAGCTGCTTTTGCGCTAAATGTATTGCTATACTTAAATTTTATTATATATATTTGTGCTTTTTAGTTATATATCTAACTTTGCACTTATATATATATATATATATATATTATATATATATATATATATATATATATATATATATATATATATATATATATATATATATATATATATATTAATGAAAGTAGTAACAAATGTGCAAATGAAAGGAGGCATAAGAACTTCAGTTATGGTTTTTTCACTTTCATTTTAGCACACTAAATTTTTTTAATTATAAGTTTTTTTTTTCTATTTGAATATTTTTCGACCTCATAGTGAAAATATGTGCACATTATAAATTTGTGGGCTTTATAAACTTATTTTGTCTTCTCACTGTTATATAGTGCTTACAGATTTTAATCAAATGGAGCCTTGCTCTTTAAATGAACTAATTTTATTCACTATATAAATTCTAAAGTAATCTCCACACTTTTATGAAATTAAGATATTTGAAGTAATTATATATTTAGTTATTCCATCATTTCTTTAAGAGAGTAAAATGCGCTTTCGTGTGAAATATCGTGCACAATTGAAGTTTTATTTTATTCTTAAATAGATTGACATCATATTGCAATTAAATATTAATTTTATTTTATGTCTCAGTGGTGCCAATAATTTTTATGCACTAAAATTACTGGATGCTTCCTTATTAGTCAAGAGTGCTTGTTCACGTGATTCAATAACAATGATCAATGTGATAGAAGCATTAGAAAGGTTAAGGAAATGAAATATTTAGGAGTAATTCTCGATTGCAAACTATCATGGCTCCCTCACATCAGGCAACAAAAGATAAAGACTATAGCTATTGTAAACAGCCTAAGACGAACAATGAATAGAAACTGGGGTGTAAATGCCAGAATCCTTAAAATTTGGTATAAAACCATTATTGAAAGAATAATATGCTATGGATCAGCAGTCTGGGCGGAACCAATGACAAGCAGAAAAGTCAGACAGCTATCTAGTTTGCAGAGACATTTCACCTTAAGTATCACTAGATGTTTCCGCACGACTTCTACGGCAGCATTAAACATCTTGGCAGGAGTCTTTCCATTACATTTAATGGTTCAACTAGAAGCTGCTAAATCTAACATTTTCCAACATCAAGAAAAAATCACATTCCTGGATGCAATTTATAACCCAGATGACTTTGAAATTCCCTTCAAAGCATTATTCCACCCAGCAACACAGATGAAAGGGATAATGGTTCACACTTCGAATCCTACACAGTGCCAAGGCACTCACCAACACTTTTTCACCGATGGTTCAAAAATAGAAGGCCAAGTGGGAGCAGCTTTCTGCATTTTCGAAAATGGACAGGAGAGTGGTTATTGGCAGGGACAATTAAGAGAAGCTAACAGTGTTTTCCAAGCAGAATTGGTTGCGATTGATAAAGCATTAAAATATATAGCCGACAATAATTTATACAAGGCAGTGATTTGGTCAGACAGCCAATCAGCTCTTTTGGGAATATATAATCCATATCACAGAAGCCCACTGATTCAGGACATCCAGAATCGCCTCAGGACATTTAGCAATAGATGGCAAATTTGTCTTCACTGGATCAAGGCTCATGCTGGACATACTGGTAATGAAAGAGCTGACATACTGGCAAAGCAAGCTGCCAAAGCATGCTCAAACATGCAAAAAATTGAATTAAAATGGCCCAAATCATACTTGATTTCTAAATTACGTAACCATTTACTAATGGCCTGGCAACAAGAATGGAATGAGGCAGAACAAGGTAGATGGACATACAGCCTTAAACCCTCTGTCTCTCTTGATTTCCTTGTCAAGGACCACAAAGAAGCACAGTTTCTTTCTGGACATACTCCAACACCGGAGTATCTCAATAAAAGGGGCATGGCTCCAAATAGTGCTTGTTCATGCGGTCAGGTTGGGACCATTGTTCATTACATGTTTGAATGTGATTTCACAAAACAATGGCACCTAAAAGCGCCTAAAAACTCGGAAGAACTTACTCCGTTTCTCCGCTATGCTAGCAAAACTCCTTCTCTTCTGCATAAGATAAAAAACATAATCTCCTTTATCTATGAAAAAGGATCCGAACTCTGTAAGGATAATGCCATAACTGAGCAGCGGATTTCATCATAAGAACAATTTGGTAAAGGGTAAAAATTATTGTAAGGTATTTCTCCACTTTTTGTGATAAAATATTAATAGGTATTGTATTTGTTTAGCAATTAATTTTTATTATTTTGATAATAATAATTATTCAGATTAAGGTGCTGAAAAATATTGATTGACTCGGCACAATGTAATGTGCAATATTAAATATCCTAGCAAAGTTTATCAATTAGTAATTTTAATGTCTAATTTTGCATTATATTTCCTAAACATTGTAAACCATTATAAACTGTGAACAGACAATGCAGGTTTTTTATGTGATAAAATAATGCATTGTAATATTTCACAATTAGTATATGATTTATTTATGTATATACTATCAATGTATTGTATATATTTGCGCATTTTCTAATACAATCTTCATATGGTATGTCAAGTGATATAACACTTTCCTCTATCTAACCACTATCTATAAAACTAGCGGTTAATATTCAAGTTTGCTCTGAGTCTTCAGAAATACCCTATTTAGCAATTTTAGTGCAATATATTTTCATTATTATTTCTAGTACTGTTAGAATGTCTATAAAACATTTTGCTGTATATTTTATTCACTTTTTTAAGCCCTTTTTATTATTCATTGTATTGTAATTATATTTTGTTGAATAATTTTCTTAATCGTACTAACTACAGTGCACAGACTGAGCTGCTGCAAAATATTAACTGAATTAGCAGATTGCAATCTGTAATACTTTAAATATTCTACTGTTTATCACCTACAGCAAATATTAAATGTTCAACAGGATACCATTCATGCATATTTAAACTTAACTATTAGTATATATTTGCTCTTTTTCTAATACAATCTTGTCATGTGATATAATACGTCATGTGATAATATGATACGTCATGTGATATAACACTTCCCTCTATCTAACCACTATATATAAAACTGGGGGTTTATATTGAAGCTTGCTTTGAGTCTTCAGAAATACTTTATTTAGCAATTTTAGTGCAATATATGTTCATTATTATTTCTAGTAATGTTAGAGTGTCTGTAAAATATTTTGCTATATATTTTATTCATTTTTAAGCCTTTTTATTATTTATTGTATTGTAATTATATTTTGCTCAATAATTTTCTTAATCGTGGTAACTACAGTGCACAGACTGAACAGCTGCAAAATATTAACTGAATCAGCAGACTGTAATCTGTTATACTTTAAATATTCTACAGTTTATCACCTACAGCAAATGTTAAATGTTCAATAGGATACCATTCATGCATATGTAATCTTAACTATCTGCGTGTAGACAATGTAGTCCTTTGGTATTGCGAAAAATGCAATGTTACATTAAAGGACCCAGTTAAAGCATGAGAGAGTTACTAGTACTTATTGAAAATCTCTCTCTGTCCCAATTATTTGCTCTTTTTATACTCTTCTACTTAAACTTAATTATATTGCTTGCATATTTGTGTTATAAACTACTTATATCGTCTGCTATGACCATCATAAAGATAATTAATTTGTATCTTTACCAGAGTTACTTGGAGTGTTAGGATAATCTATCTTCACAATTTTATAGCAATATTTAACTCATGTCATCGCCCATAGTGAAAATTTTGTAAATGTTTTGTTGTTGATGTTATTTTTCTGTCAAATTATTAATTTCAAATATTAGAGACCTATTGAAATTCAATTTTGTTATCAAATTTCGTGACAATTCTGTCACACCAGATGTATTACGTGATGGAGCTATACCTGATAACCTAAGGTACAGACCAGGTGTTCCATTGCGTATGTCTATGTCTATGTCAGTATGATGGTCAACAAGTGTTATAGTCATTGGGCTCTCCTTGGGCTAGTAATATGAAAATGCTCTTCAGAACGAAATATCTCAGGTTTGATGCCAGCCACTCTTGATCAATCAAAAGCGCTTCTATATCCAAATCTGACGGGATGGGTGTTAAGGAGTTTTCTGGGTTTAATCCATTGTGGCTAGTGAATATGGTCTATTACCTGTGAAAATCTTGGAAAAACATTTATGCTATATATATATATATATATATATATATATATATATAAATGGCTTATATATTACCCATAGATATTCAGGTTATGCACTAAACTATGTCTAAGTTAAAGTTTCATTGCCAATATAATAACCTTCTTTCACCAGGAAAAAAATGCCAAAATTTATTTCGTTCGATATTTTATTAAATATTAACGGTGCATTTAATAACATATTTTCTTTAAATGAACCTAATCGACTATCAATCTTTGAATGATTTACTTTCTAAAAATTTATTAGTCATCATCACAATATTTTTTAAATAAGTAATTTTAATTCTATCACCAAAGCATCTCTTACGCATCTTCTCAATGCTAAAGAACAAGGGCATGTTTCAACCTTTCATCACATACCAAAGGATGGCTTGTATGGACGACGGCACATTCCTCCGCATAAACTCAATGCAGTCATTTGTCATCTGCGAGGGTAAGGAGAGGAGGGTGGGGGAATAGATGGCACGAAAATGAAAACACGATCGGTGAGAAATGACACCAAGAGTCGGCCCCAGTGTCGAGACGCGTGTCGACGATCCAGCGGAATGATGGATCTGCGTGGGACGAGGCCGGCGACACTAAACACACTCTCTCCATGACTAACCATCGGAATAGATATCCCCCGACCCCGCTTTATATCCGAGTGGGTCACTTTATCATATTTGCGGAGAGCGTCTCATTGGGGACCGTCCACTGTTTGAATCCACGCAATTTCGCTTGTGTGTGTCATGCGAAACATGATGCCAAATAAAAGAAATTGTAGTCGTTAAACATTAAAAGTAAATAATTATCAAAATTACAGAATTTTTTTATAACTTGTATCAAGATAAAGAGCATCAAAATCAAGATGTAGAAACATTAAACGCATCGCAATAAAGATAAATGTAAATTAAAATAAGAAATATCATGGTAAAGAAAAATCAAAATAAAGTGTATCGTGGTTAAGTACATCGAGAGATAAGGAATATCATGATTAATTTACATCAAAACAAGGAATATCTTGATTAAGATATAATATATTGTAACAATTTTAGTTCGATATATTGTCTTATTTTAAGTCAAAATTGAGACAAAAAATATCCAGCTTAAAAATTTTTTTCAAAAAATTTAATTGAATAAGTTTTAAAACCACCTTGAAGCCTGAAAAGCGAATTTGATCTATTTAAAAGTAGATAATTTTTATTGTGGATTGTAGTGAGAAAAAAAAACAATTCTTAGTCTTATGTTCAAATGACTGTGGGTTCGTTACTTGAACCCATCTTGCTTGAAGAGTCTTCTGAAGTTTAATAATTGGAAGGCTTAGACATTTGCATGGAGTGAAATTTTGAAGATGTGTGCCAGCTTAAATGTCAGTATCATCATCTGCTTAGATTCAATTTTTTTTCTAACGGTGAGCACTTAGATGACGAACCCTATGCCACAACAAAGCCAGAAACTACTACACATTTGTCGCTACCCAGCGGGCACCTGTGAACCAAGTCACGGAGGCAAGTACCGTTGCCCTCGCCATACCACCACAAACCCGTTTATAGGGTGGGCCACATTTATACAATATCACAGAAGAAAGGACAGAGAAACACAGAGAGAACAGATAAAGTAAGTAACATCTATGCCCGAACCGAGATTCGAACCCGAGACCCACAGCTTAGGGGTCAGGAACGCTAACACTCAGCCATCGGTCGACTCAGATTCAACTATCAATCTCATTATTTGACCCTGTTCATTATGACGTGATGAGAATCGAATTGAGTTTTTCCAAAATAGAGGACCAGATGGAAACAGTAGTAGTAAAACAAATATATCCAAACGCTTTTGAGAAAGTATTTACTTTCATATTCAATCTTACTATGCCATTAATAGATTAACCCTAAAGCTGTCACATTTAAAGACTATGTGATTACTTTTGAGCCTTCATAAAACAGGATCCAGTTGAGAAAAAAAAATCAAACCGTGAAACGAGGCTATCTAACGCATGACAAGTTGACTAGATACCACAATATATTTCAATGTTTATAATTGCTCTCTGAAATCTGCAAATTACTCACTTTATTTAAACAGCATAATTTCTGCTTATAATTTGAATCTACTTGAAAAAGGATAACATTTAGAAAGTTTTAAATAATTCAGACAGTTCCATGAAACATATGAAATAGTTATTTGGTCTAATATTCCTTAATGATAAATATAAAAATGTATATATAGCAGCTGCAACATATTGGAGAAATATGTCATTATAATCCCTAAAATAACAGTTTAAATACCTGTGATCTTTTTGGAGAGTATCCTTCTGAGAAAATATGTATGGGTTAAGCTTTATAGGATCTTATATTGCTGCTTTAGCATGGAAGGGAAGTTTAAAAAGCAATGTGGGGGGGGGGACAAATCAGATATCAACATCTGAGATTCAAAATTATGATGTGGGTGACTGTGATAAGGCTTTAAGAAGCATCTTTGGTAGAATAAAATATGAGAATATATGGCGAAGAAGAACTAATTCTGAGAGCTCTATAAACTATATAAAGAACCAGATATTGTTAAATTTATCTCAATACAGAGATTAAAATGGGCAGGACATTTGAGCCGGATGATTGACAATCGGGTGACAAACAAAATTTTCTTGGCTCGCCCCATTGGCACCAGAAGAAGAGGACGACCGAAACTCCGATGGCGTGACTGCCTTGAAAATGACCTAAAAACACTAAAAGTGGCAAATTGGATGACCTTATCCAAAAATAGGGGTTCTTGGTATGTACGTCTGAGGAAAGCAAAGGCCCGCCCTGGGCTGTCAGGGCAATAAAGAAGAAGACTGTGATAAGTGGTTTTAATAGATAGAAACTGCCGGCAGAAAAAGTATACAATAAAATAAACGAATGTAATTATGTAATATATAATACATACGTAGTGGTGCTTGTAAACCCCAGACTATACCGTAAAGTTAACGGATTTGGAATATTCATCCATCACCAAACCCCTCGTCGTTTTGAACCACGGTCAAGTGACGAGATCACATTTCAGCTGGCGCCCTCCTCTCCACATCCACACTACACCAGTGGCAGGACTTTGGACATCACATATAAACGTAAGCAAGTTCCCAACCCACGGAACTGCAGCAATCCAGTGAGGGAGAAAGTGGTCGCCCTACCAAGCACTGCATGATTGGGTGGGTGACCACTTTCTCCCTCACTGGATTCAAATGAGGCTTCACTTTGCTGATCTTAACGGGAAGTAGAGTGAAGCTACTGAGCAAAGAATTCATAACATTTATTGATTTACGACCGACCCGCCCGAGGGCACACGGTCAAACAGCCAAATGCGAGTAGCAATCCCGCCAAGTACGAGTGGCACATGTGCGGCGATAGCCGCAGCCCGAATCCACCCCCTGCCAGAGCAACGATACCAAAACACCAGGAGATGGAGAATCAGGTCTCTGGATAGATCCGAAAACTCTAAGGTGGAACCAAACCATCCGGCGACCAGAACCGTCTGGGCATTGCACCCAGCCCGGCGACCACCACCCTGCGGTCCACCAAGACTCTCCCCCAACGGAATCCAGGCAGTCTGCCTTTATTATAATACAATACAAAATAATAATACATAAATAGTGGGCACCACAATTTTGGTGTCCTAAATGATATTAATAACAATAAAACAAAAAGTCTCACTTAGACTATTACAGTTACAAAGAAATTTAAAGTCAATAATTATGACAGATCTAATGTTTTCGTCTGTTATACTGTCCTGTAGTAAAATGTTAATAATTTTTTCCATTGCTTGTTTAAATTTATTATTATTTATAAGATAACTAATTTTCATGTTGTTATAATTTTTGGATAGATGTTATCTCTTATGTTTTGAAACTGTTGACGGTCATAAATTACATGTTTTACGTCTTGGATTTTTCTATCGTATTTACATCTATCCGTTTTTCCATGAAATCATTTTTTGGTATGTGCCAAAAACTCCATGTTCAGTTATTATTTGGTTTAAATAGAAGTTTGAGATGTTTCTTTTGTCTGATACTTTGGGGTATATTGAATAAACATTTCTTGCTTTGTCGGATTCGATCCACTTCTTTTGCCATAAATTTAATTCTTGGTGTCTAAGGTGATTCTTTATTTGTATTCTTGACCATTTTGCTTGGTACTGTACTGTTTCAAGTTCTGTGGCCTGTTTTGCTAATATATCTGCTTGTTCATTCCAAATTATTCCGATGAGAGCTTTTACCCAATGGAAGTCAAAAATGGCGGGATGATTTCTTAATATGTTTAGTATTTGTTGAATTATCTTATCTTCTGTTTTCCAATTACTGATTGCTTGTAGTACCGATTTTGCATCTGAGTGGATATCACATTGGTTTATATTATGTTTTATACAGTAATTTAAGGTGTATAAGATGGTAACTGCCTCAGCTTCAAAGACTGTTGCATTGTCTGATAATCTTATTTTCTTTGTTTTGATTGTTTCTTCTTTATTTCTAATTATAATTGCGCAACCTATCTTTCCGTTTATTTTTGAACCATCTGTGAATGCGTAGTATTGTGTTAATTTAATTTCATTATCCCAGTTTATTGATGCTCTTCCTCAGGGAGGCTCCCAAATTACCTCTTTGGTCCAACTATTTTCTGGTGTATATAATTTATTTTCTATTGTGATAGGTATTTTTTGTTGCCACAGTTGGTATTTTAACTTCTGGGTTTTCGCTTTTAAGTTTATTGGTATGCACCCTGTTAAGATATGTAATGCTTCTGTTGCTGCTGTCCTGTAACACTTACTAAGTTTAAGCAGAGGAATCCTTTGAATTTGTAGTAGCTTGAGATTTAACTTAACTGTGTCCTGGTACCAACATGGGCTTCCATATAGAATGATCTTTTCTAGGACTCGTAAATATATTTCTTAAACTATGTGTGGTTTTAGACCCCATGTAGCTCTGGTTATTCTGTTTAATTTATTTGTAATACCATATATTTTTTCTTTCGTTTCATTCATGTGGGGTATCCAATTTAATTTCTTATCCAGCGTTATGCCTAAATATTTAATATTTTCTGAGTATTTTATATTTTCATCTTTGTATTTAATAGTAGGTCTTCTAGTTATATCTTTTTTAATTATAAATATTGTGTACTTAGATTTTGTCATACTGAGTTCTAGGTTATACTTTTCTGCCCATTTTTGGATTATCTGCAAAGGTAATTTTGATTGGTTGGTGAAATGATAATAGGATTTATTTTCTATTGTTATTATTAGATCATCTGCGAAGGCTTGAATATTTATACCTGTAACTCATTTACAATGATATTCCACGGTATAGGACCCAAGCTAGAACCTTGTGGTACTCCCTTATCGTATCTTTGCTGTATTTTGTTATCGTCGAGATAGGTTCTATCCTTTAAGAATGAAGATATTATTGGTAAAAGATTATTATTTACTTTATAGTACGCTGGATTCCAATGAGGCTTCACTTTGCTGATCTTAACGGGAAGTAGCGTGAAGCTACTGAGCAAAAAAGGCATAAGAAAAAATTATTTAAATTATTAATTTTATTAGCCTATTGTCGAACAAAAGAAAAATAGATATTTACCCTCTTTTACACAAACACATATTTCGGAGTAAATGCTTGAGAGTTTTCATTACCCAAAATAACTCCTTTCCAGAGTCAATATATGGTAGAAGACAAATCTTATAACATTGCTATGCTATTTGTCTTTTCATAATTAGGTTTTATTAGTTTATATTCAGTTTATATAATTTATATTTATTAGTTTAATTAGTTTTTATTTAATAATATGTTTTTATTATAAATATATGTTTGTTCTAAGCATCAAATATTACTGTCTTTCTCCATATGCGTGGCCTATACTTCAGGGTGTCCTTCAGTTTATAGACAATTTGGCGTCATATTGTAAGCGATGTTGGTTTATTTCTGGCACTCTCAGTATTTTTGGTCTTTTGGAACTTGGTTTTGCTTTGGTAAATCCATTTTTTCATTTTTTACTGTACAAATTTATGTAAATTCACCGATGCAGAAATTTTTGAAAAAAAAATATTGATTTTACGTTTAAATGCATTTGTATAATTCTTTTAATTGTGATTCTTAATCTTAGCCTTTTAAAATTAAAAAATTTATTTTAAAAAAATGTGTAAAATCAAGTTTCTTTGGTAATAAATATGTTTGTTTTCACTTAAAAGAAACACAATTTTTACTTTTAAAGCATTTGTAAAATTTGTATAATTATTTTACTTGTGATTCATTGACATAGTGTTTTTAACGCCATTTTTTTTCCAACGCCAACATGCACGAAAACACGCTTCTCGAAAAAAAAAAAAAAATCGCTAATTTTCGGCTATGGGCACTCTAAATATATTTTCCCCCTCAACATTATCTCTACACTTAAAAACTATAATAGTACCCTGTTTAAGAAAATGTTATATCCATCATAACTCAATATATCAATTTATTATCAACTCTTTATTTTGGTTATATTATTATATTAATCAAAAACTGCTTATTTATTTGAATCATTGTAAAAGAATTTAAATATTTTGATTCCCTTAAATGAGAATGGATACAGAGAAAATTTTTTAATTTATAAAATACATATTTCTCTTGTAAAAAACAAATTACATTTAAAACATATAAGTTTAAAAAACATTTAAAGTTAAATTGCTTTTATTTATTTATTTTTAAATTTAATTATAATTTTTATATTTCAGAGAAGTATTCTTAAAGAAATACACTATCTTTTATTATAGAAAATAAAAATAAATATACTTAAAATAAGAAAGCTTGGAAAACTCAGTAAAGGAATGTTTCTTTGTTATGAAAATACAAACAGCTTAATTAAAATGTTGGCACTACTTGATTTTTACAACTCTAGCAACGAAACATTAAATCATAAAGAAAAAAGAAAAAAAAAGAATAGTGGTATTTCGAGAAATCGTAATACTCTTTTATCATTTTAAGTATTGTAAGGAAATGCAAGTAATTTTTAATTTTAACAAAGGGACAGGGAGATGCCATTTCTTTTCTTCAGAAAAAGTTGTACCTCTAATTGGATTTGGGTAAAGGGACACAAACCAAAAATTATATCTAAACAAAAATATTTTGAGATGCAACTTTATATGTTGTTAAAAAATGGAAACATTCCTAGTTTGATTTATTTCATCATGTAAAATTTCATCCTTTTCAAAATTCCTTGGCCGAAAATACTATGGAAAAAAATTTTTTTCTATGCCTAGTTAAAAACAGTCTTAGAACTACGGAAACCACAAACTAGAGAGTGGTTTTAAGCTGGTCACACACACATAATTTTGGTTTGATTTTATCAACAGCTAATCCGAAAATAAAGTAACACCAAAAAATTTATTCAAACTTTTAAGAAATTTCAACATGTAATATATACAAAGAAATTTTCTCGGAACCAAAGTAAGTCACATATATTATTTCAAAATACATAAGATTTAAAACTCTGTTTTTTATAATAAAAATTAAACAAGATCTTACTATACTTGCTGAATGTTATGACGTGGTCTTGGCCTTGATACCTTGAATTAAAGTTTTTCTCGAAGGTATACAGTAGAACTCCTATTATCCTAATCATTGATAATCCGAATCGTTTTTGGAGTTCCAGAAAAATAAATTAGACAGAAGAAGAGAAGGAAAATGAGAAAAACGAAAAAGCTCAAGAAAGAGAAAGGCAAGAGAAGATGAAAATGAGACGTGTATAATTTGAGGTATTCAAAAACATTTTTGAAAATTCTTGTATGTTCAGAAGAAGTTAGTGTTGATGATATAAGACAGTGGATAATGAGTGAGACGTTGGATTTCAAATTGCAAATGATGGTAAACTTATTTAAAGTCTTGATTAAGAAAGTGACTTAATATCCAAATTGAAGCATTTGCCAGGTTTAAAGCTGATTTTAAGTGGACAGATCATTTGTCTGAGTGTGACCACATGCAAATTCTCACTGTCAATCGGATGCGTGACTTGGTTGCCCAAAAAGGGATTAAGACAATGTAACTTACTCTGACCAAGATGTTCAGCAAGCAATTACTTTCATTCACAGCACTGTACATACATACTGTATCAATGTACACTTTTGTAAGTATTTTAACATGTAAATTGCACTTTATTGATTAAAATGTCTTTTTCCTTAAAAATATGCAGTTTTTTCTCCCATTTTCAATGTACAATAATTAATTAAAATGGATTCTTTTAAAAAAAATCCAATTATTCGAATGGGGTTTGGTCACAATTGATTCGGATGATTGGAGTTCTACTGTATTTCAAATTTTTAGAATCGTAAAATTTGAAATTGCATGCTCCTGTTTTCTGATACCAGCAATTGTTCGTGAGGTAGTCAGGGTCCGAAATCAAAACAAAAAGTAATTAAGAGTGTAAATCTAAAGTCAAAAATAATTAAAAAAAAAACTTTTAATAAGTTGATTGAAAATGTTAATAAATTCTATCTTGCTATAATACATGATAAACGTCACATCGTTTATTAATCAAATAACGGATGGCACCCGATGAAAAAAAAAAAAAAGAATTGTCACTTAACCTTTGCCTCGATTTATACTGGAGTTAAGAGTAAAGCAACACATTTTTGGCAACATGCCATTTTCTCTAATGCTGTTTCATAAGACGGTCAATTTCCGTTGGTCAAATTCAAATGCCACATTTTTATTTATCATATTCAATATAAATTACTTTTTTGTTCCACTGTTAAAATTAATTTATCAGTAAAATATATGAATAAGATAGTGACTCTAATTATTTTTTATATCATTTTTAACACTAAATTATATTTTATGTTTTGTTTTGGCTTGTTATTTTAGTTAATGTATGCAAAACCTTTGTTACTAGATTTAACCGCAATTTAAAGAGAGTTGTTATTAAACAAATATAAATCAGGCATCTAAAAAGTATATTTGCAATCCCAAATTAAATTATCAGAAATTTTAAAAAATATTTCAATGATAATTGCAAAATTTATATTACTCAACAGAAAGGCATATATACAGTAGAAATAAAAATACAATTGCAAAATACACATTTTTTCTGTTTAAAAAAATCATATTTTGATTTAATGTTTATGTAAATTCTTCTCATTTGGAATAATTTTATATCCTTTGGTTACATAATTAACAGTGTTAATAAGTAGCTCTTTTTGGACTCTTTTTCACATAGCAAAATTTTATCGTTAATTTTTATTATTCAGTTTATATATGCAATCTAAAATTTAATTGGAAATCATTTTTATATAATTTAATTTATAAGTTATTATAACATATCAAGAAAAATGAAGTCATTAAAGATTTATTTTATAAAATTCAAAAATTATCATATAAACATTTACAAATAGTAGATGTGAAAATATAAAATAAAATGTATCATGTAGTTAGAAATGATCTGAACTCTTTGTAAATTGCTTTTAATAATAGTTAGTTATTTTGCCATCATAAGTAATAACAATATGTTTGTGATATGAGCAATGTAATATAGTTGCTTATATGTAAGGTAACCTTTAGATAGTAAAAATAAGAAAGATTGAATCTAAGGGTGAATAGTTTTACAATTAGGAATTTTTTTAAAGAAAAAAATAAAACCCTCCGAGATTGCAAATAAATTAATTATAACATTTAAATAAATAAATAAAAAAGAAGTAAATTATTATTTTTTTCCCAAATTAAATTGTGAGCAATAGATCTATTTTTTATTAATTGAAATAAGTATGTTTTGTCAAAAAAAATCAACAAACATATTCATTTCTGTTTTGATGAGTATAATATGATTCTTTTTATTATCATCATTATTTTATTAATTAGCTTTTAAACTTTATGCCCACAGGTATAAACTTGAGTGATATGAACTTTAGAAAGTAATAAATACATCATAAAAATAAAAATACGATAATAAAGCTATGAAACTATCAGAAAAAATATTGTTATTTACCACATAAGTAATTCACTTAAAATATGCTGCATCTAATGTATAAATTGAATATAACTTTTACTGAAAAGATTCCATTCTGTATTACTTTTTATTCTCGATAATTTCTATTTTGCAAACTGTCAATTGAAAAACTGTTTTTGGGATACTTTCGAATGCATAAAAATAACTGTATTTTGATCTTGTCTGCTACTTAGGTCTACGTGTCCAATTTGAGATTTAAACAAATGAGAAGATCAACATTGTTGGCTAATTTGGCTTGTTGTCGCTGAACGGTCATTTTTTGCATACGAGGTCTAATTAGACAGAGACCTATGGCTTAAAGTAGATTAAGAACAACTAAAACATCCAATAATAATAAAATCCAATAAAATCAGTAATAAAATCTAACAAAATCAGATAAGATGGGGCTCGAGCCCACAAATTGTTGAACTTAAGGAAAGAGTTAAACCTGTTAGCAACCTCTGAAGAAAAATTTCCATATCACCAAAATAAGCAATTTGTAAAAAAGTAATAAACAGTCGCAGAGTTTATTGGTATCAATGGAATCATAACGAGTTTCATCAAAAAAATAAAAATCATTTTGTGACAAAAAAGAGAAAAAAATCACTATACATGAACCTTTACTTATTTTTTCATAGTTCTTTCTCATATTTAATCATTTTTTGAAGTGTATCTGGACACAAACTTTAGAACTCCCACATTATACAATTTTGCTACATAAGCCGGAAAATGACGGCTTTCAATAGCAAAAGCAAAAAAGATCGAGACAAATCTTTCCATACACTCTTTGACAGAATCTTTTATGTAACTATTGCAAGTCATCCGAAATCATGTTTTTGGAGGAATTGTATTCTTCCTAATTCCTACCCTCCCTCACAATTCCTCACCAGAATTATACAATGGTAACTCCTTTCCTTATCCCTTCCTAATATAGATAAGATCTTCTGTGAGATTTTAATGAGTTTCTACCCCTCAAAATTTCTTTGAATAAATTTGAAAGGATGTTCCCTTCTGAAGCCTAAATTATTCATTCATTCATTCACTGTCGTGTGGCAGCTAGGCTGGCAACATGGGGTGCGTTGCTCCACATTTCCAACTGAACCATATTTTGGTGTGGAGCCCGACGTCCTCAGTACACACATGCCATAGGGACCCGTTTATAGGGTAGGCAACCATTCACTCCACATTCATACAAGGAAAGGACAAAGCCAGGATAGATAGAGAGGAAAAGTACATCCATGCCCGAACCGGATTCGAACCCAGGACTTCTTTATTCGTAGTCAGGCATGCTGACCATTAGACAAGTTGGTCGGCAGCCTAAATTATAAATCATACTTTTATAATAATTTATAATTTATTATGTCCACTTTTTTCCTGCAACTAAAAGAATTAGTAGATAATAAACATTTTGGAAGTGATGAGAAGATGAAGAATGCAGTGACAATTTCGCTCTATGAAATGTCGGTAGAAAAGAATTACATGGGATTTTTGGGTAAAAGATTTTTGAATTTTTGGCGATTATTTTTGATGCCAAGATATACGACAAGACCTGACTAACAATATGGCCTCTACACAAATACGAAACTAAGGTAAATTAAATATTTTAAAATTAAGATTATTTTCTCATTCATGCAGCCAAATTTTTCGCCAAACCAAGGGGTTTCCAATTTCACACCGAGCATGGAATTCTGAAACTCGAAACTCTTGTTTTTTGGTTGTATATTATTGTAAATAGAGGACGATAATTTTGATATGATGTTGTTAGAATACTTTCTAAAGTATTTAGTTAAAGTTACCTCTGTGTCACTTTGGTTAGTTACTAATAGACTTTAATCAATGTGTTAGACTCAATTGTGGTTTTATAATTCATTTGTTCTCTCGAAAATTCTACAACTGACATATATTGACGAACGAAAAGGAGAATATATTACAATTTAGGATATTTATCGTCTAGCATTATGTTAGGTTCTATAAAGGGGTTGCATTTTCCATAAAACAACAAGCATATTTAATTATTGATTTTATTATTGAACATACTATTAATAAGATAACATCAGTGTTGTGTATTAACTTTTTATCACTTTTTTTACACTGATGTTAATCTAAATACAAATGATCAATATCAAATTTGCATTGTTTTCAAATCCTGAGTAGATAAAGTGAGACGCTTAGTACGAGTTTTAAAAATTGACCAGGCCCTTAAAATAGATAACATATTTCATTAAGATATTTAATAGACATGGGTCGTATTCATCTGTCAAAAGGAGGAAACCTGGAAAGCATCCAAGTTTCCAAGCCACCCCAATCACAAATCTCACTCAATCTCTCAAATGTACATGCAGAGATGCAACACCTGTTTGTCGTTGTTTTAGAGAGACTAAGATAAATCAATAATTTTCCACGTCATACATCACGGTTTAACTATTAGATCAGGATGATATAGCTAGTGATATATAGTCTACGAAGTTTAATAAAGGGATTTATTTTTGATAATATTTTACGAATCTATCAAACAATGGATAAGATCCAATAGATGAATGGATCGTAACATTTAGTTTTAGGTAGGCAGATATGTTGATTGCTGAGAAATGACTTTAGTTGCCCATTTCTGACCACCATATAGACTTACTTCGATATTAAGTCTACTTCGCTGTAATTAATAACTAATGGTCATCCTACTTCGCAATAGTTAAACAGCAGACAATAGTTTAACATCTGTTATAGTTCAAAGCTATATACCTT
Organism: Latrodectus hesperus; assembly: GCA_037975125.1. Lineage (NCBI taxonomy): Eukaryota > Metazoa > Arthropoda > Arachnida > Araneae > Theridiidae > Latrodectus > Latrodectus hesperus. The sequence continues at coordinate 48,770,582 of CM075851.1, forward strand.
ATAGTTTTAAACTATGCCAGATATTAAACTACTGATTTGAGCTTCTAATAAATATTTAAAACTGATTGGCAACTATTAAAGATTACTAAATAAGCGAAATAAAATTAACAAGATTTACCTGATAAAAACAGATATTGTCACATATAAAATTACGATAATGGCCTATATTAAATATTTTTAAAGTTTCAAATAATTAGCGTTTTGAAATATTCTAAATAATAATTAAATACTAAAAATGTGATTGATAAAAATACTTAAAAAAAGCGTTTATATCACCACGTAACATCTGTAGATTTGTGAAGAGTCCCTTTTTCGATCCAGCTGAAATAATTCCTGCTACTTTCTGCAAAAAGAATGATAAATTCACTGGCAGGCAGGCAGTTCGATGAATAGTGTATCGGTAAACTTTTTCTTCACGCAGTCGATAATTTCGTTTATTTATGTAATACAACATTTGCCCAAATTCTTATTTAAACGATTAATCTGTTCTATAATCAGAAGTGAATCAATGTACTCACAATTGTTTGTCGTTTAGATAGAAGTCATTATTTATGATATAAATTTTTTTATTTGTCTTTTTCTCTAATTATGCCATTTTCTAATTTAATACTATCATAAACGCCAGATAAAAGTGGATTTAGAAATTATTTAGTTTAAGCTAAAATAGAAATTTATATTTAATGACCACTATGGATATTGAGAATTAATTTGCATTTAATCAAATGTGAATAAAATAGTAAGAGATAACTTTTTATTTTTCATACTCATATTCTTATAATTTAACTAGAGGAATTCTCAAAAGGTTAATTCACTTTTAAAAATACTTATTTATAGCTTAATAAATACTTATTTATACCAGGCATTTGAAAATTAACATGCTTTTTTACTCACAGATTTTCATATTAGTATTGTAACTCTTAGCATAGTTATTTTTAAAGCTTTTGGATCTAAAGCTGTTTGATTATGCCCAATACAAATTTTTATAACATATCGCTGGGACATGCTATGCATCTTACTATCATTTCATGTTAAATTAAATCTGATATACAGATTTTATGGCGGATACTAACTAATTTTCCAGTAAAGGTGACAGGAATTTTTGATGTGTTCGATGTCATGGTATGTTATAAGAAATTTTTAATAATATAATTAAAGCCAAATAACAAAAACATCCCATAAGCCACATAAATAACAAAATATTCACACATTAATTTCTTGACTTGGCTTTTGTTGATTTTCAAATAACTATTTGGAAAAAAATGAAATAAAAAGCTTTTTTAATGGAATAGATAATGAAACAACTCAATATTTTCTTAAAAATAAAAATGACTGATTCTTTTAAGCTTATAAGTACCAGAAATATTAAACTTTTTAAAAAAAAGTTTCAAAAGCAAGGAAAAATTTAATAAAAATTTATTTAAAATATACTTTTAATTTTTTCAATTATTTTTGTTTATTATTTCATTACAAATATTTTTGTATATTATTTCATTACTAAATATGCAAAAAACGCTTTAGTCATGTAGATTTTTGTTATAAAAATTTAAGTATTTTTATAACAAAAATCTACATGACTAAAGCGTTTTTTACATATTTTTTTACATTGGAATTTAACTATGCTATATTTTAAGTATTATAAATGCTGTATGTATTTCCCTTTTGAGATTTTATTTTTTTAACATAAAAGTTTTAATAAGAAATTTTGTAAATTTTATATTTCTATAACTGCTACTAGAATGTTATTTTCTCTAATGAGATTTTCTTAATCTTTCTAATAGGAACGTTGCATCGGATATTAACTATACCATATTTACATAAAGTATGATAAATGCAATTTTAATGACTGATATGGAGAAAAAATTCTCTATTTCATAATATATCTAAGTGAGGAAATATAATTTTTGATGCACACACTGTTTCAAAAACGGTTTTCTTTTCACGAAACTACCTTTTCAGCAAGAAACAAATAACAATCATCTAATTAAACTATCAGTTTCTCTCCTTCCTAAAGAGAATGAGATCCCTCCCTTTTTACATCCCTGCCACTAGAGACAATCCAACAGTCAAACAGATAAATAGCTAGGATTAATGACACTGTAACCGGATCTCCGGAACTCAGACGCGAAATAGAAAGCGTTTAATTAAAGTTTGGCATTAGCTTTCATAATGGGGGGTGGCGGACGAGTACAACCTTCGCCGTCTGTGCGAAGAGAAAGGTGTTACTTTTATTGATTGATCAGAGATTCGACACAATTATTAATAAATAACAATAATAACGCCAGTCGGAGAAGTAACAGAAATCCCTTTGCCCCACCCCCTAGAGAAGAACCCCCCTTTCGAGTATGTCTCATAATTTTTCTCATAATGATAGACCTTCTCCGACTATAATAATGAGCATATATAGAAATATCTGCAGGTTATTGTTTTTCTATTTGATCAGGAAAAGGCGCTATTTTTTTTTACCACCTGCGTTTAGGGGAGGGTTAAACTAGAAGAGGGTGTGGGGGTAGCCCTCGTCAACTATCCCCCCTTCATGCTCCTCATTACTGACCAATGAAGGCGATTGGAAAAGTGACGTAAAAAAAGAGAATTTCTTCTGCAATATCACGACCGTCCCATCGGTTAGCACACGGAGATTCACTTAGAAAAAATTGATTTTGCTGCTCTTATGAATACTTACCATTTTCTTTTTTTTATATGCATCCGGTGGGTTTTAATATACACCTGTCGCAAAGTGGATGGCTCTTATGCTGAAGATAAATGGATGGATCGTCAACCCCCCTCCCTTCTCGATTTCGAGAAATGGTGCTCATTGGGAATTCGATGTTCGTTATAAAGAGAAGGATGGTCTTGAGGTGTTAATGAAATAATTTCAATGAAACACTCGATTCTGAAGATGAAATGGTAAGAACGTGTGTTAAATTTTATATCACTTTAACATGTCTATTTGTTAGAACAGCAGATGGTGTGGCCCTTCAGCAAAAGGGCAATGAGAATGAGATTTAGAGCAGCTGAGAGGGGTTTTCTGATGTCATAAACTCTTAAGATTTAACAATTATTACCCAGGTGTTGAATCGTACATGATATCCAACACCTATAAAGGAGGCTCTATGTTTGTGTCTAATAAAGAATGTATCACGTGTCATGTGGTGAATAAGATATGCTTCGCTAAAATCTATTTATTTCCAAAATGAAATTTAAAATTAACTGAGAATATTTATTTAAAATAATCTGTATTTGTAAATATTTTCAGTCAAAACATTCTTTATTTTAATACTTATATGAGTCCCTTAAGAATATCTGTGTTGCACCAAATTGAGTAAAGATAATGCTTACATTTCTGATTGTCTCTATTGACGAAAGCAAATTAGCACAATCAACCAGCTCATTAATTTGAATCAGCGACAAAGAGCGCACTTGAGCTGAGGATTGAACACAACTGAGCTGAATTGATACCTGATCTGGTATCATTATCTCCACAACTCATACGTGGAGAAAAATTAAACCGCATGAAATTTCAAGGTGGACAGCCTATCTCAGTACAAAGGTCTAAAATTGAGCCAGATATCTGCCAGCTGAGAAAACCAAGCTTTTTTCCACAATTTGGATGCTGAGGCCTGATTCGTAAGGGCATTGTTATCCTTATCAAAAGGTAGTGAGTCGAACCTTGATTTAATCAAAGATTCATAGAGTTCATTAAAAACGGCATAAGCACGTTAGGTAGGTCGTGGTCGCAATGTTCTCCAAGTGAAACAATACTTTTGGAGGTGGCAGTTCAAATATTGATGGGTCTTCTGCTTGTCTTTCAGTTCAAATAACGAAGATTTAAAAACGGTTACTTCCACTTAGCTGCTAGAGCCCAACTCGGGGCTAGATTCAGTGAAACATGCTAGTGCACCAACAACAACTATCCAGTGCCTTCTTATATGGTGTAGATTAATTATTGAGATACGCTTGCAATTTAATATTTTTAGCTACTGGAATCATGAAATATAATCACCCACCCTTATGATTTCAAGCAATAGTCACCTGAATTCTTTGAAATATTTTGACACGAGCAAGACATCTGTAAATATTAATTTTCGAAATGGTCAAAACTAAACTCCATGGCAGGACAGCCCATGTGGGCCAAGACCTACAGTGCCCATAACTGTTTTCATGACCGAAGACACTGGGGTGCGAAGCATATGTCCCAGTTAGGTGGTCAGCCTAACGTACGGCCCCCAGTGTTTAGTTCCCAAGCATGTTTGGTACTCAGTTAATCAACCCACTGAAGGGATGAAAGGCTGAGTCAACCTTGCCCAGCCCGAGGATCAAACCTCGGGACTGCGTCATGTGAGCGTGAAACGCTGCCACTAAGCCACTGGGCTTCATTTCGAAATGGTCACCTGTGGAATAAACTTGCATGGACGAAGACAATATTTTTCTCTATAAGATAACTGAATATCAATAAGAGAAGGAATAAGATTGTGATATTAATTTTAAATACATGTTGGGACAGAGACTTGTAATTTTATATTGCAATCAGGGACCATGTCAAGATCTAAGCAGGTATTCTTCTTTCTAAACTTTTACCCTATAGAAAAAAGAGATATTATGACTTGCTACTTAGCATCTATAAACCTTACCAATATGTTTCAGATTTTTCATCGCTTGCAGCTTAATTCTTGACTGTGTCCTGAAAAAATTCTTACCTACTTGTGTAAACAATTTTGTCTTTAGCTTATCACTGCTTTTTTTTAAAAAAGATTTTTAGAAATAATTATATACATATATATAAAGTTTAGTTTCTAAATAAAAAAATCTAAGTTACAATTAGATTGGGAATTCAAGTTTTGGGATACAGTTCAATTCTGTAATTTTTCATAAATTGCAATGTAATATATACATCATCATAAGTTATGTTATTTCTTTTATAGAAAAAAGTTAACCACACAATTTTGATTCAAATTTTTAAAGAATCGATTATGAAACACAAAGCTCAATTTATTTTCCAGAAACATGAAATTTATTTACCAGAAATATAAAATATCTAATTTAGAATACAAAACTCCTTTTACCAGATAAATTGGTATTTTCCAATTGTTAAATTTGATATTCAATTGTTTTTTACCTTCGTTATATGCGTAATAATTATTGCTTATGTATATTATTTTATAATTATTTCTTCTTTTTTAAGTTAATTTATACAAAATATCTTAAATGCTTATGAAAGCGAATGATTTGTTTTGTATTAATTATAAAACTTGTTATAAAGATAGCTTTCGTGTGCATATACTTTTCTCAGACTCTGCTTTGGTCACAAATCGAAATCGGAAATCTGCCAAGCATTCTCTCCGACAGAACGCGTATGATAGATACAGAAGCTCAACATCCATCTTCATTGTTAAATTGTATCAAAATTGAGAGTTAACATTTCGAAGAATGCACCCCTAATACACTATAGGAAGCTCTTAAAATTAACTCTTTTAACATAATTATTACCGCAGAAGTAAATTATCCATACGGTAAAAATTTACAAATGTTTACCCGTTGATTTTTATGCGAGTAACAAAATGGCAACCCTAAAATCACATTAGTTAAGAAGCTGAAAATATTAAGGTTATCAGAAATTAAATTTTATCGCCATTTTTTTCTTTTTCAAACTAAGGGCCATTTTTACACCGAACCCTCTGCATGCATTGCATAAAAAGATAAACGGAAATATTTCTTTTCCTGTTCGTATAAAACAATTCGTAAAGTTATGTAATGGAAATATTTATTCTTGTATGAAATTCTATGTTCACAGTTGTGGTAAAATACCTAAAAATGTCTTAATTAATTTAAAATGATTTGATGACCATATGGATTTAACTCTAGTCAATCTGAGAGAAATTTATAAAAATCCTAGTATTGTACAATTAATTTATACTTGCACTTCTAAAGTTTTAATTCTTTTGAATGTACATAGATACAAAAAAAACTTGAATTATGACCAATTATATTTCAATTAAATCAAATTCAGGATAGTAAAAGAGAATCAAAATTAATATTTTTTATGAAGCTATTCTTATTTACTTTCAATATGTTTCTCTAGATTTTTAGATTTCTATAAAAATAAAATGCAACAGAAAAGCTTCTGGAGAAATTAGCTCAAATATATCTCATACGAATGGGAAACAAACAAACCTAGTGCATTGAATTCAAAATATATTTATTTCCTCTAATAAATAAAAACATAATCTGTCACACAGTGAGACAGATTTTGAACAACTAATTCATTCATCTCTGAAATGTATATAAACTACACTTTCGTTTTATACATAGAAGGTTTGCCTGGCCTTCATAGTCACCAGACCTATATCCACTTAATTATAGAAAACGAATCTGCTGATTTTGCAAGTGTGATATTCATATCTTATAAATATTGAATAGTATGCTTAAAGAAACCTTAAAATATTAAAAAATCATTTAATCTTTACAAAAGATTTATAAATTATATGCTGCAGGGATAACAATGAATATGAAATATTATTATGATTTGAAATTTAATAAATACTTTGCAAAACATCACAAATATTTTTTTCATTGATGAAGTACTTAAAATTCAAGATTTACGATATACCCGCTGCTGTCACAAAAAATAGAACATTTCATTAATTATATATTATTACTTGTGAAAGAATGCACTGCACATGTGCTTCTAAAGTGTAAATAATTGTTGGGATTTTAAATTTGGAAATATTGACTTATATCATTTAATTTTAGACTTAATATTTGTCCAGGTATTCATCTATAGTGAATTTTTACTTTTATGTTTTATAATCACTAAAACCTATAGTTTTGTAACAATAACTGCATATAAAGATGATTCTACAGTACAAGCTAAATAATTATATCAATAGTATTCATTTTATATGGGATTGTGTTGTTTTTATTGTTGTTGTTTTTAATGCCAGATGGTGTAGCTAAGCTAAACCATCACTATAGAATCAAAAATCATTAAAAAGTTTAAGAATAAAATAAGATTCTCCAAAACCTCGTTCACAGTAAAATCCAGACAATCAAGAATATGTCTCGGGGAGGTCTGATCAGCCTTGCACCCGTGACACTCCAGAAAGACTTTCTGGCCCTGTTGAAAAGAAAGGGACCTAATGTGGACACTCAAAAAACGTGAAAGAGCAGTCTGCTGTATCCTGGGGATATTGAGCTGGTACCACCCACGAGGTTTTTTCCCCAAAGTACCAAGAATGGGCAGGTGGATCTCTAAAAATTGCGTTTAATTCCATCTTTTTAAAAATGGAGATTTCCAAAAACGTTAGAATAGCGTTGACCTGCAAGGTGTCAGCAGGGGCAGACTTGGTCAAGCTATCTGCAATTTCATTACCACTCAATCCAACATAGGAAGGAACCCATTGAAAATGTATATAGAGTGTTTAGTAGAAAGTCGTGTCACAAGGTCTAAAATATTCAAATATATATAGGATTGTAATTTTATTAATTACTTTGATAAGAACTACCTCACAGTAAAGTGACTGTTAGTGATAAAACAATGTTAAATTTTAATAAAACAGTAAAAATATTAATAAATTTTGAATAACAACTTTAATGGATTAATAGAAAATTAGAAAAATATAAGAAATTTTCTGTACTCTTTAAGAAGAGAATTATTTTGATATATCCATATAGAATTTTTCATTACATGGTTTTACTGACAAGAATACAAAATAATAAAACTAAAATAAGTAGATGAAAAAAATATGGAAAAAGGAAAAAATCTCATTAAATGCATGAATAATTTAATTTTTATTCAAAAAATTATCTTCATACATAAATGGATTTTCTTACAAAATAAATTAAATGGATAATTTAATTTATTTAAAAAAAAGTATACTGAGTAATTAATCATCTATGTTAAATTCTAAAGCATGGATATTTTTAATAAAAGTAATCAAAAATCTATATTCGTTATCTTAAAGTAGATATTTGTTGATAATTTGAATTTATTCGTGGTTTTATATTTGACAAAATACTTATTTCCTTAAATTTCAAATAAAATGAAAGGCTTTATTTAGATTTAATTCGGAATATATTTTTCTGTGGTTAGTTTGTTTATAAACTTTTAAAATTACGACATTTTACATTAAATATTCGAAAACTGTTTTGTTTGAAAATTTGGCAGTGAAAATACACTGACTGATATTTAAAAAAGTATTTTATTTTTTGAAATTGTTGTGTAAAGGTAGTTATTACTTTTTTTTTTTTTTGGAAAAATAATGTAAATTTATATTACATTAAATGAATATTTATGATTTTTTTATTAATTTATGTATTCCGTTAAAACATTATATTTTTTTATGAATATTACATTACTTTCCGAGGATAACTTTCGTTGCTAATCTGCAGTGATTATCGCAGTTGTGTATTTTATTGTACTGTAAAATAATGAACAAATTTCTAATTATTCATCACTAATAATAGGGACATAATAAGGTTGTCTAGAAGAAATATTTTAAAAAATAAAAATTTTGATATTTTTATACATATTGTACCGTATGAGAAAATCAAATTTATTTTAAAATTGGTCTCTAAAAATTCAAAATATTTTTAATTCTAATCACGTAAACTTTTACACATTCAACCACTTGATGACTTTCAGTTCTATGAAAGTTAAAAAAGACAAAAAGAAATTTAATTTACTCGTAAATAAGCTTAAGGAGGGGTTCTTAAACTAGACTAATTTTTACAATAATATTCTTATTATTGTAGCTACAGTTCTTATCTTAGCTACAGAAGCCGTAGCTAAATATTACATGATATGATATTCTTCATGTAATATTTAGCTACGGCTTCTGTGGTTAGCTTGTACTTTTTAAATTATCTTAACTTCTGACGTTTTCCAATCAGCTCACTTGACCTAGCTACAGTCAAACATGTAACACTCTCAATTTACCGAAATGCTATTATCTGATATACTATTTGAAACTCAATTGTATGGCATTCTCAATTAATTTATGAGATTACATAAATATCACTTCTAACTCCTGCAACTTCCTATAAACATTAAATCTACTCATATTTTAATATTTTTTCTCTGAAGGAGGAAAATCAAAATGCTTGTCATTGACGTTTTCTTAAATTTTTCTTGGTTTTATTTTAAAATTCAATTAAATCTAATGATGAAAATTATAGAATTTTGAAGCCTAATTTTTAAATATTTTAATTAAAAGTTAATGCTATTTCATGATTTTCAATTGTGTAAAATTTAAATTTCTTAAAAAATTTCTTTTTACACTAATATTAATTTTTTTTAAAAAAAAGGATATTTTAAATTTTATCATCATTAACATACTCTTTCAATCATTGGATGAGTTTATTATCCAACATAAACTTGATTCCATAATATTAGTGGCTTAAAAATCCAATTTAATTGCGCTTTTTTTGATAAAAAAATTGTATTTTAGTTTTATTTTTGTATAATCTCCAATAAAGTTGTACGTAATAGTGGAAAAAATAGCAGGACTTTATATGCGTGAAACTAAAGGGAAATCGCTTAAAAGTTTGATCCTTTAATGTAATATTCGAAGACCATCTATTTTGAAGAAAGTTATAAACATACCATTCCTTGAGAACATGTGACTGGAGGACAGATCACTGTACCTTGACTCAAATGCATGCTGTAACCAGTGATGGCGCGTGGTCAGCATGTCCGGCAGCCGGACTTCATCCACTCCCACTGTGAACCAAAACGCGCACAAAACACACTACTTCCCCAAAAATTCCTTTTTTACGACACAGTCAGCAGGTATTCTTCTCACCTCCACTCATCCAAACGATAATAGAGAGAAGAGAACGGAATCCGGAAGATAGAGAGAGAGAATCAGGAGGGTGGACGAACAGTGGGGAGGAGAAGGACAAAAGCAGACGATGATGCTCGGGCGAGAGAGAGAGAGCGAAGGGTGATCGGTCTTCCAGTGAGAGAGGAGAGAAGGCCGGACTGCACCTGCGCTCAGGAGGTCCGGGAGAAATGAGGGGGGACGCCGGACGGTGCCGGATTGGAGACGGAGGAGTATGAAGAGGAATTTTCGAATGTCGAGTGGATGTCACCTGATGGGGTGGGACTTACAAGTGGACACGATATATACATTGGACAGCAGGATTTTTGGAATACTTAACTATACAGTTATTTACCTCCAAAAGAATCGCATGTACCAATCTAATAGAAAAGATTGAAATTATATTACATAGATTCTATTGAACTTGATTATTATGTTTGTAATTATATTTTTCCTTCCAATGTGTGTCGTGTGGATAAAGATGATGACGTTAAAAGATAATGATGTTTTTCTAGTTATAATTATTTTAAGAAAATATTTATCACACCGTGAAACATCATTTTGATTTAATTTTAATTAAGAATGGAAGTGTAAATTATAATTATATAACAAATTCTAACATTATATAAATTTTACTTATTTATTTTTATCATATAACTACAGTAATAATAAATGTAAATTTAATGTACAGTAATAGTAAATGTATAATAAATGATTTTAATTCTTACATACTTAAGAATTATAGAAAAATCAATCTCTTCAAAAGATATATTTTAAACTAGTTTATGCAATTAACTAATTCTTAAAGTACTACTTATTTGTAATCTAAAAAGTGAGGATAATATATAAGTATATAAAGCATAAAATTATTTTAAGTATAAAATTTTTATTATAAATAATGAAACTTTTTTAAATTTCGTTAATTTATTCAATTACTAAAATAAAATAGTATGTATTACCTTAAGAGATCACACAAAAAAATTTAATCGTTTTGCAGCAATTATATATATATATACATATAGGAAAATTCCTAAGAAACCACCACGACAGATCGCATATAAATAATAAGAACTCTGCAAATAACTTCCGTTATTTCACTATGGTTGGGATCAAACACAAGATCTTCTATTTAAGGAACAAGGTTTTTAACATTTTTACAGACAACCCTTGATAAGAAATTAATGTTGTTGAGCAGTATTCTAACTATGACTTTAATAAATATATCAATGCTTCCAATCAGTATGTTATATCAAAATTTTGCCTATTGATAGCTTAATATCATTATTAAATTGTTTGCGTTAGAAGGATACCAAGTCTTATTCAACGTTAGTTTAAAATTATGAAGTGGCAGCAGCAATCACAGAGGAAAATGAAAAAATACAACATACTTTTAGGTTAAGAAATAATGACGAAATTGTCATTCAAACTAATTCTTTTTTTTTGTGATGTAAATGAACTTTTGCTAGTGGCTTGATGATATGCATAGATTATAAGATAGAAAATGATTTTCTTTATTTTAACCGCTTCTTTATTTTGATGTCAAGATCAGATTGGACTTCCTTTTCTTCAAGAGCTTATACAAAAACAATAAGTAAAGAGCTAATTCAACGAAAGTTTAATATGTATAGGCTTTCTCAACAATGCAGTCCTCAATAGAAATGAATATCAGACAGCTACCCAACTTGTCTAGTGGTCAGCATGCCTGGCTATGGATAGGGAGGTCCTGGGTTCGAATCCCGGTTCGGGAATGGATGTACTTTCTCTCTCTCTCTATCTATCCTGTCTTTGTCCTTTCCTTGTATGAATGGGTTGTGAATGGTTGCCTGCCCTATAAACGGGTACTTATGGCATGTGTGTACTGAGACTCCACACCGAAATATGGTGCAGTTGGAAAAGTGGAGCAGCGCACCCCATAATGGCAGCCTAGCTGGTACACGACAACAACATCAGACCTACCTTCTTCTAGACATCGGAATATACATACATAACTGTGTATGTGATACCCGGATTGTACTATAAGGTGTACAGATTTAGAATATTCTCCTGTCACCAAGATCGTCGTAATTTTGAAATGCGGTCAGGTGAGGAGATCACACCTACGCTAGCATCCTCCTAACCCCATCCACACCATGCCCACTAAAGGACTTTGGCCGTCGTAAATTAATGTGGACACATTCCCAATCCCCGCATTTCTAGCATGGGGATAGAATGCGGTCACCCACCCAACGACTGCAAATGGTAAATGATGCTTCCTCTCAATGAAAACAAAGGTTTTCTTCATTCTGATGCCATTGCAAAAAACTATAAATGGTATTGATCAATAAAGATTATTTTCAAACTAGTGTCAATAAGTCTGCTTACTTCAACTTAATATTATTATGTTAAGGCCAATAAGAGAAAAAGTGTTTTCTATGTTAAATAAATGTTTATATGCTGTATGTTTTAGGGGAAATAACCATAAAATACTGTCATCTTACACTCTAAAATCAGTAATAGAAGATTTATTTCAGATTTTATTAAGCTGAGTTCAATTTATAGAGTCAGTCAACCAATAAGATATTTGTACTCGAAAATCTACAGGACAAAAAATTCTATTTCCATTAAAATCGACATTGGCGTAACATTTTAATTGGCCTTTTCATTGCGTGCTTATATTCCAGCTCTCTCCTCAACTCGAGCAAAAACCTCGAGGCAACTGAAGCCATCCCAAAACGAAAAACAGCACAGCCAGTTAACACGCCGAATTGGACACATTTAAGCACAAAATACTGCACCAAACAAAAAAATGCGATATTCGAGAAGGTAGAAAAACGTGGCACTAAATTGTCCAGAAAGGCAGAAGAAAACAAATAGAGTGCGAGGGGAGAGGGAGATGGACCCAGGGAGCAGCGAAAGGGGTGCGTGTGTGTGCACGTGACTTTCGGGCTGAGGCGCGACCCGCTGGAGCGACGACTTTCACCACCCCGGGGCGCTCAGCCTCCTGAGAGCAGAGATATGGAGCGGAAAGATGATCAGCATCCTCATCCTCAGCATCACTTTCTCTCCGTTTTCTCTCTCTATTCACTTCACTTCCTATCCCCACCCCTTCCGGCGACGTCACGTTTCCCCTTCGGAGGAGAACTGGTCCGTCTGCAAAGGTAAGGGGGCAGGAATCGATGGCGTGAGCAGTGACCGGAAGTGATCAGGGCGCTGGAAGTCATGCCTATCAGATTCTGTCACAAGTTTATGTGTTTATGAGATTTAAACCCATAAAAGAGATATTTCTTTAAAAATGAACAATCGTTTTATTTTTCCAAAATCAAAGAATAATTACCTTTGATATTATGGTATCAAAAAGGGTAAACTATAGCTCTTTCTCCTAACGTTACTTTTACTCCTTTTAAAAATATTTTATTACATTTTCGACGACGCATTCAAGAGAATCAAGTTTTTTAAAGCTGTCGTAAGGATTATTAAGATCTCATAAACTTCTACACTCTAAAAGACATTCAATAAATAAAGTATGTGTAGGTCTTTTAGATTAATATTACATTGCGAGAAAATGAGATTATATACTGTAAAGATATTTTTAAACATCAATAGCATAATACCTTTTAAGTAGACTCATAGATAGTAGATAGGACTTTTCATAAATCTTCTCTCTCTCTTCTTCTTCTTTTTAGAATTGGGTTTGTATGTCATTGGGCACCTCTGCTTTTATCAGCATTTTGTACTATTAACTCCAAACCCAATGTTTCATAGCTCCAGTTGCTCGGGTCACCCACTTTATTAATAAAGTCCGATAACCTTTTAATGGAGTCTAGGTGTAACTCTCTAGTACGTGGATGATACCTAAAGAAGTTAATCTAGGGAGGAAGCAAGGGCCTCGCATTCGTAAATGATATGCTTGGCCGTTTCCTCTTGCATATGACATTTCCTGCAGATAGGGTCTTGCTGAAACAGTCCCATTTTACGGAGGTGTTTTCTGAAATAGTAGTGCCGAGTTATGAAGCCTACGATTAAACGTATCTTCTGCCTAGAGCATCTTAGAATTTCAGAGGCAATCCTTGCTGGTGATCTACAGATCATACTTTTAGCGTGGGTTTGACTAGTAGTGTTGAGCCAAGCTTCATACATCTTCCGTTTTTCCCATCTAAGAACACTGGTTTTTGCGGTCTTCAAATTGATCCCACAAAAAGGTTCTGCACCGATGGGAACAAAAGATGATCCTTGTACTTTTCATAGATAGTAAATAGATAGGAAATGGAGCAAGGAAGGAAGTGAAAACTTGCTGGAGGCAACAATATTTAAATATTCAAATAGATGAATCAAATTACTATTTTTTACTATAAATTAGGAGACCTAAAGCCATTTATAGACTTTTTTTACTATAAACATGCATATTTAGGATTGCTTTTTAGAAGAAGTGTTCATAAACAATCAGATTTTTATGGACACATCTTCAGTTTGTATGTCCTAAAAGGCAAAATTTGATAACTTTCTATCTAACAGATGTTTATATCAAAAGCAAAAAATATCCATCTCCCATTCTTCAGCAGCAATGGCTGGGATCAAACCTGTTACCTTCTTCTCCGAAGCAAATCTTCTTATTCTTATGGTGAGTCTGGTTTAAAATGATTGGTATGTGGGAGAAAACATAGAAAACTAATAGGCAATTACTTACTTTTATATTAATATATTTAAACAAAAATGCCAAATCTCGGTACTCAGTAGTGTCCAATATCAACTCCAGAATTTTCATTCGAAAAAACATAATTAATTAGCTCATAATGTATCGGAATAAAAATGCAAAAATTGTGATGCTCAACAGTAACAAGTATCATCTGCGGAATTTTCATTTACAAGAACATTATTAAATAGATCAACATTCCTATCAAAGAACATTCATTATTTGGGGTCCAACATTGATACAGGAAGTGCACTTGTACCTCCTCAATAATTTCTCAAATACAAACCAATAATACAAAATTAAATCAGAATTCAGCATTTAAAATTTTTCATTATGTATTACACTTTTATTTTCTTTCAAATTTGTTGTACAGTTCAAAATTACTTGATAATACGAATTTTTATTTGACATATAATAACTAATAGAAAACATTGCTATATTTTTATTTATTTATTTATTATTTGTATTTCTGAGCTGTCACAAAGACAGGAATAAAAAAATATTCTACAAAATAAAAATAATGCATCAAATGATCTTTCTATAATCCTCAGTATCTTTTATTCCTTTACTTGTACTTCCCCCATTTTTAAAACACACAATACTTTTCAATCTAAAATTTTTTCTATTTTACTTGAATTATTCTTAATTTAATTTTTCATAAAAATGTGACTTCTACGTTGTTGTCGTGTGCCAGCCAGGCTGGCAATATGGGATGCGCTGCTCCACTTTTCCAACTGAACCATATTTTGGTGTGGAGTCCGACTTCCTCAGTACACACATGCCATAGGGACCCGTTTATAGGGTAGGCAACCAATCACTCCATATTCATACAAGGAAAGGACAAAGACAGGATAGATAGAGAGAGAAAGTACATCCATGCCCGAACCGGGATTCGAACCCAGGACCTCCCTATCCGCAGTCAGATACGGTGACCACTAGACAAGTTGGGTGGCTGTAACTTCTATAAAACGCTTATATAAAAAAGGCTTATTTCACATGTAGTTCTATTTATTTACACAATAATGTAATAAAATACAAAATGTCTTTCATGTGAAATACAGTAAATTACATTACATCATGTAACTTATTTCTTCACATCATAAATAGTTAATAGTAAACGAATACTAATCAAATTATATATTAAAAAGCATGTATATTTTAGAAATTTTTCTGTTCTGATTTCAAATCTACAGTAAAAGTCAACCGACTTTCAAATGAAGATCTACACTCTTGTTAGCACACATTCTCCAAACACCAATGGACGAAGGTGAGACCCTATTGAACTTCATACATCAATGGGCCTTTTCTGAATAATGGATTTTGACTTCGCAAGGTATTGAGCATGTGATCTTCCGGATAGAGAACAACGCTGCTCCTTATTGGTTCCGTTATAATAAGGAAAATTTGTTAAAAATAGCACATTCTGAATATTTACGACCAAAAAATTGCTTAGGTAGAATAAATAGGAAGAAGAAAATCAGCTTATAAATCAGGTAGTCTTTAACATCGATAGGCCTTTTCTGAATAATGGCCCTCGGATAGGCTGGTATCGAGCATGTGACCTTCCAGTACGAGAACAGCGATTCTCCTTATTGGTTCAATTATAATGAGAAACATTTGTTAAAAAATAGCATGATTTAAATATTTACGTCCAAAAAAAATGCTTAAGTAGAATAAATAGGAAGAGGAAAATCAATTTTATAAATCAGGCCACTTCCACTCGCAATTTCCAATGATCGAGACATGATTAAGAGGGATAATTTCCTTCGAAATGTTCGCGAAAGGAACGAGAGACTTGAAAAGGATGCGCATCGGAAGTAGAAATCAAAGGTGGGAGTAGGGGGGTTGACGTTCGAGAGGTCCGAATTCGGGTTGTTACACTTTCGATTGGGTTTCCGTGACCAAAGTCCAATGCTACGTGGAGTGAAAACGGCGCCAAGGCAAGTACCAAAGTTCCCAGAAAACAAAACATCAAATTGAACGAAAAGATTCGGAGTGCTTCCTAAGGGCGACGGTCGTTCGGGGAGAAAACTTTTCCCGTTTTCCTCGGGAATAATTAGCTCATGAGACCGGAAAAGCGATCGCTGTAAAGTGGATTTTGATATATTTTACGAGGACCTCCTGTTCGAGAGCTGTTCGTTCCGGGGAGCTTGTTAAATCTCGTCGAACGGAATGGTTCAGTTCGATAGCTCTTCACCCGTAATCATTCTTTCTCTGCCATGCACTCGATGATCGTTGAAATTGCAGTAAAACATGGCATCGTTCTGAAAAATCAGAACTTGTTTTCATTTCGTAGAAAATTTTGCATATAAATGGTAGAGAAATTTATAAATTTAAACTCGAATACGTTCTTCGAATTAGTGGAAGTAAATTTTTTTCTTTGCTGAATCAATACAAATCTAATATTATACTCATGGATGGCAACAATATACTAAAAACAGTTATTAATGTGGTTGAATTTTCGAATGATATAAACATTTTTTGTGGAGAATAAATTATGATTCAAATTCTTTTTTGGATAATATAATCAAAACGAAGTTGCTTCTGTAAAATGGATAGTTAAAGGGTATAATGTTGTTTACAATAATTTTATACCTTAAAAAAGCTTTAATTAATACTCACAGTTTAATACCGTCAATATTGATTATTCTGAGTAACGATACAAAGGAGAAAGTTAGATATGGGAATCAACTTCATGAACTGTTGAATTGAAGTCTAGAGTATTAACCATTTAGTTGATAGACTGGTCTTCTTTCAAAGAAAACTCTTCGTAGATAGTGGGGTCGTATATATGCATGGGACGAAGTCAAGATTATCCATAAGCACCTATATGCATGTAAAAATTAAAAAGCAAAACATCCATACCCAGTAATTCAGGAATTGCTGGATGCAAACCTGAAACCTTCTACTCTGAAAAGCGTGATTCTATTAATGTGTCATGAGCGTGAACATTACATCGGTGTCCTTCAGATTTTTTCAGTTTTTCTCCTCATATGGTCCTCTTAGAAGTTAAGTGCATTTATGCGAAGTATATAAGGCATAAAAAGCTATCTTTTGTTGCCCAGCGTGTTAATGTCATGATAAAAAATCATCTTTAATAGTTTCATAAAACAGCTCCAATATGATAAAAATAAATTCTGATATTTAAAACAAGCGCTTAATATGACTGCATTAAAAGGTAAGTATAGTATATATTAAAAACAAATTAAGCATTTTTGTTATCTGTATAAATATAAAACAAACTAATTTTTATCCTATTATATTAGAGAGATAAATGTAGGAAGTATCAAATCGTTGATTAAAAAGTGTCATAAAATTCTTTAAAACATTCGAATAAATCTATTAAATAAATCACAGACAACTAAAAGCTTTTTCAAAATAACTTTATAAGGAATAAAATAAGTTTCTGGAAGTGATAATAAAGAAATAGAAGCATATCCATTTGGGAAGATGTTACCCAAATGAAGAAACACCAAAGATCATTACAATTTCAAGTTCTAATACGTCATTTAAGTGCTCAAAGGTATTAGAATTCACGGTTTGACTACCTGTAGCTCTTTTTGCATAATTTAAGTTGGATAATGTTTCTTATTAAATCTGGAAGCGGATAGATAAGAGAAATAGAAGATAAGATTAGATAAGTGAATTTTTCTAAAGAGCTAATACATATAAAAAACAAACCGATCCAGTTTATTAAGCACAGTCGGATGGAGAACAAATGATCTACACTTGTACACAGAATCCATGAACATAGCAGCATAAGTGAATATCAACGTTCAAATTCTTGTTCATTAAAACTTCTTCTTCTTCATAGAGTTGGGTTTGTATGTCATTGGGCACTTCTGCTTTTATCAGCATTTTGTACTATTAATTCCAAACCCAATGTTTCCTAGTTCCAGTTGCTCGGGTCAACCACTTTATTAATAAAGTTCGATATAACCATTTAATGGAGTCAAGGTGTAACTCTCAAGTATGGATGATGCCTAAAGATGTTAATCTAGGGAGGGCAAAAGCTTCGCATTCGTAAATGATATGCTTGGCCATTTCCTCTTGTGTATGACATTTCCTGTAGATAGGGTCTTGCTGAAACAGTCCCATTTTATGGAGGTGTTTTCTGAAATAGTAGTGCCCAGTTATGAAGCCTACGATTAAACGTATCTTCCGCCTAGAGCATCTTAGAATTTCAGAGGCAATCCTCGCTGATGATCCACAGACCATACTTTTAGCGTGGGTTTGACCAGAAGTGTTGAGCCACGCTTCATACCTCTTCCGTTTTTCCCATCTAAGAACATTGGTTTTTGCGGTCTTCAAATTGATCTCACAAAAAGTTTCTGCACCAATAGGAGCAAAAGACGATACTTAGTTTAGCAAGTTCATCAGCTCTTTCATTACCTTCGATACCTTTGTGCCCTGGCACCCATACAAGGATCACCTTGTTTCTAGTTGCCAGTTCTGTAAGAAGGTTTCTACATTCCAAAATCATTTTAGATTAGATTTCTAAAGAACTGAGCGCTTTTAAAGCGGCTTAACTGTCACTAAAAATGAGAATCCGCTTACCGTGGTAGCCCTTCCTCATATTTAGTCGCAGACAGTGGATAATGGCCAAAATTTCTGCCTGGAAGACCGTTGCGTATCGCCCAAGGCTTACAGTCATTAAGACTTACGACGATATCTTGTACATCTTGAATATTGATACCTGTACAGTTCTTTAAAAAACGCAATTCGTACTTATTTGTACATCTTACATCAAGATTTTGTGACACTCATGTTACACTTTCATATATTTTTAATCACACTAGATAAACGTGAACATTGAAATTGTTCCTTTTCTTTACTGCCACCTTTGAATATATGAATTACATCTATATAATTCATATATTCAAATAGCTAAATATGTATTGCTTATATATATGTATATATATATATATATATATATATATATATATATATATATATATATATATATATATATATATATATATATATATATATATATATATATATATATATATATATATATATATATATATATATATATATATATATATATATATATATATATATATATAAGCAATACATATTTAGCTGTTGATGCGATTTGAGCACTGTGCGTTGAAACGCAATGTATATTTTACAATAAAATACATCTAAATTCATATTCACAATTTCATGCTTTTTTATATACTGGAAAAGTTCATATCTTTCAATTTTCTATGACATTGATATTCTAAAATTAATTTTTCATATATTTGTAAAACAATAATGGAAGCATATTTTCTTAGAATACAGTTGCTAATTGTTCATATGATTAACAATCACAATCAGCTATATAAATAATGAATTTGCATATAGATATTTATTAGATTTATAATAGGTTGTTGTTGTTGTCGTGTGCCAGCTAGGCTGGCAATATGGGGTGCGCTGCTCTACTTTTTCAACTGAACCATATTTTGGTGTGGAGTCCAACTTCTTCAGTACACACATGCCATAGGGACACGTTTAAAGGATAGGCAAGCATTTACAACACCTTCATACACAGAAAGGACATAGGCAGGATAGATAGTACATCCATGCACGAACTGGGATTCGAACCCAGGACCTCCCTATCCGTAGTCAAGGACTCTGACCACTAGGCAGGGCGGGCGGCAGTTATGCTAGGTAATCATGAGGATTATTTAAAGTAATTAACGTTTCTTTATCTAGCTGGTAGCTTAGAAGTTGTACTGTATACATAGACGCATGAATTCCTTCCTATCTACGCATGAATTCCTTTCTAGTATTGTACCATTTTTGATTATGTCTAAATATTTTCTACGGGACTGATTTCACTGTGGCCATTTTCATTGCTAAAGATTTCGAATTTGATTTACTGATTGCATTTAAAGCTGCAGTGGTCTGAGAAAGTTAGGTGGTAGATTATTCTGTTCTTGACCAAGTGAAGAAGTCATCGTGTTCTTTCAATCCATCTGTGGCGCATAAAATATGTTGTGGTCGCAATGTCTCTCCATTAGTGGGACATAAGTCGCATGAAACAAGTTGTTGTATTTGCTTATCCCCGACTGACGTGACAGTACCATCACACCAGCCCCATGAATCCAAAAATAGTCACCCTCTCAAGCACCACCTCCGGTCTCAACTCCATTTATGAAAAGTGGGATGTAAGAGCAGCTTCTGTTGGTACAAAGTACCTGGAGCACCCAAGTCAGAACCCAAGTGTAGATGTCTGACTTTGCTCCGTTGCCCCAGGCTTTAGCTGGACATAGTGGAGTGGCCTTCACGCCTTGGGTGACCCTACCGGGAAATTACTTACCCGGCGTACTTCACCCACTCCGCCCAGGAACACCCCCTCAACAACTAGTGCACACCATGAGGCAGCCTGTGGGACTTGAGGAGGCATGAAACAAGTTCAAATGTTGACCACATCACGTGATGATGACTTAAAAGTACGAGAGAACTAGCAGTGTTTGGTAGATTTTCTGTCGGCAAAAGCAGGCAGCTGGAACTATTGCGAAACCAAAGGAACAAATGTTTGCGGTTTCCAAACTTTTTTGATAAAATAAACAATGATTGTCTTTTCTCTTTAGTTAAATTGCTTCCTTTTTTCAAATTCTTTTTTTTTCCCTGTAACATAATTAACGTAAAATGATATATTGTGTTTATTTCAGTTTCAAAACGAATTGTTCTTTCATCTGTTGCTTAATTCCTTTTATTTCTAAGTGCCTCATGATTTACTTGCAACTCCCTAATAAAGATTGAGTTCGCTGAGAAACTTATTTGAAAAAAAAAAAACTTTTTAATTCTCTCCCCCAATTATCAGGCGAAGCATCTTTACTTTCCCTTTACTTTAACTTGATTTATTTATCAAATTATACGAAGAAAATGTACTTCCATTTTTCCCATGCTGTTATCAGCTCAAAGTTACCGGTTATAGGTGACACTATGACCCTAAATTGAGGACACCTGATTGGATTACACCATCACGCGCAGAACAACAAAGATCCGCCTATTTTTATGCAAATGAAGCACCAAGTGGACGGCCATATTACACACGCAGCCTTGTTGCCAGAACCCTTTCCCCCAACTTTCCAAAGACCAAACGATAAATTATTAATTGTTCCGGTATTCTTCTCTCCTTTATGCATGCGTAGGGCCTTGACGCAATGACGGAGCGATAACAACGTCAAAATGTTTTTATGATTTTTATCTTTTAAATGATTGATTATGTCTTGTTTGGCGAAGATACAATCTTCCTTAATATTTGTGGCGCAAGAAAAAAGCCTCCAAAGACTGGTTTTGTAGAAAAGCCTTTCGTCAAATATGATTAAATTGGAGTTTGGTTTTTCAAGTCAAAGCTAGTTGCATTAGCGAGCACAAACTTCCTTAAATTTAGATTTTATCTTCACTTAATAGACGTCAATGGGTGAATTAACACCACTTAATTGGGCGTATTTTTACTTTAAATGCATTTTAAATGTCAAACATGTATCTGATTCCTGCAATGAGAATAGAAATATGATCAAAATCGAAAAACTTTCCTCGTGTTTTGAGAGGAAATACTTTTGAATTAAAATTATTTATGTGTCATCAAAATTATTAAGTAGCATGACTTACGAGGTGTAAACAGATACCTATTTTGCAAAAGAAGAAAAGCTATATAAAATGATATGTTAAATTTAAGAAAATATTTATTATAAATATTTTATAAATAATACAGAAAAAATAGGTTATTCTAAAATGAATAGATAGTTTTTAAAATGGTACAGACAAAACTAATACCAAGTATTCAAGTCATCCTTATGTATATTAATAAGTAATATCAGGAATTTTTTAGTTTGCTCCTTTTCCAATTGATAAAATTCTCCTTTGCCTAAGGATGATTTTTTTTCAAGGAGAATTATTTAGTTTTTTGATGATCCGCGCGCGCGCGCTCACTACAAAGGACAATTCATAATAAAATGAGCAAGGCCGGTATATTCTCTAGATCTTAATTTCATAATTGAACATAACAAACTTACCAAAACTTACATTGATGCGGATCTATTTTCCTGATTCATTCCAAGAAAATATCAAATTAAAATTTTGGAATATGCTATCAATAGCAATGTATTTCCGATCGCATATTTGCTGAGCAGGGAGGATTATTTTGAGAACTTCTTAACGAGATTTTCGTAAATATATTCATGACTATATAAAACTAATGATTTTGGGACCACAACATATTTGATGAGCCCAGTCGCTATTATTGAACATGCTGGATACTCGTTTGGGTCGAACTTATTACCTCCCTTCCACAAGAACGACTATTTTCCCAACTATTCCACAACGGCAAAATAAAAAAGTATTTTTAAAAGCCAAGTACACCATGGCATCTTTGAAGAAAATAAAGTGTCCAATGTTTAAGAATCCGGAGTACCATATGCAAAACAAAAATATCTTCAATTTGTAAGGAAATGATTTGGAAAATATGATAATAAATGAAAGAAACGGTGAAATTTTAAAGAAAATTATATTTTATATAGTAAAGGATATACATTTTTCTTTAAAAAATGTATCCAAATTCATAAAACTTCTTGAAAGTTTCGTAATGTACTATCATAAAGAGTTTCCAAATTACATAGGCAAAACTCCCAGTCCATAGTATTTTTTCTTCAATTAATTACTTCATCGATTTACCACCTGAAGAATTTATGTATTCGAAATCCTTTAGAAATCATAAATTTTGGAAATTTTAGCCCTTGTATGCAAAAAATTTTCCTCTAAGGAACAAACAAACTAACATAATGCGTATAATTTTGGCTTAAAAAAACTGACAACAAAAATATATACAAATATTAAGAACCATATTTTGTTAAAATAATTAAAATGCTTTAATCACTCATGTAAATAAGTTCACTTTGCTCAACTTAAATACATATATATATATATATATATATATATATATATATATATATATATATATATATATATATATATATAATTGACTCGTAAATATTTTTATGTGATGACTTTTCATAAATTTAGATATTGATTAAAGACATTATTGCTTTGATTAACTTAAATTTTCATGTATTGATAATGCACCATTATTCTACTAAAATCAACTAGTTTAGCATATTCAATCATGGTCGATATTTGCTTAAGGACGAATTCAGTAAATGTCGTCCAATTCGGTTCTTGCCTCGGAAAATATCGATACTGTGCTTAAACTGATAAAGCAAGATAAGCTTGGGATTGAGGTATCTTTGGACATTAATATAATCTTTAATAAGATACTACAAAAGCATTTAGTCGTAAAAAAGATCTATTCATGTAGGAGGATACATAATCTCGCAGATTCAAGAGGAGGCTAACGTTGTTTGCTGCTAGGAAATGTTGAAAAATAAATTACAAGATCAGATACATTGCATATACATAGGTTGCAAACTCTGAATTTATTCATAAGTCTAAAATAAAACAGAAATTGTTTATGTGGATCATCTAACATGAGCCAAATCCAGTATAAAATTTGTTGTTACTTATCTCAGATTGCCCAGAAAATCTAAACAATCCTCATAAATCCAAAAGTATACAAAAAGCCTAAAAACAATAGAATATTCTGAAGGATGTCGTTTCTTTTAAAATCCAAGCAAACTAAAATATGGACCGGGGCCACTATATCAGCCCCATATCAGTTTACTGAGGGAAAATCTTCTATCCTTGATGAAAAGTGAGTGATCTGACTTGGCCATCATGAAGCCAGAGAAAGCCATTTGATCTTCTTCTTCATCTTCTTCTTAGAGTTGGGTTTGCATGTCATTGGGCACCTCTGCTTTTATCAGCATTTTGTACTATTAACTCAAAACCCAATGTTTCCTAGTTCCAGTTGCTCGGGTCACCCACTTTATTAATAAAGTCTGATAACCCTTTAATGGAGTCTAGGTGTAACTCTCTAGTATGGATGATGCCTAAAGAAGTTAATCTAGGGATGGCAAGGGCCTCGCATTAAGCCATTTGATAGTCTAGGTGAAAGCTGAAAAAAGTTATCCAGGATTCTTCCAAAGCAGCACAGGTGATTGGGAGGAATCCTTCCACAAGTTTCCATCTTTCTAAGGGAGGAGATCTTGATATACGTGAGCGGCTCCCCAGAGTTCACCCCCTCCTCAGCAGCAACCCTGCCAGGTAGTAGGCCCTTTCAATTCCGGCGACCCCACAAGCAAAATTTGTTCGAGAAAGAAGCACGTCGAGGCAAATGATTGCCTATTTCTTCGATATTACAAGTAGAGTGAAAACAGTGGCGTTATGCAGCATGATTATTACCGATGCAGATCAATCAATATATATGCAGATATTATTATCAATGCAGAGAATGATTATTACCAAATGGTAAACTACTATTTTTTTTACCAAAAATAATTGAAGAAATTAAAAAAAGCAAAATAAAAGGGAATCAAGCTCTAACACATTGGCTCAAACAGTTGAATTTTTGGCCTACTAAAATATTGAATACATGAGTCATTACTGTGCTGTCTTGATTTGGCACTTAAAATCCCTACATCAATGATTTTCGACATTAGAAGAAGCGGTTAATCTTTCAAAACGCTTGTTTCGGAAGTACTTCAACCGGAGTGGAAAAAATGCTTAGATGCAATTAAAAGCGTATTGATCTTCATGGAAAATATTTTAAAAAAAGAATAAATCACTCACAAAGTTTGATCATAAATATTTGTTTTACCATAATTACGCTATAAATATGTATAGTAGTCCTCGTACGGGGGATAATGAGTGTAGTTTAAAACAACGTATTATAACTTTTATACATTACCTCATACCAAAATAAATATCTGAGGGAGAACCATTTCATTTATTTACAATTCTAATTTGCCGCTTACCCTGTGTAGTGGTCAGATTGCCTGACTGCGGATAGGGAGGTCCTGCGTTTGAATCCCAGTTCGGGCATGGATGTATTTCTTGTCTTTGTCCTTTCTTTGTATGAATGGTTGTCTACCCTATAAACGGGTACATATGGCATGTGTATACTGAGGAAGTCGGACTCCACACCAAAATATGATGCGTTTGGAAAAGTGGAGCAGCGCACTCCATATTGTCAGCCTGGCTGGCACAAAACAACAACAACAATTCTTATTTAATGAAAGCTTAAATAATTGATGAACGCCAGTTTTTTCTATGTGTTTAACTATATCTTCAAAGTTATATTTCTACGTGTATGTTCATAATAATGTAAAAATTTTCCAAATCAATCAAATAATGAATTAAAATATCTATGCTATATAGGAAATGAGAGATTTTGCAAATATAAAATCAAATTTAATTCTTAAAATGATTTAGATTGTAAAAGTATGAATCAGTATAGTTTTTTTATTTACAAATACGAGCTTATAAAATTTTATCAAAAGTAAAAAAAAATATTATAACAAAGAATGAAATTTGAAATATTCAAAACACTCCGTTTCTTTCAAAATTTTCAAATTCTTTATAGAATAAATTTTTTAAGAAAATTTAAAATATATGAAACACTTTAGAAGCTTGAACTATATTTTTTCAGTATGTATTTTTATATGCAAGTATATATATTTGGAAAAAAATAATTTACATGAGTATACGGGTATGAATTTCTTTTCCTAAATAAATGGATCCCAAACATTTCCCATTTCAAAATATAGGAATTTTCTGCGTTGAAAAATCGCTTTTTCAAATTCGGAATATTTGAAATAACTCAAAATGTTAAAATATATTCCTGGAATATATACTTTTATATGAAAATAAATGTTGGCTGTTCGAAGCAAAATTTTTCAATGTCCAAGTAGATTAAAAAAGGATATGGAATCTAAATATAATCAAAGCGCTAGTCATCTCAAAACATTTTTGAATTAAGATATGCCTAACACGCAAAGACGTACCATTATACAATGAATATATATGAAATTTATATTACGTATCATGCACTATTCTGGAGGATATAATTGATTATTTGTGTAAGTTTGGCCATCGTGATACGTTTCCCACTGCCTTTTCACTGATCAAAGTGACTGAATATAACAAGACTTACTAAAATTTTAATGTTCGTCGGCAATATCAGCAAGATGGTGTCTTCAGCTGTATCAGGTATCAAACCTTCTAGCCCTGTATACGAAAGCAACAGTTACAGCAGCCCCTATTATAAAAATAAATTATTTAGATAAAATGATGTAATTATAAATTTTGATGCTAAAATAATTTAGGATTTGAGTTAGACAATAAATTCAAACTCAACATTTTTGTTTAATCAAGAAAACAATTATCAAGAGATTAAAATATGAGTCTTTAGGAAAAATCATTAAAAAATATATAAGTAAAATATAACTTATGACATACCGAGATTAAGTATGTACTTATGATATGTTAAGATTATGTATGTACTTATGACATACTGACATTATGTATGTACTTAAGACATACTGACATTATGCATGTACTTATGACATACTGTCATTATGCATGTACTTGTGACATACTGACATTATGAAAAACAGGTAAACAAACTCACATTTAAGACTGGACGGATTTAGAGCAAAAATTAAATAACAGAGTATGAGAATTGTCTACTTTCTGATATAAAAAGTTGTGCTTTAATATAAAAAAGTCAAATGGAGGGAAATGTCATTTTTCCACACACACACACAAGAATCAGTATCAAGTTTTCGATATTTATTTTTTTTTTAACTCTTTATGCGCGTAATTTTGATATGTTTAAAGCATTATTTTCAATTAAGATAATGATGAATTTTATGGCTAAATAGCAATTTAAAGAGTTTGTTTTTAACATGAAAATTAGCTTATATATTTTGTTAACAAATAACGCTTCTCGCTACTTTTTATCAACCAAAGTTACTTAACAACTCAGTAATTTGATTTAATTTTGGTCTTTTTTAAAGAACAATATAAGGTCGAATCTTTCTCTATTCAAAAGGCTACAGAATTTTTAATTTGAGATGACTATGTTTGCTTGAAGACCTTTTATAATATCAGGTATTGAACTGATCATCTTACAAATGCGAGAACAAAACACAATAGATTAGGTATCAGATTACCGGTCAACTTTACATAATTAAATAAATTCATTTATCAGAAAACAATGTAGCGAGTTATCGCACGTTATTCCATTTTGTATTTGTAAATGAATTCGAAATCGTCTAATCCTCCAGCAAAAAAGAAAGAAAACACCATTAAGGAAAGGAACACGAAATTTATTTATGATACGAATGTCCATTACAATCATCCCCCCTTCGACCCATAACTCATTTCAGACGAAGTTTAGAAGGAATTAGTGGCCGTCTTCAAGGCAACCCGTGTGGTCAAGAGGCAGAGGCACGCGGCCGGAGCTGTTCCTGGTGATAGATAGGCCTCCAGCATCACTCTGTAATTATAGCCTGATAGCATCAAGGATCCAGAGCAAAAATAGGGGGGTGACAGTGGACCCTTGACCCCCTTCTTCGTTCTCTGTCGTCCCTCCCGCCTTTCGATACCAAAGACGATTCGGCATGTTTTGTTGTAAGCTTTCGGTTTCTACCTGCATTTGCCGATAGACTAAAATGAAATTATTAATGATGCTTTTACAATGAATTTCAAATTTGAAAAGTGAATGACTGATACTAATGAATAATTATTATAAAATTTGTTTTGAAGACAAAAGTAAGTAAGAAAGCAACCAACAAAGAAATCTATATCAATAAAATCCTTAATCTATTTGCGCATCGAATTTGCATCCGGTCATAAATTGAAAATGACAAGAAGGAAGATAGCTTATATCAGGATAGAGATATATATGTCTAATTTAAAGTAAAAATCGTTTCATATTCTATTTATCATGAGATTTTAATTAATTTGAATCATATTTAACGTTGATTTGAACTCATTGAAAATTTTATGTTGTAACACATTTCATTTAAGCAATTTCGCTTCGGAACTTTATCAGCTTCAAGAACGGTGAGGAATAATTCTTTTCAAATTTGTCATGTGTTACTTATAATTTATCGATGTTTAATCATTGGGGGTAGATAAAAAAATCTTTACATCAGCGAAAAACTCACCTTTTTGCTATATTCTCACAGAGTACATTTATAAAGAAATAATATTTACCATTTTTCTTCTATTTTTAAATGAAGTTTGTTTCAACCCAATGTGTGTTTACGCTTTTTTCTATATACTGCAGATAAGGAATGTGGAGGAAAGAGTTTCAATTTTGATATTTTTAAATTTCATAATTAAAAATAATGTTCAAGCTTTCACATCTCTTTCAATTTGCTTTTTGAATATCTGTTTTTGAGTTCACATTATTTTGCGTCAGTAAACATCTTTTTAGAAAAAATGCTAAATAAAATAGTAAAGACCGTTATTTTTAGAAAAATCGTAGTTTTTCCCAAAAAGCTAAATACACGTTTTCCATTGGAAGACACAAAAACAGACGGATTTGGGCCGGTAGTATTTAATAAAATTGAAATTAAATAACATGATCAGTAAACATTGCTCTTGTCTTAATGTTATGAAACTGAAACATATAAACTTTCCTTTTAATTAATTTCTTTCCCTTCAATGATAAAATATTTTATTTATACGTCTAAAAGCTTAAGTATAATGAATTTTTTTTTTTTTATCAAATTCCCAAATATTTCATAAAGCATCTATTCAAACAAGGTCAACTAAAAATCTTTTTCATTTCTTTCTATGCCTATTTCTTTTGCAATCATAAAAATATTAACTATTCTAACCCATGTTATTTTTTTTAAAGTTTTATATGGAAAGCGTATCCGTTTTCCTTACATAAAATCAGACTAGCAAATGAATCAATTTAAAATGACAGAGAAAAATTTTGTTGAATATTCCTGACTGCACAGTTTCTAATGGGAAAAAATTGAAGCACATAAATAACTTTGGTAATCATGAAATTTCAAAATTTAATATACACAGTACATTGCTATGCATTTTCTCATCTGCATATTTCTGCCAATCAAAGCCAATAAAGGTAATCAATTGTCTCGGTATTTTCAATCTTGTCAGGAGACAAGATTTGACTCCTCCCTAGAACAGCAGAAGAAGATATCATATTTTTTTTTATCTTAAAAAGGCCCTCTCAGCATTACTGTCTTTGACTGGGTCAGGCATCGAACCCACTACCTCTAAGTAAAGCTTTTCTGTCCAGCTTACCAAGAATTTCCACTCATTCCTTATATGAGTGAAAATTTATCATGTGTTGAATCATATGTCATATCATATATTAAATTTATCATATGTTTTTTATCATTTATTGTATATTTAAAAATCTGTATTGTTTAGTCACAAAGACAAATGTTTCGGTTTCATGCAATGAGTGCAAAACTAGAAATAAGAATAAACTCAATAATCATTTTTCTTTTCCCATTAGCATCCCCTGAAGACTGTTTTTGTGTTTTCTTTATACATATTTATTTTGGTTCTCCTCTGTGTTATTTTTTTAGATTCATTGAAACATCAAAAAGTCATAAAAAGCGACATTTATAAAACTTTCTCTTTTAATACAATTTTATTTATCCAAGGAAAATGGAATAAAAGCAAAAACATACATCCTTTAATAGTTATAAAAACATATACACAATTAAATTTATCCCTTTTATTAAAAAATTTCCAAATTGAATTAAAAAGCTATATTTTTACCAAAATGTGATAACAGAAATAGCCAAACCGCCCCACCCGAAGGTATACGGTGAGAATGATAACTCGTCGTTGGAGAAATCCACTCAGGACGAGGAGGCCATGTGCTGTCGAGTAGCCATAGGCACTCCACTTCCAAACTAGCACTACAACGAAAGGTGTGAGCCGGGTGCCAAAGTCCATCAACGACCCCAGCACCGCCGAGTATTGGCCAAAATGTGATAAAAAAATTATATAAACTACAGTAATCCCCTCTATAATATGGTATATTAGTTCCGAGTTATCGTAAAACTGCGTTCATGTTACTTCGCATAATATGTTATTGTGCAAATGATTCACGTTTAACTTTTCTCGTTAAAGAGAGCTTGAATCGAATACTAAGGAAAAACTGTGTTATGAACAAAATGTGAGTGTTATATTAAAATCAAATTAAAAACATTTTAAAGAAAAAACTTCTTTACTAAAAATCCATTCCTTTCAAATAAATTAAATAATTCTAAAAATATAGTTTTATTACATGTTTATTTGCTGTAGGAGCAATCTGAAATAACGTTCTACGGACATCTTTTTTATCAGAATGTTCAAAGGTCAATAACTTATTTTTATTCTATTTTATAAGAACACTATTGACACAATGTGCAAATTCACGAAATGGATAATGGACAGTACAAACCATTATGAATTTCGCTGTACAGAAATATACCCGCCCGAATCAATGAGTTATATGGGGGAAAACCCTTGTTATTCCCGGAACATGAAATCGCATAATATGAAAACGCTTTATAAGAGTACCGAGTTAGAGTGGGGATTGCGGTATTTTTTATTTATTTTGCAATAATTAAGCTATAATATTTTAAAAGGATATTATATTCAATAAATAATATTAAATAAACCTTTATCAGAGAAATAATAAAAAAATCATAAATTTCTAATTAAAACAAAAATAGTCTTTTTTAATTATAGATTTCTTTTATCCATTTTCTGTTTTAAGAAATAATTGCAGCAAGACACTTTTTATCAAATGAATATTTACAACTTACATTGTATTTTCATTAGAGCCTTTAATAGTTTTAGAAAACATTGAATTATCTTGATGCCTGAAAATTTATCATAAATATTCAATTATTGAAAACGATATTATCTTTACATCCTCAAGCATCTGCAAACTCTCTTAACTGATATGTTTAGCAAATTGTGATATTACAATTAAATTATTATCGTCTGCATCGACTTTATAGCCTGGAGGTTTATTGAAAAATCGTCTGCTTTTTGTAGCATACTTACGCCATTATTGCACCAGACGACTACCACAGGTGCACAAACAGAAAAATTAGCCAACAAATAAATAAATCAAGGATCTCCCTCTTTTCAGCGTTCAGCGAGAGAAAAAATTTGTCCGCTTTGTCGGCTGGTATTGTTTTTATTTATTTGTTACCTTTTTTTTAGGAAAATTGGGCGAGAAATCGTGATTCACCCTCCCTAATTCAGCACCCAGGCGAATTCTCTTCCCCCAGACCCAACAAGGTCCTGTTTTCTGCCTTTCTTAGAACAAAGCGCGGGGAGGGACCTCCGATGGACGAAATATTCCCTTTTTGTTCCAACCAAACGATAATTAATGAGTTAGTAGATCATGTTGTCATCTTTCTGAACACAATTTCGAATGTCGTGACATGAAATGGACCAATCACGATAACGAAATGAACGCATGCGCACGGTCGCCCCGCGGCTAGACCTTCAAAGCCATTGTCGAAAAAAAGGGGTGGTTTGCGTATTTTTTATTTTATTGTTGTTATTATTCCTACCTAAAGACAGTTGCTACATTTCAAGATAAGAAGTGAAATTATACCAATTCGTACCTGAATTATTGTATTTATGTAAATACATGTTTTTTAAGGGCTTTCTTCTTCAGTTAGCAGGGAATATAATTTGTGTGGTACAGATACATGTAATTACTTTTTATTTAAGCTGCTTTGTTCAAATAAATAAAAAGTCTGTTATTTTGCCATTCTTGCTGTATATTTTTTTCAGTAAATATTGTATTTTCAATAATATTAAGAAAAAAAGGAGGAATATATATTTTCACATAAATACTAATCCATCTTCTGAATTTTCATAAAAGTTATTTTGTTTAAATTCTTAATAATAAATTTAAGATTATTTACTTTTGTTATTTTTATCTATGTAGTCTTTTTATCACATTTATTGATATCATTAAAAATAAACTTGAAATTGTTTGATTGGACATATGTAAAATGTATATACTAGTCTCATTTTCCTTTTATTTACTGTGTTCTTTTTATTTCAATTACTTTATTTTTAACATGTTACATAATTTAATTAAAATAACAATCAGATGTTTTGATTTTTGTAATGTAATGTCCTTTGTTATTTTTTTATTTTTTGGTAGAAGTAATTTTTTTGATTGCATCAAATCTATGTATATTAAATGTATTTGTACGTCATGTCTTATTGATATAATTTTGATTGTTGTTTTTCTAACACATTCTACTTAATTGACGCCTAATTATTGAAAGTAATGTCTCATTTATTGTCTCTAAATTTTTTCCTTGAAACATTCATCATAATAAGTTTTGCTCATTGTTTTTCGCCCATTTAATAATACAAGAATTTCTTTTTGAATTAATTATGTATTTCTTTAGTAAAAAATATAAGATTGATAAACATTGAAAAACAAAAACTGCTTTTAATGATGTCTGCCATTGATTGAATCAATTTGTGTATTTTTTTCTCAATGTGACCTGTAGTAATTAGCTTGAAAATCAATAGTTTCATTATTTGACATTTAGATTTCCAAATAATCAGTCGTTTCTATTTACTTAGAAATATAAAAGTGAAAATTCCATAAAAAAAGTAATATTTAAAATTAGTATAATACTAAAGATTCCAACCAGATAATAAAATTTAAAATTTGTTAGTGCAACAAAATAATGACAATCACCTGGAATAGGCACAGTGATGATAAAATTAACCGAGCAAAGAAAAGCATTATGATTTGCTGGTAAAAACTGGGGTCTACATCAAAAACTGATGTTGTGGATGTACACAGCTATTGTCAGGCCCATTCTCACATATGCCTGTGTGATCTGATGGCGTAAGGTGGAACAAAAGACTGTGACTGACAGACTAGGAGGTCTAAAAAACTGGCCTGTCTCTGTATCACAGGAGCAATGTCCACCGCACCAACCAGAGCATTGGAAGTTATGTTGGATCTGACTCCCTTAGACATCTTCATTTGCAGCACTGCCAGAATGACTGCATACAGAATGAAGCTACAAAACCAATGGTACGACCAACTTGTTGCCAAAGGGCACAGGGGTATTACCAGGAAAATTCAAGATCCTACTTTCCTGATGCCTTCGGACATCATGAAAAAGTCATACATGTTTGAAAGGACATTTGTAATAGTTTTTTCAACTAGAGACGAATGGGATAACAACATGTTCAAAACTAAAACACACTGGTACACAGATGGATCACTGAAAAACAGCCTCTCAGGACTGGGAGTATGTGGCGTGTCACCAAGAACCAGCCTATGTGTAAGCCTTGGGCGATACGCTACAGTCTTCCAGGCAGACGCTTTGTCCATTATCCACTGTCAGCGACTAAATATGAGGAAGGGCTACCACGGTAAGCGGATTCTCATTTTTAGTTACAGTCAAGTCGTTTTAAGAGCGCTCAGTTCTTTCGAAATCAAATCTAAAATGATTTTGGAATGTAGAAACCTTCTTACAGAACTGGCAACTAGAAACAAGGTGATCCTTGTTTGGGTGCCAGGGCACAAAGCTATCGAAGGTAATGAAAGGGCTGATGAACTTGCTAAACAAGGATCGTCTTTTGCTCCCATTGGTGCAGAACCTTTTTGTGGGATCAATTTGAAGACCGCAAAAACAATGTTCTTTGATGGTGAAAACGGAAGATGTATGAAATTTGGCTCAACACTCCTGGTCAAACCCACGCTAAAAGTATGATCTGTGGATCATCAGCGAGGATTGCCTCTGAAATTCTAAGATGCTCTAGGCAGAATATACGTTTAATCGTAGGCTTCATAACTGGGCACTACTATTTCAGAAAACACCTCCATAAAATGGGATTGTTTCAGCAAGAACCTATCTGCAGGAAATGTCATACGCAAGAGGAAATGGCCAAGCATATCATTTACGAATGCGAGGCCCTTGCCCTCCCTAGATTAACTTCTTTAGGCATCATCCATACTAGAGAGTTACACCTAGACTCCATTAAAGGGTTATCGGACTTTATGAATAAAGTGGGTGACCCGAGCAACTGGAACTAGGAAACATTGGGACTGGAGTTAATAGTACAAAATGCTAATAAAATCAGAGGTGTTCAATGACATACAAACCCAACTCTAAGAAGAAGAAATAATGACAAAAAGAAAATTTATATTAATGAATTATTGAGCATTTATTGCATTATATACGTTTCGAAGTCATCAAATAAGAATTATATACATAAACAAAAATATACTTAAACTAAAATTATTTTAAGAGAGAAGATATAAGTAAGCAGTTAATTAAATCAATCAAAGTACATATAAGACTTTTACAAATTACATGAGAAAGGAAAGATAGCATTATTAAAACGTTTATATAAAACAATGTTCCAAATAGAACGTTGAGTACACCTTCTAAAATATCAAAATGAACGAATATGTTAATGATGGAAAAATATTAAGTCAAAGATGTCATTGTCGAAGAAATATCGAAGTGTAAACAAAATTGTAAAAATAAATTTCCTTCGTGACAAGGGACGATTAGAAAATCTTCTTAAATTTGTTAAATAAAGATTTCCTAAAACGAATAATATGCAAATAATTTATAACCAGCCCTTAAGCAATTTTTAGAAAATAGAATAAAAATTAATTCATCATAAAAAAAATTAAAAATGAGAAAGGTTAAAGTGTAATAAAAGAGACAAATAACACATCTATCACTATTCCAATCATATAAAAAATCTAAAAAATTTAAAACTATCTAAAAAAGGATCATTGATAAGATATGTAGTTACAAAGAATATTAAACAGAAATTAAATTAGTAAAAGTTTTTCAAATAAATTAATTAAATAAATTATAATAAAAGAAACTAAATTAATTAAAATTGAAGTATTTAGTATTGGATTGAGCAAACGCCTTTAAAAGAAATTTTAATAAATCTTAATTTAAGTGTTGTGTCAAAAGTTTAAATCAAGAATTTTAGTGTGGGAGGGAAATTGATTAAATATTAGATAAAAGGATTATGTAAGCACAAAGTAACAAATTTGAAAATAATAGTAGAAAATATGTATTTAATTATAATTTTTAAAATAGATTACATATTTAATATATTATGGTAATAATTTCATAATTTTTATATTTTTTAATCTTCTAAAATGAATTGTCATGAGCAACAGGAAAATAGGCGAAATACTTAAAAACGTTGGCGAAGAAAAAAATCAAGTTTAATTAAAAATTAAATAAACCACATAGAAAATTACGAAGGTACACTTTATCTTAAAAAACTTAATAAAATGGTTCCGTTATTATAATTGTGATTAAAAAAGAGATAACATCCTCAACGAATCATTACAGAAAGAGGTTAAGGATCAAAATTCCTTATCCAAATATGCCAATTCATTACTGCAAAAATTTAGAACAAATTTAATTTGCAAAATTTGGAAACAAAAATTATTTCAATTTTTAGTTTAGTGAAACACTTATCAAAATGAAAATAAATTGAAATTAATTTTCTAATTAAATGGATTTAAAATATGTATGTGGTTTTACGAGATCATAAAAATTAAAATTAAATCTATAATATCTGATTTTGTGGTAGGTAATAGTGTTAAAGGAAATGCATTTAGAAGTGTTAAGGGTACCAATTAATAAGTTTAGCAATTTTAAAATTTATTCTTTTGTTCATTCAAGCATTTAAAATTCAGTTGCTTATTTATAATAATTATATTAATAAATTTATTATATTGGAACTATTTTAATAAATTTTATTAATTTTTAAGATATCTGGGTTAAAAAGCTCTACAGAAGGATAATTTTCGAGAAAAAACTGGATGTTGATCAATGCTGATAAAATTGTAAATTAGGTTATCAGTTGTTGCTCCCCAACTTATTATATCTGATTGTGACAGAATTGTCACGAATTTTGAAAACAAAACAAATATCATTTACAAAACATTTACAGAATTCCATTATGGGAAATGACATGGGTAAATATTGAATTAAAAATTGTAAAATTAGGTTATTCCTAAAAAGTAACCTTGCTTATAAAAATCTATATTAGTTATCTTGATCTTGGTTATAACAGATGATATAAGCAAATTATAACATATATATGCAAGCAATATAAAATTAAATGATCGGCAATATATCCAGTAAGTTATAATTATAAGAAAATAAATGAAGATGTGATCGAAGAGAGAAAATTAGTTCTACATGTGCTTAAATGTTGACCATTGAGTGACAAATAAAGAAAACAATAAAAGCAGATTATTTAGTAAGTAGATGCAAATTGCACATACTTGTACTGAAATTATTTCCCATTAGAATGCGATTCTTTTTTGGCATATTTGACATTTAAACCAAATATAATAATCAGATATATTTTTATTTAATTAGAAACTTTTATTTATTTTTATCAGCAATATTGGTCAATTGCAATAGGCTAAACGATTGGTTATTCCTTTAATTATATTATTTTCCGGTAAAGTGCTAAATATATTTTCAATCTCAAATGTAAAAATATTTGTTATTTTATAAATATTTTAATAATGTTTCTTGTAATGATTATAGAGGTACATTTTTTAACCATCCAGTATTCTTGCCAATTTCAATATATTTTAAGATCTTTAATTAAAATAATATATTTAATACTTAGTTTATATTCAATGAAAATATTAACCTTATTAGAAATAAATTTATATATTTATATTCAATGAAGTCTGCGTGTAATGAAAGTAAAATGTATAAAAAGGAATAGTTAGTAATGTTAGAATACTTAATTTTCAATATTTTATAACTACATTTGTGATTTTATACATAAGTAATTATATATATGGACCACACATACACACCCACTTATATATATAATAATAGTTAGATTATGTATAATTATATATATTTAATAGTTAAAAGAGTAAAGTCCTAATTATTATTGACTTCATCGAGGGTAATGATTAAGAAGTTATTTTGAAAATTTGTGATTTTCCATTTTGTATTAAAATTAAATTTTTTTATATTATTTTATAAAAGCTGTATAAATAATTGATAAATTCATTATTTAGACATTAAGAGAACTATTCGAAATGTATATTGAATAAAAAAAATTATTTTGAGAATAAAAGCATTCAATTTCATTAGAAAAAATTTAAAAAATGTTTTTAAATCATTTAATTAATAACTAGTTCATTTTTAAAATTTAAGTTATTATAATTAATTAAATCTATTAAAAACGTTTAAAACCCCTTTTTTAAATGATATTTTTTAGGCCAAGACCTACAGTGCCCATATTTGTTTTCCTAATCGAGAGCCCCGGTAATTTTTAAAAGTAAACTTAAGATATTATAACTAATCGTTTTAACTTCACAGTTATTAATCACACAGTGATGACATGGAAATAAAATTGCTCTAACGATTCTGAGCCAACAAAACCATTATCAATGCAAATAGGTAAGTCATTTAAATTTTGCATGGAGGCTACTTTAACTATTGATTAATAACGCAGAACTAGTAAATGTCATTCATTTATAAAATTATGTAAAGTTTTTTGATACGAAAAAATCTACTTGATTAAATACTATTCAGTGTTTCAAGTTGTTTCTTAGATCTATGAAGATCTTGTTATTAATCTTCTCTGAAAGAAGAGAGAAACATGTTTCTTCACATGGATCTTTTAAGTATTTGAATGGG
This sequence comes from Latrodectus hesperus, assembly GCA_037975125.1. Taxonomy (NCBI): domain Eukaryota; kingdom Metazoa; phylum Arthropoda; class Arachnida; order Araneae; family Theridiidae; genus Latrodectus; species Latrodectus hesperus. The sequence goes on from CM075851.1 coordinate 48,808,666, forward strand.
ACTATTTTGTAAAACTTGTTAAAAATAAAATATTAAGCATAATGGAACATTTTTCATCAATCATTTTCTTTATATGCAAAAACCTATTCTTGATATTTTCAATTTCGACTGCTTAAAAATGTGAATAACATTAATTGTAATTTAAAAATAATTTTCTAAACCAAAAGATTTATTAATTTTATCTTAATCATATTCGAGAATTCATTCGTTTTTTAAAGGTGAATCAAATCTTATGTTTTATAGTTATTGAGATGTTAGAATATTATCTATGAATGTAGTAAATTTCATTTAGTTAATGCATTACCTTTTTCTTACAAGGTATATATGAAAATGTTATAAAGTTATTTCTGTGAAATATATAAGGAGTGTTCATTGAGTAAATAAAAGCCAAAATTGTTTTGCAATGAAATGTATGGACTGAATAGTTGTTTTTTCATAAATAAAAATAAATAATTATTTCTTTTTAATTTTATTTAATTTAAGAATAGTTTTGGGTACATAAAAAGATTTATGGATGTTGTTGTTGTTGTTGTCGTGTGCTAGCCAGGCTGGCAATATGGGATGAGCTACTCCACTTTTCCAACTGAACCATATTTAGGTGTGGAGTCCGATTTCCTCAGTACACTCATGCCATAGGTACCCGTTTATAGGGTAGGCAACCATTCATTCCACATTCATACAAGGAAAGGACAAAGACAGGATAGATAGAGAGAGAAAGTACATCCATGCCCGAACCGGGATTCGAACGCAGGACCTCCCTATCCACAGTCAGACACGCTGACCAAGATTTATGGATGAAAAGCTTGTATGATTTATTTGAATAAGAATATTTCTTTTTATCTGAATTTATTGAAGCTTTATTTTTTTATTGAATTAGCAGACTTTAAGTGGTAGAAACAAATTAGCTTTTATTTCTTATTAGTGGATTTCACTAAGCATCCTCTTTTATTAAACTATTTTTGATCAAGGGAATTTAAATTAATTTTGAATTTTATTTAAAAATATTTTAATTATTTTCTATTGTTTTTAAACAAAAATAAAAGGAGTCTATATCGTTGCTAATATTTATATTTTACAATTATTTCTCTCCCAATTTTGAAACTCTGAAGAAATTATAAATTGGAAAACATAAATTGGGCGTATCAAAGTTTGAAATTACGATGAAGAAATACTGTTTATAATTCAAATATGCTAGTGAGATCTTAAATTAAAAATAATATTTTATTAAATATGCTAGCAAAATACTTTGAAGAAATTACTTAATCCTCAAAAAATGAGACTTTATAAATAATGTAGTTTTTAATAAGATTTTCTTATATTTAGAATTTTTCATAATGTTTTATACTGGATCATTTAAGACTTTTGATTGATATTGGTAGTTTGAAATTTAGAGCTGCTAATAAGCCTATTTAAGTAACTGATAAGATTTTGTTAGATTAAGTAGAACCAATTTCGATTTTATTTATTATTCGATTAATACGAGTAAAATACATTCTAATTTTTAAATTTACAATTGATTTTATTTTAATCCTATAAATATTTTTACTTCATGTTTTCTTTAGACATGGATCATTTTTTTAAATTTTTTGTCATTGGAAGAGCACTTTTAAGTGTGCCACGCCATGTGCCCTTTTTAAACATTCTTTATTAATAAATGATTTCCGTGTAATATGATATTTCTCCATTTCAAAATATTTTGGAAAAAAATATTAAAAATTTCTTTTTTATAAATTACTGATGCTTATATCGGCCGGATAATAAATTTGTAGCTGTCATAATGCTCACCACCCCACTTGTTTTTTTTTTTTTTTTTTTTTTTTTTTTTTTTTTGTAACTAGCATTTTCTACAAAAAACAGGGTCTTCTTTTTTTACCGCCATTTCACCGTCGGCTGAAGATCCTAATCTAGTGAAACAACGCATGTTCACTGACACCACTCCGACAGGTGATACAAACTGACCCTCCCACCCCCTTAACTGCAACTGTTTATCATCTGCAGAGATGAGTTTCCTCCACACCCCCTGATCGCTGTTTCCTATCTGATCGGAAATTTTTTGTTCCTAGTTTGTAAAAGATCGTGACTGTGGCAGTAATCGTGACTCAGTGAATCGGTGGAAAGAGTGTACGATACAGCCTACTTTTATCCCCATCTCATAACGTGATCATGGCGGCGATGACGGGTGTCGCCAAATTACCGTGCCGTTTGGCGAGATGGCTATTATATAATTATTGTCTTATTTCGCAGAAAGAGCTATTTCTTTAGCGGTCCATTTATATTATTGTTTTTTTCTATCAAAAAGGCAATGTTATGCTTAATTTCTTTTTTTTTTAAATTTTTTTATGAATGATTTAGTTTGAAATATGTTTATTCACTTTAAGAACTAACCCTAGCTTACTTGAGGTTGAATGATAACACGTTAGCGTTTAAAAAGAAAATATTTAAGAAAAAACTAATATTGTAAAGACTTGTCATTATATGGTATTTACCATACACTACCTTTTGAAATTTGCAGGCTGATTGTAGCATAATTATTTTGTCATTTTTATCACTGCTAAAAACTGCTAATTTTTTTTTTTCTTTCTTTCCTTATTTTTCGCAATTTTTATAGCATTTACGTAGAAATGAGAAAAACAATTCTATTAAGATAAGTAAGCAAAAATACTATATTTAAATATTTTAAGCTACTGGTTAGTATTGTTTGTTTGTTATATGTTCCCATGAGAATACTGTTTCTCATATTAATTAGACATAATTTTTTGTTATCTAAATAATTGCCTCTTTAACCATTAAAATGCAGAAGTCTACAAGAAAAAAAATCTTTTCCTTGTTCCTGAGAATTTTTGACATTGATATTTTGCTATGTTTGGGGCACTAAATCTTTACATGAAATTAATTTTTCTCCAATTTTAATTTCTTGCGTGTCGTATTATAAAAGTTCGATCTTTATTTTTATCATGAAAAGATTTCCTATTTAGCCTTTCAAGGTTTGAAATTTGGAGCATAGCTTCTCTGTCTCTCAGGAAAACGTTGCTTCCCTTCGGTTATTTTTAGGAAATACCATTTTCAGGAACAGTAAACAAAATAAGGGAAAAGGCAACGTATAATTTCTTTATACATTTAAATATTTATTTTTAAATTGAAGATATCTATGGGAAATACGAGAGCTTTACGAATTACTATTCGATATATGAAATATGAAACTCTTTGGTAATTCGAAGTGCCTTTTTGAACTCCTTTAGTTCATTTCAAACCTCAATTTTTAAAAGAAAAAAAAAAAAAAACTACACGTTGATTGACAACTATTCGAGTTTGGTATTTTTTTCTACAAGGAATAGATTTTCCAGACTGGAAAATAAAATTTTTAAATGCTATATTTTTATATTAAATATTTTGTTGTATTATATTGCATTATTTCAAGTGTATACAGAAATTATAATAATTGTATAATAAAATGAGACAATGAAAAAATTTGAATTATAAAACGATACTTATAATTTTTGCTTGATGTCTGAAATATTGATTTAAGAAAATTATCTGTTTCCAGAAAAAGTTATAAAAAATAAACATGTTTGAGAATTTCTGTCAAATTAAAAAAATTTTTTTTATTAAAATTAGAGTTCCTTCTAACTGTAATTCGATATCCTAAAACTATTTCTAATATAATTTTTTCCAAAGTATTAATTAATTGATTTATAAGTATTTAAATCCAGAATTTGTGACATTTTAGAATTTTTTACAAGGGAAGATTTCTTATGTCTACCTCCAGTTGTTGGAGAGATTTGAAACTTGACGCATGATTTCTTTAGTTCACAAAGAAATAATAATTTATTAGTAAAATTTCAAAAATAGTGTTTTTATTTTATCCACGAGTTTGCTTTCAAATTGTTGTACCATATTTCACTGATTTAGAAATTCAGACTGCTAAACAAAATACCACCGTATTTGAATTTAGAATATTCATTGTTAGGTTGTGATACTTAATTAAAGCATTAATTAGAAAATGGTGAAACTAGTCCTTTGCCTCCTCAGAAACTTGATTTTGTTTCAGTGTGAAGATGATATTGTTATTTTGGTGATTTATGTTTTAACTGAACTACTCATTTAAATATTGCCTAACTGCTCTTAATAATTGGTTGTACGTTGTGCGACAATCTATCATCAATGCCTATTCCTTGCTTAGAATAAACTGAATTTATGGAAGATACTTGTGCACAGCTAATCATAAGAGGGTAGCTGGGGCATGATAAATAGATCGTAGTCGCAATGTCCTCCAAGCGAAATAATACCTCTGGAGATGGCAGATCAAGTGTTTCTTCTTCTCTTCTTCTTAGAGTTGGGTTTGTATGTCATTGGGCACCTCTGCTTTTATCAGCATTTTGTTTTATTAACTCCAAGCCCAATGTTTCCTAGTTCCAGTTGCTCGGGTCACCCACTTTATTAATAAAGTCCGATAACCCTTCAATGGAGTCTAGGTGTAACTCTCTAGTATGGATGATGCCTAAAGAAGTTATTCTAGGGAGGGGGAAAGGGCCTCTTATTCGTAAATGATAAGCTTGGCCGTTTCCTCTTGCATATGACATTTCCTGCAGATAGGGTCTTGCTGAAACAGTCCCATTTTATGGAGGTGTTTTCTGAAATAATAGTGCCCAGTTATGAAGCCTACGATTAAATATATCTTATGCCTAGAGCATCTTAGAATTTTAGAGGCAATCCTTGCTGATGATCCACAGATCATACTTTTAGCGTGGGTTTGACCAGGAGTGTTGATCCAAGCTTCATACATTTTCCTTTTTTCCCATCTAAGAACATTGGTTTTTGCGGTCTTCAAATTGATCTCACAAAAGGGTTCTGCACCAATGTGAGTGAAAGACGATCCTTGTTTAGCAAGTTCATCAGCCCTTTCATTACCTTCGATACCTTTGTGCCCTGGTACCCATACAAGGATCACCTTGTTTCTAGTTGCCGGTTCTGTAAGAAGGTTTCTGCATTCCAAAATCATTTTAGATTTGATTTCGAAAGAACTGAGCGCTTTTAAAGCGGCTTGACTGTCACTAAAAATCAGAATCCGCTGACCGTGGTAGCCCTTTCTCATATTTAGTCGCAGACAGTGGATAATGGCCAAAACTTCTGCCTGGAAGTCTGTAGCGTATCACTCAAGGCTTACAGATAGGCTGGTTCTTGGTGACACACCACATACTCCCAGTCCTGAGAGGCTGTTTTTCAGTGATCCATCCGTATACCAGATTAGATCTCCTGTTTTAGTTTTGAACATGTTGTTATCCCATTCGTCTCTAGTTGGAAAAACTATTTCAAATGTCCTTTCAAACATGTATGATTTTTCCATGATGTCCGAAGGCATCAGGAAAGTAGGATCTTGAATTTTCCTGGTAATACCCCTGTGCCCTTTGGCAACAGGTTGGTCGTACCATTGGTTTTGTAGCTTCATTCTGTATGCAGTCATTCTGGCAGTGCTGCAGATGAAGATGTCTAAGGGAGTCAGATCCAACATAACTTCCAATAGATCAAGTGTTTAGTGATGTTCCGTTTGGTCTTTGATCCTAAATTTCAAAAACTGATCCCGTCTGCTTCCGTCTAACTTTCTTCTTTTCATTTCTCTAACCTTCTTCAAAATTTGTCTTCAGTAAAATTTAACTGTGGGATAGATACATGGAAATATCTTGGTGGTTTAACAAGAACGACAACTAAACAAAATATGCTATAATATTCGATAACTTCTGTATGGAAAGCACTTAAGATGCTGTTTAAAATCAGGATAGATATGTACTTGAAAAATCTCTATAACTGTTTAAACATGAACTGATACACACTCGCATACTGAATATTAAATATTTAAAAATATGGAATTGGAACTTGCTTTTTCATAATTACAAATACTTTCACACGTAAAACAGTAACAAATATAAATTTAAATGCGTTTTGCCATTTCAAACGAGTCCTTTAAAATTCATATAAGAGTGTAAGATATGAGTGCAATGATTTATATTTAATTTCAGAAAATTTGTCAATTTAATTAATGGTAACTAAATGGGCGATATATTTCTGCAATGATAAGATACCATCGCTTAAGAGAGTAAAAAATAAGCAATCAAAAATCGATGATTAATAGTTTAAACCTTCAGGAATATAACTGAAAAAGAAAATAAGAAGGTATGATTGATAGTTAAAGACAACAATAAGGAACTCAATCTTTTCTTTCTGAAGGTTAGTTGAGCATCACAGTTAAGAAATGCAGGGAGAAAGACCTTGGTTTGTACCGGCGAAATTTGGGTCATGTTCTCCGACTCTCGAGTGAAATTGATGTAGAAAGCTAATACTTTCATTGCATATCGTAAAAAGTATTTTGCCATATCTTTTTTTTCATAAATTATAGCACCTAGCAACATAAAATTCTCATAAAAAGTTTGATTATAGTTATACTCAAAATATATCGTGATTCTTTATGGTTGATGAAAAAATGCAAAAATATTTTCTGGCGATACCATAGTATTAATTGAAGTTAAAATATGTTCACTGAAAATGTTATACGTTAATGTCATGAAATAGGTAGCTTGAATCTGCAAGGTTTTTTGAGAGAGATTTCTTCTATTTCATTTACTTAAATTTTTAAAGAGAATCCGAAAAACTCTAATGGATATTAAACAAAATTCTATATTACAATCACAAAGATTAATTTTTTTCATTTAATTGCTTTCCTACGAAATATTTTTTCGAGAATTTCTGTATTTTTTTAATCTGTTTTTCTTTTATTAGAAATTCTTACAAACAACTAAATAATTTTACTTCAACAGTGTATAAGTTCAATTCTTTTACATGGCGTAGATATTAATAAAGATTCAAAATCTATTTTGAATTGTAAGCTTCGTTCATGTACCCCTCGTTAAAAGTACCCCTTAAATTGTTCCCCTCGTGTGTAAAATGAGCAAGAACTACTTTAAAATCCTTTTATGTGGGTAACCCTGTAAATTTCATTAATGTATTCACATTTTCATAAGTAATCTATCATATTGAAGCAGCTTTAATTTTTAAATATAATAAATAATACATATTTCTGGAAAAAAATAAGTAGGAAATAATAAGTTTAGTTAATACGCTTATGTAATATTCATTTGTCTCTAGTATTTAGTGAGAGAAGTACATAATAAATTGTATTCCTGTTTCCATAAAATAATTTTTGTATCGTATTCTTATTTTATTAAATTTAATAAGCAATGTTTATGTTTAGATATAAAGGAATTTACTATAAATAACTGTTGTTAATTTATTCCCAGAGGTGATTTAGCAGCTTGGCAGATTTATGATAACTTTTTATTTGCAAATAAAGATTAAATCAATGGAACTGATTGTTGTTGAACGTAAATTCCAAATCATTAATATTTATAATAATGGTAGACACTGGGTGACTAACTCTTCGTCACAACAACGCTGGAAGCTGTTACTCATTTGTCGTTACCCATTGGGCACCTGTGAACCAAGTCACGGAGGAGAGTAGCATACCATCACAAACCTGTTAATAGGGTGGGCCACATTCATACATCATCTCAGAAAAAGGGACAGAGGAACACAAAGGAAAAGTAACATCCATACTCGAACTGGTATTCGAACCGGGGACCCACAGCTCAGGAGTCAGGAACGTTAACCACTCAGCAATCGGTCGACCTAAATCATTATAAGCAACCAATAACAAGAGAGATATAATCCGCGAACTGATGAAAGGAAGGCCAAGTTGCTAATCGCTCAGATTACAACGTCTAGGTGATACTTGACGAAAAGAAGATACAATGAAACATAGTGAGTTTTATTAAACTTAGTGAGTATTACATGCATCTAGAGTAAAAGAACATGTTTGATTAATTAATTTATTTACATCATTTTACTACACAACAGAAAAACATAACAGAATTAGTTTGTGTTACTATAAATAATGGACCATCACTGGATCACTTGGTTTTATTTTACCAAATTTAATAAGTAGCATTTATGTCTAAGAAGCCAGGGGGCATAGTGGTGCGCTAACCTAACACTGGTGGTTTCGCGTTAGGCTGATTACCTAATCGGGACATATGCTTTGCACCCAAAGGCTCTCGGTTAAGAAAAACATGGGTTTTACCTCTATTTTCGTGCAACTGTGTTTAGTATTTGTGCTTAAATGTAGGTAAATTTACAAGAACTAATTTTAATCAATCAACATATTTTCAGCTTTGTTGTTTTTTAGGTGCATAACTTTATAAATTATATTCATGTCACCTAATACAACATATTGCATTCCCATTTAGATTTATATTTTGCATCGGTAATAATAATCTTCAAGACACAAAAACTTGAAATAGTTAGAGTTTTTTTTTTCAGTTTGACAATTTGATGATTTATATAGAGTACCATTTTTTTTAAGTGCGTAACGCTAAAATTAAAACTTTTCGATCCAATGACTTAAATTCCTCTGATTGATCTGATATTTGGCAATAATCAGGCATAAATGCAATATTTTCAGTTGAAATGAAGCAAATTAAGGTCAGAAATTAATGTAATTAATAATTTATAATTATTAAATTAAATATTAATACATTATTAACTATAATAAAGTACTTAGCTTTAAATTTAACTTATTTTTTTATAAATTTTGATGTGAATTTTGTAAATTTTATCCTTTGTATTGTTTTTATTTGGCACAGATCTTAAATCCTACTTCAATTGAGAAATTTTCAGAAGTTAAAAATATTAATCATATTTTTATTGTTATAATTGTGTGTGAATATCAAGTAAATATCGTCTTACCTTTTACAAAATGTAAACAAAAGAGTGATTCATCATTCGATAAGGTTTCTGGATTTAATGGTTAGATCCGAAAATTTGCAATTTCTCCTATTTTTGTAAGTTAATTACTTATATTGTTGTACTTAATTAATAAAAATAATTTTTGAAAATGGAAGATTAATCCTTTTTTTTACTGATCATTTAGGATATCTCTTTACTAAATAAGGACTCTTATTATTAACTAATTAACTATTGAGAAACTCTTCTTTTAACTTACTAATCATTTACTGGCTTCTCTAATGATCCTATTAGGACTAAATACTGTTCCAATGGCTAGATAGAGTTAATTATTAATTAAATTCTTTAATTTTCAACAGAGAGAATAGATATAAAAATGTATTTTTTATTCAATCAATTAACATTTGATTCAATCAACAGTGCATTGAATCAATTGTTAGATCAAATCAAAATTTGATTAACTTTCATAATTTATTTAAAATTTCGTAAATATTTAACAATTGATGGATACTTAAATTTCTAAAAAAGTACGTGTTATCAACAGTTAACCTAGAATTTAATGAAAACGTATAAAAAATGATAAGAATTCAAATGCTTCACAAGTCCTGAAAATGCTTTAGAAACTATGGCAACCTTTTAGATTATCCAATTCACAGAATCGAAACATTTGTATACTGAAATTTCGCTTACATTAGACTAGTTTTATTTAGACTGTTCCTAGTATGAAATCATAATACCTAGATTAAAATTTTATAGATATATTTAATGATGATTCGCGATATTCTCATAATGGGCGGAGTTATACATTATTGTGCATGTGCATAGTAATCAGCGAAATTGGCTAAAATTTAGAATGCGTATGAGGAATGAGAAACGTAGAATACCAAAAATTTTTCTTGAATTGTTTCTAAACATGCACATAATTTTTGATAGTTAAATAGGCGGTACAAGGAAAAAACATGAAAATTCAATTATATGGTAGAGGAAATAGCGAAAAGACACCAAGACTGATTGGGCGAAAGAATACAAAAGAATACATTAATCGCAGTTTTATTATTTTCACTTTGATCCCACCTACGCGACTGCACAAAATCTAAGACCTCAGGTTATTCCGGGAGAAGTATTCAACCGAAAAGCGCCAATCGAATTAAGTGACTTCGCACTGGGTAGATTTTTTTTTTGGATAAAAAATACCCACCTCCCCGACTCACCACACCTAGCTCCAAATTGTGCACCCGTTGTGTCTTTTCTACTACCGGGCCACCCCTCCCACCCGATCCCTTTTAATACGTCATCAACAAGAGATGCATAATTTCTTCTCGCTTACCGCTGCATACTAAAGCGCAAGGGCGCCCGAGGTGCTGTGTAAGGGAGGCGCGAACTCGAAATAATTAAATCGGTCTTCAAAAGAGCGTCAGGTGCGATGGGGGTGCCCGCGCCTCTTTTCATTGTCTCGCTCATTAGGCCTCGTGCCCTTGTCCTGCACCGGGCCTCCCACCCCCTTTTCTTAATGTCGTCAAAACGCGGAAATCTTCCTTTGATGTTGGTCCACAGAGGATGTGTCTGCCGCCAATTACGCCACTTCCCGCAAGCCTTTCTCTCTCGCTTTCTCTTTCCTCCGACCTTCTTTGGGATGTGCATCTTTTCCAGATCCCGTTTTTGTTTTTGTACGCTTCTTTTTCCGGAATTCCTCCCTCTTTCTTTCCCTTCTTTCTCCGTAACAATTTTTCTTTGTTTCGTCGTTATCATCCTCATCATTGTTCCCTCGTCACCCCGCGGGCCATTGCCAGATCTTACACAACTCGAATTATTTTTGCTTCCTTTCCTTTTTTAGTTTTGCTTTCGTTTTCTTCCTTTCTCTTCGTATAGCTTCCTTTTTCTTCGAATTACACGAAATCTTTTATTTATTCGATACCCGACGTCTGATTCCTTTAAAAGAAAAATATGAAAGAAAAGAATGTCGGAAAATTGCGAAGAATGCTCGTCAAAGCAAAATTTAGGAATGTATTTTTTAATACTCACCGGGGATGATAGCAAGTAAGACACACAAGAAAATATGGATTGCATTTAAGTCTTTATGCCAGCTTATGGGGAACATGCAATGTAAAGCTGATTCTACATTACTGTAGAATCAGCTTATTTTACTTTCCAAATTATTTCATAAATTAGAATTTTTATAATTTTTTGTTTTAATCATCACTTTTTTTATAATCCAGAACACTTCGTTCGCTGCTTCAAAGCATAATACTTTCTTCTAGAAAGCATTCTGAATTTAGTTTCTAATTGACTTGAATATGACGTGAAATAAATTCAAATAATGTTTAAAAAAAGTTCTGTATCTGTTGCAACAACCATCCTTACTGAATTAAAAAGCGGTTTCTCTTTGACTTCTCCAGATCTCAAGTCAGTTAGTGGACTGGCTTATGTTCCACAGTTATTCGATTTAATTCCGGTGTACTATCACAGATTAAATCCATTAAGCGCAAATGCAAAAAAATTAAGTTTTCCCAAAAAATTCAACATTTTTAGGTCAAAATTTGATTTCTAGTTTTCATTTATTAGTTACACATGTAATGTTTCTATCGCCTTTCATTAATGAATGATTTGTATTTCCTATTCATATAAGCTTTAGGTAAACAAAATAAAATATTCTTGCCTAAAAAATCTAAAAATAAAAAGCGCTTTTAAAATTTATGTTTCAAAATTCATATTTGAAGTTTTCCAATGAATATAATTTTACTTGAAAAATTATATTTTATTGGAATTTTTAGCGTTCAATTTCTATTTCAGATAACAGTTGATGGATTTCAACTGTTATAAGACATTTTGAAATTCTTCACGAATTACTTTTTACTTGAAATTTTCATAGTGTACTGTGTTCACATTTCATGCAGGATAAAATCTAGAAAATTTTCGAACTTCTATTTCATAGATATATATACAAAATAGAAACATAAAATTCATTCGTCATTACTCAACGTAAAATAAATTTAAAAAATACATAAATTGATTTTAGTAATCTATACAAAAGAATGTGGTCTTGCCACTGACTCAAAGTGGTCACAGTTAATGAAACACTGCAAAAGTAAAGAGAGTGTTACATTTAATATATTATTGGTATTCATAAATTTAAATATAATCTCATTTGTGTTGATATTAATTCGTAATTCTAGTAATTTGAGAGCAATAATGTTCCTTAAATTTCTGTAACAAATTTTCCTTTTCTATTACTTTAATACGTTGTTCCATTTCTAAATTTATGCTTAAATTAGCTGATAAAAAACTTATCTGTTACTTACATGTTAACATCAATTTTGCCATTTCTGTCTAGAGAAACAATTAATTCAATTTTAATGTGCAGTTGTTAAACAGATTATAAGTCAATTATATAAATACTTTTTATCAACTATTTTTACCTAAAAAGTTTCATTTAAATTTGCAACAAATTGCTTATGTTGACATACACTTTCTAAATATTCTTCTTAAAATAATGCATATAATTAAATTCTAAATTTTCAAAGAGACTTGGTATTCGAAATTAAACATTCTCTTTCTGTGAAATTCTTAATGAATATGGCATTGAAATGGTATTTGAAAACGATTTTGAACAGCGTTAACTAGACAATTTGCGACGCAGTTAACAGCTAGTAATCAATTCGAAAAATATCGTTTGATGTTGCTTTTGATTTCCATTAACACTTTCACGCTCTCCCTGGAGAGCTCTTTGTACCTTTCGGAAACCGGAATTTGAAATAAGCCAAACTCGAAAACTCTTTCCATATTTCCCCAAAATGCATTATTCATTGTGGCGAGAAGTTCCTTTACTGGTCTCAAACTAAACGACGCCATTACAAAAATTATTGTTGACAAAGATGTAACGAATATAATTGATAGGTCGCCAAGGAATAATAACATTGAATATTGAACAAGGAAAAAGATCGCCAAGGGGGATGATAGCAGCTAATCGGAAAGAGACTGTTTTGGAACAACTCGCTTCATAATAAGCTCTGTTTTATTAGGAAATGAATGCCCTCGATGTTTCAATACAAACATTAACACTGCTGTTTGCTTTGTTTTGCCACTATTCATAATGTTTCCTTTCTGAATAAAATGAGAATAAATTTTGAGATATTTTAAAACTGGTTATTATTAGTCAACATTTTTGATTTTGTTGTTTAAATTTGGAACGAGAGACTTTTAATTTTAAAAGATTCGATTTTTATCATTGAACAATATCTAAGAATCAACATGGAAATTACATTATTTAAAAATAATTTTGAAAAAACATTAATAATTTAGTCAATAATTTATTAATTAAATAAAAATCTAACTTAAAATTTCTTTTCGGTGAAATAAGTCCTATTCTTATAACTGAAATTTATTTGTAAATCTTAAAATAGTCTCTTAAATGATTTAATGTATAGCATTAAAACTTGACCGTCTAAGACCATAACAAAATTAAGCTCAGTCGCCCAAGAGGGCCAAAGCTTATAGTACCTATATCTGTTTTCCTGACCGAGGGTGCCCCGAGCATATGTTCCAGTTAGGTGATCAGCCTAATGTGAAACTCCCTGAGTTTAGTTCCTAAGTATGCTTGGTACTCAGTTTAATCGAGTCACTTATGTGATGAATAGTTAGTTGAGACCTTGTTTAAACCGAACATTGAACCTCAAAACAACGTTTTGGAAGCGCAGTTAAATCTGTAACAAAATGTCTAATATGTTGCATTAGACGATCTATATATATCATATTAACCTTATATTTGAAAGATTTTTCTCATTGGGTTGCTGGAGCACTGCGGGATGGGGACGTGTCCACGCTAATATGTGATGTCCAAAGTCCTTCCGCTGGTGAGGCATGGATGTGGAGAGGAGGATGCCAGCTCAGGTGTGACTTCGTTATCAAACCGTGGTTTAAAATTCCCGGGCATTTCGTGATGGGGGAGTATTCAAAATCTGTTAAACATCATGTACAGTCCGATGCACGCCTGCCTCACAATCTATCTTAAAGTTTCCACAAAATTCTATTTTATGCTTATATTTCAACCTGTTTAAAACTGTGAATACTTAATTTGTGCTTTGGACCTCGTCGAAATAAATTGTGTGAAAGATGTATACTTTATTTTTTAAATGATACTTCTCATAAGCAATATCTAAAATATTTAAAAAAAAGGGGGAATTTTTATTGAAAAATCAAAACTCAAATTATTTATTCATGTATTTTTTAGTTAAATTTGATTCAGGTAATAATAGCTAAAATTTGGAGGTAAATAAACATATAAAACAACACAATACTAAAGTTTCACAATAAACCCTGAGGTAATTCTTTTTGAAAATAATTTTTAAAATTAGTATTAACAACGATTCTATTATATTACTTACTAAGTAAAGAATATAAGAAAAGATTCCTCAGTACTTAAAATTTTTTTAGCAAATTTCAATTTTTGTAACTAAATTCAGCAAATTTATTGAAAAAGAGGAAATATAAATGAAGATTTGAAGGAAAACTGAAAAATGTTTTCAAGATGCAAAAGTTTTTATTTTATTTCGCACAAAATATATCTAATAGACAGACATTATTGTAAGAAATATATCTTTTATTTAAATAGAAAAATAAATTAATACTTGTGTGTGAGAAGAACAAGTATGGAATTCTCAACATACTCTTATTAACAATTAAACTTGATTTAAAATTTTTCTATAGCAATGAAAAAGCAACTAGTTTTGTTCATAGAAATCCTTGTCTGAAAGGCAAAGATAATGATTTTATTTAATAATAAGCAAAATTGTTTGAATGAACACTTAAAAAAGATGAAGATAATAAGCAAGGAAACTTATATTTATCTTTATCATATATATATAGAGCTTAGCACTAATCACTCGATGCTCTGACGATACATAATCTCTCCTTGGTCCTTGAGCCACCTTTGTAGCTTAGAATAGCTGTCTGAAAAAAGTCATTGTTGGAATATTGTCCTCATGTCTAAATGTTCTTTGACCTTACCAAACACATGAAAGTCACAGGGTGAAAGATCGGGACTGTTCGGTGGATGCTTTCATTTAAAACTTCGAAGTCCATTCTCTGATTGGTGTGTCTTGTGAGGTCTTGCATTGTCGTTTTCAAGATTATAAATCCTGTACTTAACTTTCCACGTCACTTATGTTTCAGAGCTTTGTGCAAACCTCTTAGTGTTTCACAGTAGGACTCTGCATTAATGATTGTGACCTTCCACATAAACTCGGTGTAGACAACCCCTCGAAAGTCGCACCCTACTGACTTAAATTCGCATTGCCAATGTATAGCGATCTTGGCTTGTCCAAGTGTCATAAGTAACAACAACATCAACAATAACTCCTTCACAAAACTATAACCATGACTTTACCAGCTGATGTGGGAACTTTGGATTTTGTTCTCACAGGCTTTGGTGTGTGTTTCCTTTCCAACGACACCTGCTTCGTTTCTTAAGTGAAAGTGATGCACCCATGTCTCATCACCCGTAATGATGAGGCTTAAGAAATCATTGCTTTCCACGGAATAACGTTGAAGGAATTTCAGATAAGCTACAAACCTTGCTCTTTTGCGTTTGGAGCTCAAAGAATAAGGAACCCATCATGAACACAGTTTGCGATAATCCAGTTGATAATGGAGGATGGAATAAGCATTAATTTCCAACTGCAGCGATATGTGTGCGACGCTTATTCTGCGATTGATGAGAACCATGCCTTTCACCAGCCTCACCATATCCGATGTGCTCACCGAAGTCGTTGGCCTTCCTTGGCTTTCCGAATCGGTTAAGCCTGTGTGACCGTCTTCGAACTGCTGGCATCGTTTCACAATAGCTAGACGTGATATTGCACGTGGTTCATACACTGCCAGTATTTGACAATGAATAGCCATACTCGATAAGCATTTTACTTACAAAAAATGTACTGTTCTGCGGACTTTAACGATGAAGTAATATTCTAGCTGATGCGCCATTTTTTTCTCTTTCTATGCAGCAACAATTCAAACAGTCCGTATGAAATTGCTACAGTTGGAAACCGTTTAACTCAATTACCGTCTGCGCAAGCTTTTCTCTTCTTTCGCACTTTCACAATGATGACCTGGTAGGACAAGTGTAATTTACCATCTGAACATCCTAGATTATATCATATATATATACATATATATATATATATATATATATATATATATATATATATATTATATATATATATATATATATATATATATATATATATATATATATATATATATATTATATATATATATATATATATATATATATATATATATATATATATATATATATATATTTATATATAATAAACTCCATGGCATGACAGCCCATGTAGGCCAAGGCCTACAGTGCCCATAACTGTTTTCATGACCGAGGGCCCTGGGGTGCGAAGTATATGTCCCAGTTAGGTGGTCAGCCTAACGTAAGACCCCCAGTGTTTAGTTCCCAAGCATGCTTGGTACTCAGTTAATCGACCCACTGAAGGGATGAAAGGCTGAGTCAACCTTGCCCAGCCCGAGGATCGAACCTCGGACCTGTGTCATGGGAGCATGAAACGCTGTTACTAAGCCACCGGGCTTCATATATATATATATATATATATATATATATATATATATATATATATATATATATATATATATATATATATATATATATATATATATATATATATATATATATATATATATATATATATATATATATATATATATATATATATATATATATTAAGCAGAGAAAGAATGCGTAAAAGTTTATCCGTTAAAAGCAGCAATTTTTACTTATGTAAAAGCAAAAATTCTTGTATGCATTAGTAAAGTCGATTATTTTTAAGCAAATATATTTATCTTTAAAGAACTTGTTAAGTGAGAATATCAAAAAGCAAAAAAGATGAGTGGTCTGAAATATATCAGTGTAATTTTTTATAACTAATAAATAACGCAGAATGTAAGACATTTTTATAAATAAAATCTTTATAATCTTATTCCTGTAATATGTGACCAAATGTTTTTTTTTTTTAAATATTTCACTTTAATGCAAATTTGTTAACCAAATTTAAACTAAAATAGATGCTGCGGTTAATAGTAATCTCAACCACCTTTTATACTTATTTAATCTCCTCTGCTTTAATTTACACATTACTTATGTTTTCATCTTTAATTTTAAATTTTTCCTCTCTTATGTACTGAAATGTAATTTGTTCCAATGAGCCTCTTTCTCTGACATGTGTCACAGATATAGGCTTGAAAGTCCAACATTGTTTTCATTTTTAGTCCTCAACTACGTAGTCAAGTTCTGGATCTCAGCGGGCACCTGGCACTTCGTGCGAGGTGTTTATTCCTCTAATTTGAAGAGGGGTGGAACCTGATAACCGATAGGTACAGACCAGGGCCTCCTCTTCTCGTTGTTGTTGTTGTTGTTGTTGTATATATAAAGCATTTGTCTTCAATTAAATTCTTTAATAAGCACAAAAATCTCTCTGAAATCATTCAAATAATGACAAAAAATTTAAAACTTATTAAAGACTATATTTGAAAAAGAAAATTAATAGGTATACACAAACTGTTAAAAAAATGTATTTAAGATAACTATACAAAAGAATTCAAGCTTGGTTCAAAAAGTTTTTTCTAAGCAAAGATGAAATGAAAATTAGTTATGTATACAATGTTTTAGTAAAAGTAGTCTTATTTAAGTAAAATAAATAAATAAATAAAAATGTCTTTCTTAAGACAATAAAAGAAAAAAAATATTCTTACCCGAGACAATTAGGGGAGAAGGTATCAAAGGGAAATTTTTATATAACTAGTCAGTGAATATTTTTTTCTAACGTCCGGCTCAACTTAAAATTTAGCTTTACAAGGGGTGAAAGTGATGGAATCTTATAAAGTGGGGCAACCAGTGGTTGTGCCATCTTCGCAACGAAAGTGATTGATAAAGAAACACACACACAAAGAGGGAAAAGAACATCCATAGTCAACCCAGGATTCGAACCCAGAACCTACTGCTTTGAAGTTAGGGATACTAATCACTCCGTCATCAATTGGCTAGACATAGAAACATTGCTTTGCAGAAATATTTTTCACTGATAATGGTCAATATTCAGAAGTTTTAAGAAAAGAAACCCTAGAAAATTCTCAAGCACTCATTACGTCAAGTATGCATATAACATCATGCAAAGAGCTCTGTATGCTCGACTGAACCCAGAAACATTCACTCAGAAAACCGAGCTCTAAATACTTTTGGGTGTGAGCCTTAAATAGTAAACCATTTGAAATTTTCACCTGAGATGTTTATAATGAAAAATATGATTAAAAATTTAAGAAACATTCACGTAAATTTAACGAATAATTGAAAAAGGTAGGAAAATATGACCACAAAACTGAAATATGAAGCCGAATGAGCGATAACCGAAATATCACTATTATTAGTAAAAAAACTGAAACAATTTTAAGTTTACATGTAAATTAAAAGAAAACTTTATGTTATTTATTCTTGTCGTAACTATACTGTAATATTATATTAAAGTTTATATAAAAATAGTTTTTATCTAAAATTTTAAAATTTTTGAATTTTCTTCTATTGAAAATATATTTATAAATTGAAAACTAATAACGTTTTATATTCTTCTTCCTTATCTTAATCTCCATCTACCTCTCTTTCTCTCTCTCATATATATATATATATATATATATATATATATATATATATATATATATATATATATATATATATATATATATATATATATATATATATATATATATATATATATATATATATATATATATATTATCTGTAACTGTAATTAGCAAATTTCATAATGAATATTAAACATTGTTTAATAACAAGTATTTATATTTAATGGAAATAATTATTAATTCACAAGCTTTTATTTGTTATTATTCAAAGGAAATGCTTGTTTGTAATTAATTCAAAGAAAAAATACCTTAAATAAATAATTAACATTTAAGTTGAAATATAAAAATGATATGAAAACAAATAAATAAAAGCAAAGCCTTATTGGCAGTGACTTGATTCAGTTCCTAATAAAGAGTGAACGAGTGAAAGTGATTCACATGGCACAGAAAAGCAATTAACTTTCTTCAGGTGTAACATTACATAAATATAATAAAAGAACACAAAAATTTTATTGAGAAGGATATATTCACTCATTCTCATTTCTCAACATAATGATGGTATCAATTAATTTATTTTTGTGCTCTTAAATGCACTTCTATAACTTTTAATATACGAATTACTAGAGAAATCAGTACATCAGATTTGAAAAATAGGCGGCATCGCATAATAAAAACCTGTTGCTTATCGATCATTCTCCACCCCGTTTTTAAATCAAGATTTTTCTATTATCGTCTGGATTATTGTCTCCTCCAAGCCCCATCAATCGCCCGCAAAGTTTAATTTTCCAAAAGACAATTCAACTTCACTCTTCTATTCCTCCCCCCAACACAAAAGAGATAGATATAAACATATAACCGCATACGATACCTGGGCTTGAGGAATCGTTTGCTACCAGAAGAATGGAACTCCAGGCTCACCCCCGATTCCCCTTTTCCCCCATCCCAACTCCTGATTGCCACAATCCTATGTCCTCCGCGAACATCTTTCCCACCAGATTGAAAAGGGGTTTCGTAGAGGTGGAGGGGTTGGTGGTGGGGAGATGAGCAACACAAGCAAACGATTGATAGAGCATGCCACTGTTGCATAATTCAATTTACCACGGAGAAAACAGATGGACACGCGCCCAGACGCACAGACGGACGGACAGATCATGAGGGTGGATTGTAATTATAATTCCACCTTTCCCATGAATACAAATGATTCTCGACGTGTCTGAAATTTGCTGGCCTGCTCTCAGGTACGTTCCCGATTCCACCCAACCCCCTTCGTCTATTTTCTATCCCGGAATCTCTTCCCGGAGAAATAGTGCAAAAGAGGGGTGGTCGGGTGAAGGGGTTGGGTTTTTGATTTATGGCTTATGAGGCCTAATATCTTTTCCTGTACTGGTACGTTTCCACGGATTCGAGAGGCCCAGTGCTCCAGAAAGGGGTAATTTTCGGAATGTTGCTGAAGTGAGCCGCCAGGGAAGGAAAAGAGGCACTTCTGCTTGAATGAGCATTATTTCACAGATTTTTAAGAGTTGGTCTCTGTCTCTTAGTCTCTGGTATGATTCTGGATCGTGTTCTCGTGGAACAGACATTATAATTTCGTAAATGAGCTAAAACAAAAACTTTCTGAAAAATTACTTCTGTAAATAGGTTTAGTAACGAATACTTTTGATTTTATAATCATTTAAAATATTAATTACCAATTTACAAGCTGTTGCTTGATAAAAAAAATTAATTCATGGTTACAAAATAAAATAAATATATATATTTCAATTTTCATTAGTTTTGTTTGTTTGCAGTTTTTAATTCCCATTTTTTGATTACAAGGACTAATTAAATCGCACCTACAGTTTGGGTCCAAGCTGCATTGAAAGAAATGTATAGAAATAAAAGTTGATTAGGTTTAAATTTGGCTTTCTAGACTCATTTTCCATATTTTTCTAAATGTGTGCTAAATTTTTAGTTACTGTAATTATAAAAATAATCAAAGTATATTATGAATTATGTATATTAAAATATAATATTTGAGGTTTATTATTTTCTGGAATCTCTCCTATTTATTGGCTTTTGTGCTCATCTAATGATCGGAACTTGTGAATAACAATAAGATTACATTAAAAAACCTCCATATCGGTACTTTTCTACTTGTAAGATGATACTAAATTCTGTCTTGCTTTTTTTATTTTTCTAATTCATTTTCAAGAGATACCAAAATTCAGACTGAATTCCAAGACACTTAAAAATTTCAGTTCAAATTTAATTGGAAAAAAACTTTAAATTTCTTCTATTAACTTACCATACTTCAGTGTTTTATTCTTGTGTGCAATATATCAAATTTTAAAAGTTGAGTTTAAATGAAATACAATAGGGAAATAAATAGTATTTAGAAACCAAACTAATTTTCTGCTTTTTTAGCTTCATTACACAGTAACTTGTCAATGGCAATTTTTGTGTAACGATTTTTAATCTTCCATAAATAATATGTCCGGAATTTATCAAGTGAAAAATATTTCTATTTACAAGTGATTACATCAGTTAAACATATAATTACTTTTGTTCAATATCAGGTAATTTTTCTCATTTTAAAGCATTAAACCACTTAAAGTAATGTTTACTACTCAAGCGAGGGTTTGATACAAAACCAAAGGAAGATTTTGAAACTTTGTGATTTTCTGATACCTTATGTGGAATATTGTCAAACATCATAACATATTCAGATAATTAATTTAAAGTACATTATAACTCACTAAGAAAAGGAATAAACTTTACATTTTAAAATTGTACAATTCTTTTCGGCACTATTTCCTCGAACTCTGATTATAGCTGTTCAATCAAAATATCTGTTTATTATATTACCTTTTCCAATAGAATGTTTTGAAGTTTCACATTTGAGATCAATGTATTAAAATGTATATTGACTTACAGATTAAAAATCCGCTTATACATTTTGAGAAAAATGTTGGTTAATATATTTTAATTATTTATATTTGCATACATCCCTCGTATTCAAATTACATAATAATTTGCTGATTACACATTCTTAAATATGGCCTGGTAACTTTAAACCATTGAAAAATAATCAAGTCGTCATTCGGAATTTAGTCCTTTGCTTTCAGAAGAATATCAATCTAAACTTTGCTATAGAACAACTGTGAAGTATGTTAAATATTAACCCTTGAGAGATTTTGATTCTAATAATTTTATTGAAGATCTACTAGTACGAACCAAGCCCATTGCCTTTCTAATCAATTTGGTAATAATGTTACTCTCAAAATAGTTGAATGTAAATTTTACATTTATATTTTTCCTCAGTGTTTTTAATTAAATATGCCTATGCAATTAAAATCAAGTAGAATTGTACAAAAATTAATCAAAATATGATTTATCTGTAAAGTTATCTAATAATAATTTTTTATAATTCATTTATTATATTTAGTTTTCGTTAAAATTTAATATACATTTAAATAATTTAGAAATATAGTAAAAATGTATATGTAAAGACCAACTAATGATTTTTAAGAATCTCATAGCTTTGAAAAAAAGACATTTTCACATTCTCTCTCTTTAATTTGAGAAATAAAATAATATAATAAGTTAATTAAAATCGAATTATATGTATGTGATGTTAAGTAATATGAAATATCTACACAATATTAATCAATAAAATTTCTAATTCACAATCATATTATTATTCTTAAATAATTAAGTAATCATATTATAAAAAAGAGACCTACCAAAGTTGTAAAGTCTAACCAAATAAATATACAATAATTTAACTAAACGAAAATATTGTCTTTAAAGTGCTCCCCATGATAATTGTTTTTTAAAAACCCAATAAATTAAGGTTATGATATACAGAATATTTAAGAATAAAATCTGACATCACAATATTCTTACCCTGGATAAATTTTCTTTATTTTAAACCAACTATTTATTTATCCTATAATTCATTTTTGCAAAGAAACTATTCTTTCTTCTTCAAAAGAATAGAAAATCGCGGATTTTAATTAAGTTTTGTGTAAAATTAATATTATTGAGAGAATCTTAAAATATTTTACATTTTTTAATTTATGAATTGTATCAATATTTTAAGCCACTGGAAATAAAGTTACTTTTCTATTAACTTCTGGAAAAATTAAATTTTTTTAAACAAGGAATGTAATGTAATGCAAAGAGAGTAATTAAGTTAATGTAATATAATATCTGGATAGAACATGGTAGATTTATGCTCTGTTATGCATATGTATGTTATTTAGTGCAACCATATTATGTTATATTCATAAACCCTAAATAGTACATGCATGCATTATAAAAGCAATGTGAGATAAAATGTGTGCGAAGTTTAATTGTAATTTAGATTACACTTATTTAGATTATTTAATGTATTACCTAATGAAAATGCATTTGGAATGTTTAAATATTGCCAAAAAGTTTCCATTGAACAACGTTATTTTATCATTGGTATCAAGTAATATTTTTTTGGTGTTTCCTTTTTTTTTTTGTAAAAATTTTGATAAACTTACAAATGACACAAAATTACTAGAAAATATTTTAAAATAGAAATAAATGATAACATTCGTTAAATATCCTGTATCATCATTCGTATTTCTAGAAATTTGGGTATGAAATCATAAGAATCATAAGAGACTTTCTGTATAGCTCTTTAGCTTAAATAAAAATTTAACAGAAAATGAAAAAAAATTTAATCGAATAAAAGTTTAAGCTTTTCTGTATGAAATTTATTTTCATCATTCTCTGAAGTCACCCAATTTTTTTCTACTCTGTGACCCACACTTTCACGTACCTCCCTAGGGTGTACTAGAAAGGTGGCTTCACTCGATTATCACTAACTACCCAGTTGTACTAGTCCTAATATGACGTCCAATGTTTGACGTGCTCCAATAAGCGCCAGTGACAAGCCTAACCCCGCCGACAAAGGTCAACAGTGGTCCCCGCGGACCGGGGGTGTTGATGAGCTGACCACCACTTCGAATCCCTCTGCGGGATAGTGTGGTCAGTTCTCGGACAGCGGATGGCAGGGGCGCGGAGAGGTAAGGGGAAGGAGTTATCGATGTTGCCTCGTTATGAAAGTTTGTCCTGGGAACCAATAAACACTGAAGCCATCAGCAAAGTTCGATTCTGGCACCATTGCTCTGGGAATTGAGGCCGTTATCGACAGCACAGCTCTTTTCTATTATGAAATAAATGCGTCTGTGTTTTCGTAGAGTGCAGCCAATAAGAGTCTTTCTTTTCTTGTCCAAAATATGATGTTGTGGAGAAATATATTCCACACAGGAAACGGTAGATGAAGACTAAAATAATATCAATGACATATCTCATATTCTTTCTCAGCATGGTATTAAACAATATTAAACAATTGTCCTAATTGCAAAAATGAGCCGGCATCACTGACACATACTCTTGAGTACCTGGGATTGTCTCTTGAGGACTTATACAAGACTCCTACGCTTGTTTTTGATTTTCTGAATGTGAGTGAACTCGTGGACCTCGTCTACTAGACATGGAAATTCGTAACAACAACAACAAAATTAAACACAGCGGGGAAAGGAAAGTAAACCTTAAATGTATGGATTGAATTAAAATAATGATTTTTTTAAGGTATATATCTTGTATGATTTCACATATATTGCCAAATATTTCCAAATGTCTTTCAGTTCGCAAGTTTATGGTTTCGATTCCCACTTCAGATTTAGATGTTTGCATAGTTCGGAATCGACCTTAAACTAAAGACTCAGTCGAATTAGATATCATGCTTAAAATTACTTTTAATAAACCAAAATTATTATTAGAAATAATCTTTACTTTAAATAGTTATATAATAAAAATTTGTATTCATTGTTATTAAAATTCTAGGAACATAATTTTTCAAATCCAAACATAAATAATTATCAAGTCATTAAAAAATCCGATGTATTTTACGAAAAAAAAACATAAATTAATTCTTAATATAAAAGGGCATAAAAGCCGCCCAACTTGTCTAATGGTCAGCGTGTCTGACTGCGAATAGGGAGGTCCTGGGTTCGAATCCCGTTTCGGGTATGAATGTACTTTCTCTCTCTATCTATCCTGTCTTTGTCCTTTCCTTGTATGAATGTGGAGTGATTGGTTGCCTACCCTATAAACGGGTACCTATAGCATGTGTGTACTGAGGAAATCGGACTCCACACCAAAATATGGTTCAGTTTGAAAAGTGGAGCAGCGCACCCCATATTGCCAGCCTGGCCGGCACACAACAACAACAACAACAACAAAGGGCATAAAAGAAATAACAGTTTTATGAAAATATGTTAACTAGAATGTTTTTTATTATAAATTATAATCATAGATGAATGAATCAACGACTTTAAAAAGAAAGCAAAATACATAAAATTAAAGCTGGGAATACTGAAGTCAAATCTCATGATATTGAAAATAAAGAAAGTGAAAAAAATTTAAGGTAACAAAGTTTTAAAATGTTGAATAGTGCTGTCAATTCTATGTTACTAATTCGAACAAACTGAGAAAATTCTTATGTGCTAAAAGCTTTAAATATTAAATATTTCACTCCAGCTTAGATTTATCAAATGGTAAGAAATTGAATGCAATTTAAAGCATTGAAAAATTGTGATACAGATAAATTTATCTATTATTTTATGGCCACTTTTAGTGAGTAAGCATTAATTCATCCATAATCAACTTCTAAATGTGAATTTCAGTCCCTAAAAGGACCCATGTCCAAGAAGAAACTCGAACTCATGTACTGTTCAGCTAAAGACAAAGCATGCAGACGCCTTCTTAGTTTTATGACATAGAATTCTAGTAAGTCACAAAAAATTTATTTTAAATAGAATGTCTAAGAAATCTGTAATATTGAAAATAGATTAGATATTGATATCAAACATGATTCTGTCAAATTTGATGTGAGGTGCCTTAAAAATGTATAGACGCTAAATACAATCATCAAATCTCGAATTCTAGGATTTAAATGGAAAGCAATTAAAATTAGAGTTTTACCCATGCAAAAATTGTTATAATAAATATGAACACGAGATTGTTGATGCCTTTATCTTAAATGAAATAAGTGTGTTAGCAATAGTAGAAAGAACGAAACGCTGAATGTGAATTGCAGACACAAATTGAATGTTACGCAAAAGATGCGCGGTTAATTCACAATGTGAATTCTTTGTTGCTTGACGGTCACTATTGCCTACGAAAATTAATTATACAGTAAGCTTACAGTGGCTAATTGAATCTTGAAGTGGTTTCTAAAACACCACAAGTATTGAAGAGAGAAACGATACCATGTATGGAACCATGAATATTAATTATTACTGACCCCCTCAATTCTAACATTAAACTGAATGTAAAAAGAAAAATTCCGTACAAATTTTTAAATTAAATAAAATAAATGGGCAAAATCAGATAAAATTTTATAAGGAAGACTTATCATGTTATTATTGCCTGAAAAATGTTTTTCTATACAAAGAAGCATAGCACATCATTATTTATCAAATTAGAAAAATATTAAATTCGCATTAAGGTTATTTGAATTTTATTGTAAATAATCATCTTATTTTTAATATTAAATTACAAATAATATGTAATTTAACATTACAAATAATTAACATTTATCTAATTTCACAATTACTAATTTCACAATTATTATACATCATATAATGGCGTTTGACTAAAGATGGCGTATTTTTATTAATTTAATTTGACTAACATTAATTTAAGTACATTATATAATGTCATTAACTGTTATATTCAGTAATAAATTTAAATCATCATAAATTTATTTAATATTAATCCTTACATTAGATAAATATTATAAATATGATTATTTTCACTCATTTCTAATTGTCATCTTAGATAAGTGTTTTATTAATATTAATTCAATTTAAATATTGCTATTTATACAAACATTTACTATTTCTTATCTATATTTAACTTTTCTTCAGAATTAATTTTTTACATTGGAATTGAAAATTATACACACATTTTTTTGGTTACTTTCATATGAACAAATTTATTGTTTTAAGATAAATTACAAATCCTATCCTTACAAATTTTGACAATTGAATTACCGTGCCTGTGAATGCTGCATCAAATAACTATTATGCTGAGATTCTGTTGCAATTTTTTTCATACTTTAAATCGAAAAATGATTTGATTATTTCCTTGATTCTTTATATCCATTAATCAAATTCATGTATCTTATATCTATGAAAATTAATTCGATGAAATTTTGATGATATAAAGTGAGATACACTTAAAATTATATGGGAATTTAAATTCAAAACAACACACCAAAAATCACCCGTAATAAATAAATTTTATCGTTTGAATTCCATGATACATATTAGTTTCACAAACATTGTTTAAATCATGCTTTATTTTCTGCTTATAAATATTTCTGGTTTCGGTGTAGAAACGGGTACCCTTTGGTTTGGCGATACATCTTGCCGATAAAGTTTAGTTTCTGGTAACCCTATCATTATATAGCTTTTATGTAGCTGCCATCTTGTTACTCATATCTTAGCGTCAAAAAAAAATCACCAAAGAATCAAGAGGAACCTGATAGTAAACTTGTACCAGATATTTAGCTCTCAAAATTATATATAGCCTATCTCACTATATATATATATATATGTTTGATCATACCATAGTGCATATATATATATATATATATATATATATATATATATATATATATATATATATATATATATAGATTATATTGTGATCAAGTGTGTGTGTGTGTGTGTCGCTCAACGGTCTTTGTGTGTGATGTGCTAGTTAGACTGTGACTTGTGGTGTAAAGTGGATTCCGAATCACTGCAAACATCCATGCCTAAGGTGGGATTCGAATCCACGAACTGTGTGAACTGAAGGCAAGTGTGCTAACCATTCGGCTGCCAGCTCGGCTATATTGTGATCAAAGAGAGTAACTTATTTAACAATTGATGATTATCAAAACTAGTCCATAGTTTCTTGTAACATATCTTAATGTCATTAATATATTGTTAAAAACATTATTGGGTGTTAATTTTAGTCTAGAATGAAAACTAAGATATTTTAACACAGATTTCAGCCCCCTCCCTACAAAAATGTTTTTAACTTTTAACTATAAATAATTAAATGGAGAATAAAGTGTAAATTTTTTATGAATACAATGCATTTATTCAACCGAGAAAACTCAGTTCAGGAGTTCCTGCTATGTAACCTTGATTTAATTGTCAAAATAAAGAATTTCGTTTATTGAAAAAAATGTAACACTAGAATGACAAGCATACCAAAATATTCATCAAGCTATAATATGGTCTATCATTAAAAAGTCAACTATACATATCAATTGTTAGTTTCATGCTAGCCAATATTCAACTGTTTGTGCAATCACTTTTACCATCTGAAATTTTCAAGTTTTCTGTAAAAAGTGATTTCATATCTTCAGTTCTTTTCACAAGACGATTTCATATAACAGTTATAGTTATGATTCTTGGTAGTGATAAATTTAAGACAATTTTGAAAATACCTGAACAATTTCATATAATCTTCTCTCGACTTAGAAACTAAGATTGGTAAAAGGGAATTACAAAATATTGTGTTAGGACTTTAATTTGAGCTCTAATAAAAAGTTTTGAATCACTGATTGGATTTCATTAGGAAGAAATCTTACTTCTAAATCCGAATTACTAGATGACATTTACTGCGGTAGACTTCATTTCAACAATTTATTTATTCATCTCCTATTTTGAGTTTAGATTTCATTGATGGTTTATAATCCCTTTTAAATGTTCCCAATCAAATTAGTATCCGTCTTAAGAAGGATCATGTAATAAAAACCAATTAAAATTTGTTTTTTGAAGTTTTGGAAATATATTACTGTAGCTTCCATACTAAGATATTTTATTTATTAGATGTTTTGCTTAAATTCAATAATAATAATAGAAGCAAAATTATTAGAGAGAAACACAAATTATCGCTTAAAAATTGGTGTGTTAATCATTACATGATAAATAATAGTAATTAATAATTTCATTCAACCCAAAAATATCAACAGAAGCCTTAGATGTTATTTTTATTTTACTAATCATAACTTTTAGTTAATATTTTAGTTGCTTAAATTAATACTCGCTAGTTCTCATGATTAATAAATTTTAAAATTTATTAAACTTGCCTTACCCATATTCCAAGACATTAATTTTGGATCTTACAGTTATTTCATTAAAATTAATGAAATAAACTAATGAAAAACATTCATTAGTTTATTGCTTAAATAAATATTTTATAATTCTCATGATTAATAAATTTTAAAATAGGTTAAGTTTGCTTTTTCCATATCCTGAGATATTAGTTTTCTTTCTTACCGTATTTTACTAATCTTAATATGTTAGTATTTTAATTGCTTAAATTAAAAATTGATAATTGTCATGATTAATAAATTTTAAAATTTAGTATATTAACTTTTTCCGCATTCTGAAACATTAGACTTTGATCTTACAATTATTTCACTAAGCATAACATTAAATAGTATGTACATGCATTAGTTGTTTAAGTTAATCATTAATAATTCTCAATATTAATAATTTTTATAATTTGATAAATTTTTTTCAAATTCTTAGAATACATTTTAAGGTTGATTTTAATAATCATTACTTTAATTAAGATAATTTCAAGTAACTTTTCGATAAACAATTTTATATCCCGATAAAATTGAAATCATTAACGTTTTGGATGAATATTTTGCTACTTCTTAAAATATGAATTTAACGATACATATTGAGGGAAAATGTTTATGTGTATTAGGAATAACAATTTTCATTTTAAAATCATTTCTTAATTTCTCAAATTTTTAAAGGAGACTATTCTTCAGAACTTTTTCAACCCAATTAGGTTTAACAAAGCTTTGGGAAAAACTTAACAGATACCTTATATTGTAGTGGATAACTTATTGAAAAAGTTTTTGTAAAGCTTTTATCCACCTTCTTGTCAAAATCTAGATATTTTATATTTTTAATGTACACTAAATTTGAAGAACATAAAACACAAATAATAATTTACTTAAAAACGGAATACTACTCACAGAAATTTGCATATAAAATTAAGTTTAATAACAGGATAAAATAAGATTATATTTTATTTTTGCAAATAAATTGGAACCTCAAGGAAAATTTCTTTCAAGGAAAAATTTATTTTATTTTTATCACTCATAATAAAAATAAACATTAAAAATTACTTTAGAGGAAAAAGTTAATTATTTGTAAAAACATTATTTGTAAAAAAATATATTTATAAAATTATTAATAATTTTTAAGACATTGAATTATTTTGAATGATTTTTTAAAAAATGTATTAACTTGCGTAAATATTAATTTTTTAATCATATATTATATAAATAAAAATTAGAATATATAATATTTCTTTGAAATAATTAAAGAGAATGAATTCTTACATAGTTAAACTTCAATCAATATAATAAATATATAGATTTTTTAAATTTAAATACAAATATCTTACTTTATATTTTTTAAAACAAATATTAAACTGAACAGTATTATAAAATTTAAATCAAAAAGATTTCATCATTTTTTCACATGATTCATTAAATTTATAATATCGTCTGCTTTCTATATATCGTCTGCTTTCTATGCATCGTTTGCTTTCTATATATCGTCTACTTTCTATATATCGTTTGCTTTCTATATATCGTCTGCTTTCTATATATCATCTCCTGGTGGAATTTTTTTATTCTAAAATTTCTTTTCTAGAAGTATTATTTTGACTTTACATCAGTTTTGTTCGAATTTTCAGCAGTTAGGCATTGAATTCAACTTAGTGATGTTGGAATTTCACTATTCCAGACTTTTTCTTTAAAAACCAATTTTGGTCTCCACCTCGGTAATTTATTTTTCCTTTTATTTTTCTTGTTTTTATTCCTTTTTCTTTTACAGTGATCTCTGTCCCACTAAACCATGTTTCTAAATAAAATCTGAATGTGATGTGAATGTGTCTTTATTACGAAATTTCAAAATTATGTAAGCTGTATCCTGTACAATATTATTTTAAGAAGCTAAAATAAAAAAAAATAAATAAAGTTTCCATTATTGTGTCCTCATTTAAGTGTAAGTGAGTAAATAATAAAACATTTTACCCAAAGCTTTAATGAAGCTGAACCAATCAACTGTTATTAGGTACGTCATTGTGCGATCATGACTTCCCTTTGTTATATAAAACATTTTTCCTACAAATTAAATTTGTTACTTGTTAATTATAAGAATATTTTTGGGTTAAACTTTTTATTATTTTGTTCTTGATTCGTTCATTTATATTCGTAAAAATGTTGCCCTGCGTCATTTTTTTTGAAGTAGAATTGTTAAAATTTTTTTTAGTTTCCCCATGTAACAAATCTCAGATAAAATGAAAAAATATTTGTTATTTATTGCAATTATTTCAATTTATCTTTCATGTAAATATCAAATAAAATTTTTAATTTTATCATTTAAAAAAGTAAACTACTTTTCAATCTGAGTTATCAAAATTTCATCATTTTTGTGTTGTCATATCTACATCAAATAACAGCAATACTAAAATTTCCATAGATTATGTTTTAAATGAACATAAAAATATTCAAGAATATTTGCTTACATATTAATTTTATTTGCTTCGTAATTTATTTTTAATAAATTATAATCAGGCAGTAAAGGTAATTTCATTATTAGCATTGAAATTAACTTTAATATTCAAAACTATTAGAAAATTCAAAAAGTCAAATAAATTATTTTTTAATAGAAAATGCAACATTTTTTAAATTTATAATTTACATTGAAAAATAATTAGATGATATCTATATACTTTACAGATAAGATTCCAAATTATAGAATTAATACTTATAAAAGGCAACATAACTGAATAATTTAATTTGCATGTCTGAATTATAACTGTTCTACTCTTTATAACTTTGAAAAATCATATAATAGAGATTTTATAATTACCCGTAAAAAACGTCAAATGATATTTAAAATAGAGTTTTACTGTGTGAGAAAGTTACAGTAAAAGCATAAAAAGTATTCATTGTAAATACCATTAGGAATGGAGCATGAGATTTCATTTCAATAAAAGATGATTATTATATTTCAAAAAATACTAGAATATATTATTTTATTTAATCAGTTTTAATAAAATATTGATGCTATTGAGGTACAAAATTTTTTTTGAAATATTGATTATTTCACAAATTTATTATTAATGCTTGTCCCCAATAAAATAAATGATCATTTTCTAAAGTTGTGATGGAATTTTCCTTGACAAAGTATCCTTTTAGTTTTACTGATACTTTTTCTAAATTATTAAAAATTTCAAATATTTTAATAGTTATTGAAAATTATATTTTTAGCAAAAATCATATCTTCAAAAAAATTAGAATTATTTTTAAAAGGATTGCAAGCACACAGAATGAATATTTGTTAAAAATATTTTATATTTAAACTAACAATATGATATTGATTTCTTATATTTTTGCTTCTCAAAATTTTCTCAAATATTTGCTTTATTTGTTTTTTAAGACATGGAGGTAATTAAATTTTATTTTTATGAAGTTCCTATAACAAACTTTTTGAATTAAAAATATTTGAGTAAGTCATTCTAAATCTCAGTAAATTAGTATGCTCTAAATATCTAATAAGAAAGTAATATCGTTGATAGTGTAGAAATTCTTTAGAAATTTTAGGTTAATGGGAACACATCATTTTCATAAGAGCATAAGTTTTCTAAAATTTTGTGTAAAATCATACTAATTTATAGCGATGCTTTTTGCATATTACAGCCAAATATTAGATCAAAATATTTTACATGAATACTCTTAGTAATATAAATGTTTTTAAAAATTGCTGAAACATTTTCTTTGACACAATACCTTTCAAAATATGCTAAACTAATAAAAGAATTTTGAAAATATCAAATAATAATTCAAATAAAATGTGTAAAAATCTTCAAAGCGCATTTCAATTGCAACTAAATGTTTCTTTTAAAAGATGAAATTATGATGTGCTTATTAATTTTTTATGGCTTTTTATTTTATTATTGACATGAGGATATCAAATAAATTTTTTAATTGTGTTTTAATATATAAATTATTACGATAATAATAAATTTTTGAATTGTGTCATTCGGAATTTCTCGTTATTTTATGATAGATTAAAAATATCTACAGTTTTAAAGCTAACTTGTATCAAATTATATTAAAATATTTTTTTATTGCCTCATCTCATTTTAACAAAATATCTTGCCTTAATATAATTAAAAGTTATCTAAGTCGCATAATTTTTTTCATAATATAATTTTATTTCCATTTAAATTTTTTTAATAAAATTAAAATCATAGTGAAAAAAAATTTAAATAATTTTGAAAATACTTTTCAGTCATTATCAATTTTTTTCCTTCGGGAAACGAAAGTGACATAGATTTTTTGTTCCACTTTATTACAAAATTTATTGGATTCCAATAAGCTAATTTCATTATGGTAAAATTTTCCTTTTTCGAAAATCATGATGATCAGCTTTGAAAATTATATGATTATAAATTATTTGAAAATTATATGATTATAAAATATTTGAAAATTATGTGTAGAAAAATTTGTGATTCAAATACGTAAAATACAATACGATTTCTCTCTCATTTTCGAAATTCATGATGATCATATTAAAAATTATGTCATTTCAATAAATTACTTTTAATGCAATGTTTCTTCCGTTATTGAAAATATTGGATATTTGATTAAAATTCATCAATTAATCAATCAGGCACAAAATATAAATAAAATTTTATAGCATTATTGAATAAATAGTGAAAATCTTTTTAAATAGTTTTCAGTATTAATAAATATTTTCCTTTCGAAAATTACAAATGATGTAATTCTTTCCGACGCACTTTATCCTGATGTAAAAAAATTCTGTGATTTCAATTGGCTATTTACAGTAATATATTCTCCTATCTTTCGAAAATCATGATAATTTTATAATCCAATGATTTCATTAAGTTTCCTGCAATATGATGTAATTTTCCTTTTAAAAAATCATGATAATCATTTTATAAATTATGTGATTTTAATATTTGCCCAGATAAAATGCCTTTTTCATTTTTTAAAAAATTATAAGAATTATGTAAAAAAATATAAATTATGTGGTTTAAATACTTTATATCTATTAAGATTTCTCGTTAAATTTTGATAATTATGGTGATCGTTTTAAAATATTTTGATTTAAATAAGTTGTTTTTTTCGATAAAATTTCGCTTACATTTTGCAAAAATTCTTGATGATCAAAAAAAGCTCTTCAACTAATCAATCAATCATAAGACATTGAATTATTACTAATCAAATTTTATAAAAATTAAATAAATGAAATAAATTTCAATTAAATAAATTTCGCCTTTCATAGAACATTACAAAAATTAAATAATACTGCAAAATTTCTTATGTTATTATTAATTAAAAATTTTTCTCGCTTATTCTTTTTAAGATTCTGTATGGATTTTAAACCGATTTGAAAAAGAAAAATTGTGTTTAAAATAATTTTTCTTGAACTAACTCAAAGATAATCCAAAATATTGCTTTTAACAATTTATTATACATTAGTCAATTTAAATGTGTAATTCTGTTAACCAAGACATAAATATTTACAATAACTCAAGGAATTAGAAAATTTCTTATTATTTTTCAGGAGTCATCATGAGTTTCAATATGTTTTCTTAAGAACTAGAAAATTCATTCTATTTTAGATTTTGAACATGGAAATAGAAATATGAGATGAGTTCCAATTACTTTCACTTAATTTCCATACAATTTCTTTTTAATTTATTGTAATACCGAATTATATGACAAAACGTGAAATTTATTTTACAAGATATCGATTAAACTTATTTACTTAATTTGTGGAGTATTGCCTTATTCAAAACAGATAAAATTTCTAGGCAGTTTTGTGAGAAAAATTTTCCCCTGTAGCATAAAAACTATAAATGAGAATATTTAATGAGCACTATTGTTCTAGTTACCTATTCTTAAGAAGTTAAATAAAGGAGTATTTGAAAAATTTGCATTCCTCTCTTTCAAAAGATAAACATTATTAATATAAATAAATTCTTGAATTTTATAATTTATTCCATCTTTCTGATTCCTATTCTATAAAAAAAATTGGAAAAATAATCTCAAACTATCTAAAATAAAGAAATCTTATGATTATTTAAACTTGAGAGCCAATGTTTTCTTCCATCCAGTTTTCATCTTCATCGGACATTCAAAATTTCAACTTTATTTTTTTTCACCCTCGCACCTTTTAAGAATCCCCATAATTTTTCAAACTCGCGCACGGTCAACAGCAAACATAGCAATGTCTCCATTTTTGTTCGAAGAACTGCTGAAAATTTCCCTAAAGATTTCCCCTTCTCCACTTTTTTCCCCTTTATATATTCGCTTGTGGATATATTTTATTTTCCTAACCCTTGAGGTTTTTATCCCTTCTATGAAAGAAAGGGAAAAAAACGAAAGGAAAATATAAAATACTCGCAGCTGTATAGGTAAATAAAAAAGCAAAAATAAAAAAAAATGCGGCTGAAAACTTTGAATATATGTCTCCGGTATAGAAGCAAACAGTTTTTCCCTTTTCCTGCATCGATAATGGATAGAAATGAAAGGAGAGATCCCTACGAATAAAAATATTAGGAGTAGTGAATATATTTAGACCAAACGCAGTTTTGAATATATTACCCTAAAAAATCGCTTGCCCCTATTACCCTTGGGGGCCTAGACTTCGATGATTCTAATTGGTTGCGCTGACAGATTGTCGATTTTGGGCCGCAGCGGAATTTTAACCTACTTTTATTATTATTTTTTCTATTCAGCAATTTTATATTTCAACGTCCGCTTATATAAATATATGTAAGATAGTGCACTTTATTTTCTTCTTAACTTGCGACCGCTAGGGACTCGACGAGTTATTGGATGTGGAATAAAACTGAGCTCGGCCAAATACGACAGCTAGCGCCATCTGGGGCAACGTCTGGATATTATTCAATCTTTCATCGAAATCTGTGAAAATGGAGATGCTGTAAAGTAGGTCAATACGTGAAAAATTTTCTTCCTTTAAAATATATTATGAGTAACAAAAATTATATTAAAATGCAACTATTTCTCAATATTTCTTGTAGGTGAATGAATTATCTTTCGTCCTATTAATTATTTATAAATCTTATGAATAAACTGCTCATAAGTTTTTTTTAATAATTAGATAAACAGTTATTAATGATTAGATTATTAGTTAATATTAAACATTGCTAAAATGTAGATTTTTATAGGAAAACAGAAAAGATGTGTAGGTCATTATTCATTTTGATTTTCTTTTTAACAAAAACATATTTTAAGTGAGGTAAATCTCATTTTATGATAAGAATTAATAATATCAATAAAAGATTAACATAAATGAACATTTAATTGTTTTTATGATCTTTTTCTTAAAGTAAATAACTCGAAAAATGCAAAGTAAATGTGCTTAAAATCAGTTTATGAATTTTGAATTTGAGATTCCAATAAAATCATCTGGGATTGATTTTAAATTAAGAATATATAAAAAGATAAATTAATTAAATCAAATGATACTAATTAGTGATATTACTAATTTTTAATTATGCTTGAATATTTTAATTATTAAAGGGAAGAGAATAGAATTTTATTCATGATTAGTTAAAATCTGAGAAAAACTTAAATATATTTTTTTTAAATTTTAAACCTAAGAAAGTTTACTGTATTGCATATATGGCTGTAAATATTACAATATTTAACTATAAAAGATGGAACACCCACTGAGTTAATTAACCTTTACGTAATTGGAAGCATAATTATTTAAAATAAATAAATTACAATTACTGAATTATGGGTGGGAAAAAATCCTTAGTCAAGAGAAATATTGCAAATAAAACATTAAATAATTTAATTTGAAATTAATTGTAATGGTGTTTATATCTATATCTATCTACATCTATCTATCTATCTATCTATCTATCTATCTATCTATCTATCTATATATATATATATATATATATATATATATATATATATATATATATATATATATATATATATATATATATATATATATATATATATATATATATAGATAGATAGATAGATATGATAGTATAGATATAGATATATATATATATATATATATATATATATATATATATATATATATATATATATATATATATATATATATATATATATATATATATATATATATATATATATATATATATATATATATATATATATATATATAGTTAATAGTATATTTATAAAATACAATGAATATAATGAAACAAAATACAATGAAAAATGCCAAATGGAGAATAGTACATTGAAAATATTAAATGCAAAATGTAGAATATTAAATGGTTAATTTCTTGTGCTTTTAGTTCTATATCTAACTTT
This sequence comes from Latrodectus hesperus, assembly GCA_037975125.1. Lineage (NCBI taxonomy): Eukaryota > Metazoa > Arthropoda > Arachnida > Araneae > Theridiidae > Latrodectus > Latrodectus hesperus. The sequence continues at coordinate 48,845,588 of CM075851.1, forward strand.
GCATTTATATATATATATATATATATATATATATATATATATATATATATATATATATATATATATATATATATATATATATATATATATATATATAATAGGTCAACTGATAGCGCACAAAATTTGATTAATAGACGTATCACTAAGGAAGGCAAAAGGATTTATCTTCAACAAATCATATACTAAAAGGTTTGTCGATTTTAATTTATTGCATTTTTTATGATGATTCCTAGCAGATATATTATGGCCTGTGTTTCACGCTTTTTTCTTGAAACTGCTCACGGGAAAAAAAACCAAGAATTTATTTATTTCTTTATTGTTAAAATGAGACGATTCAAATAAATGTGTTTTCTTTAAAAAAAAAAAAAATAAGCATTCAATTTAAGTTAAAAAGGAAAAAGGAAGCAAGGAAAATTTTTTAAATAAATTATTTTTGTTAAAGAAAGAAGAAATTATAATTTAAAAACGATTCTTCACAAGACGATTTTATTGTGCCATGTTTTTACCTGGAGCTCCATAAATAGTCATTCAATGAGTTACCATTGATATTTTCTGACACTTAAACCCATTAAAAGTAATGTTTTAAAAGGATTGAAAAATATTTTTGAGCTACTATTGTAATAATATTTGTGTAAATAAAGGATGTTTTTATCTGTAGTATGATTTGGATAATAATCATCAATAGTGTCGTTTCGGGTTTGGTGTTGGAGCGGGTACCCTTTGTGATTTGACCAAAAAAAAAAAAATTGGCGATAAATATTGACAGCAAAATTTAATTTCTGGTAACCCTGGTATTTTCAGTGTTTTTATTAATGTAATTTTAAGTTTCCATTTTGTTCTTCACAACTTGGCACCTATTTTGGTGTCGAAAATATCGCCAAAAACCTTGAGGTACAACGTTTGTAAACTTTTACTGTGGTTTCTAATGTAATAATAATAGACGAGAAATTTGCTGTCTCCAGTAAAAAAGCTATGAGTAACATTATACCGGCGGTTTAGATGAATGATAAAGCTGTTTATCGTTTTATCTGAAGAGTTTTCTCTATTAATGAATGAACAATAAATTGCATGCTTTTTGTATTATTAGTTCTTTTATTTCAACAAAGCTTCAATTTCACTTTAAAATCTCCTCTTACAAAATGCAATGTGTTATACATATATCTCTGTTTATTTGTATATCAAAATAATGACTAATTTTATGCTAAATTCAAAACATGAAAAAATACATTACTGGAAAATATGCAGATCTTTTATTAGTGGCTATATGCATCATCGTGCAACAAAATAATATATTTTTTATCGTCTAATGCTGAAATTCAGCATATTTAAACTCATAGAATTTGACTTTCAAATATAATTTCCTTATATTTTTCAATATTTGTGGAACGATTTCTCAGAAAAAGATATGAAGTTATAAAACTTAGTTATCATTTCTGTCATTTCTTATTGATAAAATTATTCTCCCTAGTAAGTGAAGATACTTAAAAATAAATTCGATAAATAATGATAAAAATTTTATCCATAATCAACGATAAAACGTTCTTCGGTAATGGGTAAGCAACAGATTACATTACTATTCTTATTTTAGTAGTACTTCAATTTTATTTTACAATATACTCTGGTGTATTCTCATATATTAACTCAATACATTTTATCACCATTTAACAAACAATTTGAAAACATATTTTTAATAACCACAGTCATATTTCCTTCTGGGAGGACTTTTAATAGATAATGGGTCATTACTTTACGCACCCCAAGGGAAGAAACCATGAAAATTTCCAAGCACCCACCTTGACAGATGGGCATGTATAGGAAGTAACATACTCAACTGTTATCCATAATTGTTCAACAATGGCTGGGATTGAAACCAAATCTTCCACAGTGAAGATTGTGGTTGTAACATTAGACACCTAATAACATAACATAAGCCTTAACTCAATTAATTAAACACTACACAAATAGCTTAGCAGCCGAAAGCCATTGTGATTCATTTGAGTGTCCATAGAATGCCGTCTACCCGAATGACTTTTAAGAACAACCGTATTCATATATCACAAAAGAGAAAACTCAGAAACCATCCAATTGTGTGCCTACTGAAAGAAGAACTCATTATCTTTTACTGTTCAATAATTGTTGATATTGAGCCTGTGGCCCTCCACAATCAAAGGTATGTTTCTAAATGAATGGTATTTAGTTTTATGCTAAATTTATTTATATGATAATGCACTGCACATCAATGAGTCAGACTTTCATTAATAATTATATAAGCACTTGTGCAATAAGATGTATCTGTGACATTTCAGTTCGACATGTTCAAGTTTAGAAAATGTGATTTTCAAATATAATTCTAGATTTAATTTGCATAGAACTACTGAATGACAGATAAATTCCACAAACTTTCCATTACAGTGTAACTGTATTAAGTGATAAAGTTTCCCGATAAGTGAGGAATAAATATTAATATTGCTGTTCTCTATATCAAGTGATAAAAATTTTTGTATCACTTCATTCATTTCTAGGTATATTACATTTTTTGACAGTAAGTGAACAATAGATTGCATTTAAAAATATAATTACAATCTCTTCTTAATTTCAGAGACCTCAGAAGATATAATGCAATATTAATTTTTAACTCTGTATTTTTGCAATATCTGCATCACATATACTATCTTGGTATCTTCATTAACGTTTTTAATCAAATTTATAAGCAAAAGAGCCTTTTTATCACTCTATTTGCTAATTATTCAAATCGAAAATTTAAGTAGAAATTTACGAATTCAATGAAATTTTCATTACCACATTGTTTTCTGAGTCTCTTCTTGTTTAAAACATAGCAGAAAAATGATTTTTTAAATAATAAAGCTTGAAAGGAAAAATAATGAATCTGGTGTATTTCTTACTGCAATTCAGTATATTAATATTCATAAATTCTTTACCGATAATTTATTCAGTATGGTCGGAAATTAATGAGTTTAATATTTAATTTAATAGAAGAACAATTTATTGAGAGAGCTTATACATGTTAAAATTTCTGTAGAGACTATGAAGTGGCCGGCCACCTGCTTGCTCAGAGACACGTCTCTGGTACCAAGGTCTACCCTCTCTGTCCCAAATGTTGAGAGGTTCAGGCCTCCCCATCTCATATTTTTCAGTGCATTGGGTGTGAGAGAGGGGACATGGAGTTGAGACCGGAGGTGGTGCTTGAGAGACTGACTATTTTTGGATTCATGGGGCTGGTGCGATGGTACTGATCTGGGGTTGGTGGGGCTGGTGCGATGGTACATGGGGCTGGTGCGATGGTACTTTTGGATTCATGGAGCTGGTGCGATCACGCCAGTCGGGGATAAGCAACAACAACAACAACAAAATTTCTGTGGGATCCAATGTTTCTGTTTTTGTGAGCACATCGTGGGCAAGAACATGACATTTCGTGTGTCGGCTAAGTCTTTTCACAGTAGTTCAAAATTACAAAGTAGTTGTTTGTATTCAATGTAGAAGAAGACAACGGAAATCTCATTGCAATAATCAAACACAAGCTTTATCGTCTTTTGTGGCAAAAAGTTCAGATGCTAATCTTCACTGTAACCACTATAGAGCTATAATGAATCTATATTCATAATTTTTCTTAAATTATTAAGTGCATAATAATATAAATATAAAAAATTACGATCTAGCCTAGGGATGGCGGAGAGGTTAGCAGCCCTAACTTCGATGCAATATGTCCCGGGTTCGATTCTTGTTTCGAGCATGAACGTTTCTTTCAGGTCCGTGGCAGACTAGTGGTTTGGGTATCGGCCTTCCATCCGGAAGGACGGGGTTCGATTCCCAATGCCGCCAAAGACCCACCGAGTACATGCGATATACGTGCTTGTTAAATCTGTGAAATCGAAAGTCCTGTGGTCGGTCGTTGAGCAGTTACCATAGGTGCAATGGTCTGAAGAAATTTACTCCGGCTTCACATCAATGCCAAAATTGAGGGAGTAGTTCCTCTGGTGCTGCCATCTATCGGAGAACTTGAAGAGCAAAAGTCGTAATTTCACCTTCATGGTGCTCTGATCAAAACGAGAGACGCTGCCTATTGACTTAAATTCGCATTGCTTAGGCATCAACAAGAACAACGTTTCTTTCTCTCTTTGTGTTTGTCTTTCTCTATCACTTCACTTTCGGAGAAAGATGGCACACCCACAAGAAGCCTCACTATATGTGATGCCATCGCTTCACCCAGTACAGAGCTGAATAGGGCAAAGGCCTAAGGGCAGCAAGCCATTAGAAAAAAATTACAATCTCTTTTAGTAGTCGATGAACTTGATCATAAGGTTAATAATTTGATTTCAACGATTTCAATAGCAGTCCACAATCTGCTTTAAATATATAATCAAGTGTAAAGTTAATAAAAGAAAAAAATTAAAAAGTAAATATTTATATCATTTAAATGCTCTTTCTTTTTATCATGCACTTAATTGTTTTCAGTTGAACAGAAGATTTCAAATTTTGTGCATTACTAATTCACTAATCATTCTGGAAAGTGTGAGGAGGTTGAGCCGCTCAGCCTCGCTTTGTATGATGGACTTCTTCTGAGTCACTTCGTTGTCACCTAAACATAGAAAAACAAACGATTATTCAATTATTAATGTAACTTTATTTTATTTTCATTATTTTGAATTAGTTTAACTTGCAGAAATAATTTACTTACTATGTTTAGGATATTATTTTAAAAAAGAACTTTAGTGTAAGAGAGGGAGTGTATAATTTATTTTAAATTTAAACATACTGTTTTTAACGTTGGAAAGTTTCCGAAATGCAGTGTAATGTATCCTGAATTAACAGTACAGTGATAATATCCTAAATTACTATAAAATGAAATAAACATTAAATAAAAAATGTTCATACAATAAAAAAAAAATTTTTGCGACATTTTATCTTTTTTTTTCTTGAAGTTGAAGACGTGAAAACTTGAAGACGAAAAAAAAGTTGAAGACGTAAGTATTTTTTATCAATTTTATACTTCCAGTAAAGTCAAAATTTTTTTTCATAATCATTAGTCCTAAGCCATTTGATTTATAAATGCAAAACATTTTAATTTGAAGCTTTTGCATTTTAAGAAGTATAGGGATATTTCAATTAATTAAATTTTACCTTCAATCTAAAAAATCAAATTATTTAGTTTAATCAAACTGTTAATTAATCATTGTCAACGTTGAATTAAACCAAACTGTTTTAACTGTTACACATTCAAGAGTCATGATTTCATAACAGTTATTTCAAACGACGAATATAATTTTACTAAAGAAAACGGCAACAAAAGAAGCTTCAAAGTATAAGAATAAAAATAAAATAATTAAAAAAAAGCATTGAATTATATTTACAGGATGAACTAATAGTTCTAGATTATTAGAATGGAGATTCTATGAATTAGAAGGGAGATTATTATTCCAGACTATTAGAACTAGATTACTAAAAAAAGATAGAGAAAATAATTCTTTTGATTTTAAGGGTTAAAAAGCATTGCCCCTAACCTAATGTTGTTACAAAATTTACCTATTTTTAAAAAACTGAATTTTCAATCACATATAAGAAGAAGATACGAATTGTATCTATCCCTCTTTTTTTCTAATATTAATGATGGAAAAATTACAGGATGGACTAATATGTTTTCCTCAACAACATTATCGCCAATTGTTACCTCTGGGAAAATATCTGCGAAAACTAAAAATAACTCTATAGTAGTATTAGGTAAACAAGAATGTTCTTATCATTTTCGCGTTGCCATTGAATGAGATACGAATAAATATACAAATTATTGTGTGACATGAATTAGATGCCGGTAAGTTGGGAGTAAGAATATCAGTCGCTAAAAAGAGCAGGTCCACCGTGCACATTAATCAATCGTAATTCGTAAAGTAGTGAAAAGAAATGGACGTTTTGAAGGAGCTCGTTTGATGTTATTTGCTTTACGACTTTAAATTGGATGAATCAAATCGCCAAATATATCAAGCGTTTGTTTGTTTGTTTGTCGCTCAACGGTCATTTTTTGCACACGAGGGCTAATTAGACCGGGACCTAGGTTTAAAGTGGATTCTGAATCACTACAAACATCCATACCCAAGATGGGATTCGAACCCACAAACTGTTGAACCGAAGGCAAGAGCGCTAACCATTCGGATGCCAGCTCGGCATCAAGTGTTGAATAGTGCAGTGAATGAACGTACGGCAAGGCATTGATTACACAAATTCAGTTTAGGAGATTTGTACCTCTGTGATAAAGCTAGTGCCTGGTGGACTTGTCAACAAGTGGTTCACTATGAGCAGCTAAAAATTAGCCAAATGGTCACTGCGGACCTGAACTCGCAGCAGCTGGAATGTTTCAGATAATCAGATTTCTGCTCAAATCTAACAAACAACTCCCTGACACTAACAAAAATATTTTTTATAAAACTATACCACTTCCTTTTATGCATCTGTAAATCAGGGATTGTTCTTATCATTGCAGTACTACATACAATTATGTATTATATGATTATTAATAGGATAGATGTTAGAACTATCATAGATTCATTACTTGAATTTTTCCTTTTCTTTTTTGGCACTAAAACCTGCACATTGAATTCGGATATAATAAAAACTTAACTCATATAGTTTTATGGAAACTATAAATCATCCAAAAGAATTATTCCACTGAAAATACCCTTTTATCTTCTGTTATGATTGGTAATTGTTGTTTTATCTTTTATTATGCATACAAATATCACTCTCACAAATCAAAATTTACTCAACAAGCTGTCAGTTTTGTTATTAGATACATTGTCTTGGCAAAAGTTGAAAATTTTATCTTTCTGGGATAGTCAAAGAGTTTAACACTGGAAAATAATTAAACTTGTCACTCTGTCTCATAAATAACAATAATGGCAACATCACTATCATACATAAATTATTTTATATAACATATCTATTCAAGATATAATTGACTTTATATATATAACTTCTGATACTTTGATATTTGAGGAGTTTGATATTTGGTCTCAAAATTATGTGTTGCATGTAGGCTACTCAAACATCGCCAACTGTCTTGAGATTTTGAAATCAAGTTGTTGGCAACTAAGCTGTCAAATCTCAAATTATTTTTTCTATACCAGGTAGAATAAACTAGATTGACTGAACTAAAACTAAACTGATTGGTCTAAAACTAGATTGTCGAAATAACAACTAGACTTATCAAAATTATCACTGATTCAAAAAGTTGAATGAAAAATGATTATTATACCTACCAAATGAGGTTTTTGCAACCTCAAAGAAATAAAAGTATATTTAAAAAGACATTAAAGAGACTAAAAAGGTGTTTCAAACACAAATTTCAGCAAATATGTCATAATTTTGGTGCTCTGAAGAAAAGTGGTAACGAGTTATTTTTCTTCTCATGGCCTAAGTCTGATGTTTCTTTTATTTTCAAACTGATAATAATGTGTTATGTGGAAAAGAGTTTTTCTATACACTGTGCGTAATGTCGATATCATTAGCCAAATCTGAATCTTTTCTATAGATACTTGTTTCATTGAAACAAAATCATCACTTATAACTGAAACATAATATTTTTTTAATTTCTACAATAAAGATTAGGATGTAATTTCAAATGTTAAGTTAATATACAGGTTAAGTTTGAAATATAAAAATTCTTTTTCTGCTTTTTCTTTTATATTCAACTAAGCTGAGAGCAGGTTGGGAGAAACTATTCACAATATTATTAGTTATATTGGTTCAAATAATAAAAATTTTGTGTAAGGTTTTTTGTTTGTATATTTAGAATTGTTGACTAGTATTCATTCCATATGAGGTGACCAAAACTTTTATCAAAATAAATAAAAACAGATAATTTTTTTTATGTTTGGTTATTCCAAAAAATTTTGATATTCACAAAATGCACTCAAAAATTATAACAAAATGCGAACATGATAGCAAATAACTTTTAATGCATTGTGAACAAGAAGTTGCAGATTATGATAAGAGAAGAGCAACGACATTTACATTTTGGATATTCCGTTATTATTAATGAAATCATTTCATCTATATTTGTGTAAATTTTTACTACAGAATACATTATATATAAATACAATAAAATTTAACAACTTCATACTGTAGAACTCAAATTATCCAAATCATTTTGGACCCGGATAATTGGATTCCTTTTGAAAATAGGGTCTATTTTAATTAATAATTGTACTTTAAAAATGGAAGGAAAATTGTCATATTTTTTTTTAAAAAAAGAACATTTTATCAATTAAATGAAAATGCAACGCATTTACATGTTAAGGTACTTAAAACTGCTGTACATTAATACAGTACCCTATGTACGGTGGTATTAATGAAAGTTGTTAGTTGCTGAACATCTCGGTAAGAGTAAGCTTTTGCACTAGCTTTATTCGTTTTCGGACAACCAAGTCCCGCATTCTTGAAAGCGAGAATTTGCATGTGATCACACTCGGTCTGACGCTACATCCACTTCAAAGCAATGTCAAAGCTGGCAAATGCTTGACTAACTGACGCTCTGTTGCCTGATTCAACTTGGACGTTCAGGCCAGCTTTTTAATCGACGCTTTAAATAAATTTACCATTATTTGAAGTATGTGTGTGTGAAATCTAGTGTCTCATTCATATATAATGGATTCTCCTTTATCTTCAGCTCAAACTTCTGAACAGCCATGGATTTTCAAAAAGGTGTTTTTGAATTCATCAAGTGATATGTCTTTATTTCTACTCTTATCTTTCGTTTACTTGAGGATTTTCATTGTCTTTCGCTTCTTCAATTTGATTTATTTTTCTGAAATTCTGAAAATGATTCGGATAGTTAAAGTTCCACTATACTTGCTCAAAAACATTCGAAAACAATTTCTAAACTACCATGTTTTTTTTTATATATAGAATTAGTAAATGAAAACAAATTCAGAGAAAATTGTTGACTCATATTTTCTCCTAAAAGTAGGTATATACGAAATAATAAAATACATAATTAATTTTGATTTGAAATTTCATTGATTCTTTTTAATAAATTTGTGTTGTGTATAATAAAAATGCCTCTTCGTATTTATTTTTCAATTGAAGTCTAGTTTGTTTAAAAGTTATTCATTCAAAAATTTTCTATAGAAACTAATCACACGTAAATGCTATCTTTTTTTTTATCCTAATTGCTTCAGTGTAAATTATGAGAAAACATCTAAGTTCTTAGGATTTGGATTTAATGAAATTTAAATTAATCTCTTCTTTAAAAATTTGCTTATTGAAAATAAAATATAATGTACTCTTCCTATGTATTTCGTTGCAATTTAGTAAATATTTAAAAATTTAAAAAGGCGTAATTGCTTTTACATATATCATTAATAATGTATACGTTTTCAACCACACATGCAAGTATTGAGGACTTTTGTAAACCACCAAGTAAAACAGTATATAAAAAAGTTCAAAAGTATAATAATTTTTCAATTTGAGATCATATTTTCTCTAATTTGAATGAATCGTTTTATTTCTTAACAAATTTTCTTGATTTGTTTTATAACTCAAGGGTCATTTTTTGCACTAATTAGACCAGGACCTACAGCTTAAAGTGGATTCCCAACCACTTTAAGCTGTAGCAAACAAGACAGTACACGAATCCACGAACTTTTGAACCGAAGGCCAGAATACTAACCGTTCAGCTGTCAGCAAGACTCGACGCTTTACTAACAGAAACAAGATGTTGTGTGTATGTATGCTCGATTCATGTATATATGTAGCAGTTGCTTCTCAAATACTCTTCGAGTTTTCTCTCTAGTGATATGTTAATACAACCATGGTAAAAATCTTCCTGAAAATCAGAATGTGTTACTGATACTCATATATTTTAAAGAAATTTTCATTTTGAGTTTGTTCATAATGGGATGTCAAATCTTTTGACATAAAATATTAGTAAATTTCAATACTATATGTTTAATTAATACTATTTTTCGCAAGTTTAAAATAAATTAATTTCTATCGCCCCAAGTTTAGTTAACTCTTATTATAATTTTAATATTAGTTTTCGGTCATAAAGATTAATTTTCCAGATTATACTGTTTAAAATTGGTTCCATGTCTGAAGTGATCATTGAACCTAAGAACAAGTGAACTGTATATCAATGTTTCATTTTTCAAGGTCTCGCAAAATTTCAACAAAACTGTGTTTATGTCATTTCTTAACTTAGTATGAGACTATTAAAATATTTTTTCAAAATCACATTAATCAATAAGAACTGGCCTGATTTTATTTCATTTAGATTTCAGAAGTTAATTTTATTAATCTTAATAAATCAGCTAAATAACAATTAATGATTTTTAATAAATAAGAATATTTATTTAATCACTAAGAAACACTTATTTCTAATCCGTCAAAGAAGTTACATCAACTAACTTGAGTAATATACCTTTCATTAGCTACTTAAGGTGATTGACTGTCAACAATTATATTTCTGTTGAGTTTTGTATATGGTATCTAATTCTGATAATACTCGTACTAACAAGCGTGACAGAGAAACTATATCTTTAAATTAATATTGTCATTAGAATAAGAAAAGAAAATCTAACCACAATTTTTGATCGATTTGTTACAAAAACAAAATATTTACATACATAAATTGAGTTAGATATTATATCTGATTTAAAACATAACTGACCATTATTTGAAAATAAATTGTAACAGTAAATAATGCGAGGAAAGTATTTGTGTTTAATCATTTTAAACATAGAGCTAAATTTGCTTAATAAGTATCTAAAGTATGGGTTTCCAAACTTATTTTTCTCGTGGACCACTTTCAAAGTTTTACTATTTTTGGTAGACCCCCTGCTGCTGCATTTCTATTGTATTATCAAAACTCCTAGAAATTATCACCCTAAATTGGGAGTGTTAAGAAAAAAAAAAGTACCACATTTTCTTGTGTCCTATTTATCAAAATAATATTTGTGGTTAAACAAAATTATAAACATTGTTACTAACAATCAACAATAAACTCTGAAATGTAAATCAACAATAAAAGTATTCATACTTTTAATGAGACGGCGCACGGGCGGCACTTTGCAAGTCTCGACATGTGGTGTACACTTGTACTATTATCTATTGTTCTATTCAGTTCTGTGTTTGAACTGAATTTCCAATATTTTTGAATACCTACCTAGTGAAGGATGCTACCTGACTACGTTGATAGGTAAATACAAGCCAAAATTTTTGTTCTTTATTATGAAAACCAGAAAATGTTTTATGGACTCCCACTTACAACTTGTGAATCCTTGTTTTCTTTTCACATCTACGTGGACCCCCGTGTGGTCTCCTATGGACCCCTGAGGGTCCACCTGGACCCCTTTGGGAACCTATGATCTAAAGCTTTTTGGAGTATAACCCTAAAAATAGTTTTTGATATTTCTTCATATGTTCTTTAAAAGCTCAATTGAAATTAACATTTATGGTTACAGCTAGATATTGAACTGATATTGGCTTTTTTAAAAAGAGAAAAAAACAATATGTTGATTTGTGGCTGTTTTTGTGGAAAAAAGGTACCAGGATATAAATCGTAAGAACAAAAACAGGGATTACTTTTATTAATTTTGGAAAGAAGAAAAGTCATCAGTGAAAACATTGCGTATGATATTATAGCTATCTACTTAAGGTACTACTCAAAGACATACTTAATTCATCAAATATGCAATAAATAGTACAAATATTTATTAAATATGACTGTATTTCATGGAATTATTGATGCTTTTAACTTTATATTGAAATAAAGTAAAATTTTAAAGTAATACAATATAACACATTAAAAAGATCACGTATCTTTATTTTTACCCTACTTAAAATGTAACCAAATAACTGCTAAAAATAAGAATTAAAAAAACCAACATTTTATTAGTTGCAGCCCTAAAAGCGTGCAATATCCTGGGGAATAGCCAAAACAAGAAGGCGCCAAACTGGTCCTAAACTTGTAACTTCTGACACTTTGATGGACGATTGTGAGGATTCTCTTTTCAATTGATTGTCGCCAATTAGGCATCGTATGTGGCGAGGTTCTAATCTTTATTAAATAAATTTGTGCAGGGGACGAAGTGCTGCATCATTCATCATGGGAAGCTAAGTAAAAATGAGTAATTTTTTTTCTAGCCCAACATCGAAAAGCTTCGCAATGTTTTGCGGAGGAACAAGTTACAAATGGTCGAGCCTTTTTGCTCGTTGCTGACAACTGCATATTAAAATAATTGATGGAAGAAGTAAACGACATTTTGGAGGATTTTAAGAGCTATTAAATAAGAAAACATAAAACATAATCAAGGTCCACTAACTTAGTTGATTGCCGAGGGCCGAGAAAGGTGCATTACTAAATTGCGGTAGGTTTGATTATGGAGTTCAACTCTTGGAAAGTATGACATTATAGCAATGTCACCTACAACTTTGGAAAAAACGAAACTTTTCGACTAATGCATCATTTAAAAATCCAATAATTTTCTTGTCATTCATTTCATATCTATCTTATTTCGGTATCTATTTCCGCGATGTGTTTAAATGTTTCCTGATAATACTTTAAAGTCCAAAATAATTAAAAGTTTGGAAATAATTAGCAAAATATTTTTTATAAATTGAATTGTTCTAAAATTTATAAGTTAGAGACTGCTTTTAAAAACATAGAAGTTAACACAATTTTGTTTTATTTTTTAAATTTGTAATTTAATTATGATATATTGAAATTTTGACATGAAAAAAATTAAAAATTTGCCTTTACTCGTGCTTAAAATCACATGCATCTCTACGAACAAAGGTAAATTGCGTAGAAATGCATGCGTAATTTTTCGACATGAATGAAAAAAAATGAAAAAATTATCTTTATTTGGATAAAATAGGCACATTATTAATGTAAAAATGTATGGTATTAATTAAAAACATTTAAAGGAAGTGTATACACTAGTAAAAATATGACACTTTTAACAAAATAAATAATTATTTATTTTATTAATTCAAGCTCCTTTTCGTAGAAAGGCTACGAGGAATTAAAATTCTTTCATTTGATATATATAACTACTTTATCTAAATTTATACAAATTGAAGAATGAGAAGTCTAACAGAAATCTTAGTAAAAATTTTAAAAAAGATTGTAAAATTTATCTATTTCCTAAATATATTAAGTAATTTTAATATAATACGTTGATTGTGAACTTTTATTTAATTATGCCAAAATTCACTTATCAATAATAAGTAATAAGAGAAAAATTTAGATTTATAAATTCAGTTGCTTTTTGATTTTATTTCAAATAAAAGTATGTCTAGACTGTTAAAATACAAACGGTTGATGATTTTTCCAAATTACCAATGAGAAAGGGTAAACTAAAAATTTTATTAAAGAATTGATGTAATTGATTTAAAATAAAGAAAGAGCGCTTTTTGAAATTTTATTTAAAATGAAAATAGACCTAGACTATTAAAATACAAGTGGTTAATGGTTTTTCTCAAATTGCCGATGAGAAAGGGAAGAATTAGAAAAAATTATTAATGAATAAAAAATGTCATTTTCAAAATATTACTTTAAAATGATTTACATGTCATTAGATAATACTATACAAAAAGGTTAAATTAAACAAATTTAAGTTATGAAAATTATGGATGAGAAATAGTTATTATTGAATATTAAGAATATTCGAAATTACAATGAGTTTTATCACAAACAAAAGTAGCAATAAAATAATTTATCTCCTGTTAATTCATTAAGTAAAAATAAAGCTTTGCAGAGGTATGCACTGATTAAGGCAAGAAAATAAGTCAAATGCTATGACATAAAAAATGAACGCATGTTGTAAAATTTCTCATTTTTTAATCATACTCATCACTCAATACATTTTAATTGATGGAATGAAGAGAAATGGGATCTATTTTATTACTTGACCAATGCTCAAAATGAGCAAATGGATTGATGAACCATTATTTTTAATATCTTGGCAATGCAATTCTTTCAGATCATTGTGAATATGTACTTCCCGGTACTTAATTTAGAGTATAAATCGCACATAATTCAAATCATTTTAAATATGAAAAAATAACTGTAAAATCGTTAATCAAGGAAGAACTTCTAAGTTTTACACTATCGTTAGCTAACGTTTTACATGTTGATTTATTTATTTTTATCTATATTAATAAAATATCTTATTTCATCACAATATCTATTATGGCATTTAACCTTGAATATGGTATCAGTCGTGATTAACTTCAAACTTAGAACCAGTATCAGAAATATTGAAAATAGTAAGGAACACAGAATCTAATTTTTAATTATAATGTAACTCTAGTTAATACTATATTTTTTACATTATTTTAACGCAAAATAGAACAAATGATTGCAGTTTTCATTGATTGACAGTCATTTTTCATTGAATTACATTGCATCATTTTTCACTGAATTCGTTTCATCATTTTTCATTGATTTAAAGTCTCACACGAGTTTTGATTCGATAGAAACTCATTATCACAAGTGGATTCCAAAAGCCACTAAAAATATCAACAGTTAAATTTAAACATAGAACTTAATTTGAACAAAAAAGTGCAAAATTGTTTATAAAATTAGAATTTAAATTACATAATTTACAGTTGCATTTGTAAAAGACTGAAAAAACTCTTACAAAAATTCATATTTAAGCGAAACGTTTTTCAATATTCATATATTTCTGTAAAAATATATGTAATTGAAGAAACTATAAAAGCATGAAATATTGCAATATGCAATAAATAACATGTGATTGAATATGTTAAAGGTTTTTTAATGGATGGTTCTAAAAATGTACATCAAAATTAACAGGAAAATGTTATTGCGTCTAAATATAAGCACACATATCATAGTCTTTGAATTAAAAAGCCTCCGAAAGGATTAATAAGTAAATAATTCATCATAAAAACTATAATATCTTACTAGTAAATAATCTTCTCATAGTTTAAGGTCTTAGTACAACAAGATTCAAGGACTATAACTATAGTGTCAATTCTTTCAATAATATCAAATATCGAGAGACTTATCAGTATTTTAATCAGTTTTATAAAGGAATTCTTGGGTGAAAGTTCAATAGCAAACAATTCAATGATTTATGTACATAATATGTTTTAAATTTACATTTATAACAGGTTTTAAATTTATATACATAACACGTTTTTATTTTTTTATTAATATTTTTTTGTTGTTATGTTATTAATATTTTGAAAAGTCGAATTTTTTAATAATTTAATATAGTAATATTACAAAAGTTACATCGAATAAAAAAAAGTTTAGTTAAATGAATTTGTTCATCAAATTTCTTGTGTTTTGTTAACACAAATAAACCGGTATCGTTTCTTCGCCTCTGCTTTACATTTATTCATGCACATAACCATCAAAGCAATAAATCAACATTACTCAATTTTTCGAAAAGAAGTAACACCATTGTTGACAAATTACACCAATAAATTACGAAATTATTCCAACGACACTATCAAAAATGCGCCAAAGAACCCCCCATCCCCACAACAACCTGCATTCACTTTCGCTTCACACACAAGTGATTCAATTAAAGTGAAAGCGCACAAGAACAGTTAAAAAATAGGAAAAATATCAAAAATAGGAAGAAAAATAATAAAAGTATTTATAGATTGGCGAACTATCATTTTTCCACTTGAAGCTTCCGGGAATATAATGGTAGGGTTAACCAAATTATGCAGCGGAGAAAAAGCAGGCGCTGCATCCCTGTAAAAACTCTATTTTCCAGGGTGGGGCAGGGGATCAAGGGACCAAAGTACCGTCGTGTTTTTCGTGATACCCCCTTTTTTCCTAGCAGCCACCAGTTAATCCATGCAGATTAGATCAAGCACTTTTAGAATTTCACCGTTTGTGATTTTTAAAACCCTCCGAAACGCTCTGAAAATTAGAAAGACGGTGAGCTGATATCCCCCAATTCCCGCTTCTCTAAAGGGGTCGAGAGTAGAAAGGGAGACGTTTTGACATAAGGAGGGGGGTGATCCAGATTTTTCCTGACATATTTATTTATAGGACTAGGTAATGAATTTTCGTATTGGAGTATAACATATTTCTAAAATTGGAATTTTATTAAATAACAACTAGAAAAAAAGCCTTCAATTTGGACTATCATAATCATTATCTATTGTGATGCTTTTTATGATTTTAGAATTTATACTTTTCATATATAAGCAGATGATACATCCGCTTATAATAAGGGAAAAAATCCTTAAATATTTAATTTAAACCCATGTATTCAATATTTGTTTTCTCATAAAGAAGTTAAAGAAAAAGACTGTGAATAACTGAGTGAAAACACAATCCTGGGAGTGGATGGTCTCAGGTTCAATACTAGTCACTGATGAACTGCGTCATATAAAACCTACATTTTTATTATCTGTATAAATATTTACAAGATTGGCATTTGAGAGTTTTACGTTTTTATCGTAATACCGGATGTCAAATTCAGTATAATAGTCTTTTTATTTACTAAATAGATGCTAAAAATTACTATAAGGCCGAAATATATTATGTAAAAGTCAACACTATGGTGTTGAATCTCACTTTTTTACGTGCTTTAAATTTTTCAAGTAAGGGATACTGGATTCTTTACCATAGAAAACCCGTTCTTTTCGGAGTGAATACCAGATATGAGCAATGGAAGTTACATTTTCTTTCTGCATAAAAAACTGTTTTAGTGGAAATTTTCCTAGTTTCTTTCATTGCGATATAAATCCACTATCTTTGAAAAATCCAGTAAGAAAACAACATGCGAAAGATGTTAAAAAGAAATTTGCAGTTATTACTGTCAGACCATCCTCATAAAAATTCAGAAGGTGGTAATATTATAGCATTACGTTGTTGAAATATAGACAGTTCCAGTTTATCGAATTTATGAGTATTTTTATGGAAGAGAGCAGAATTTATATGCTATTAGAGAATAAATCGAGAAAACCGCAAATTGGGCTAATAGTGGCCAATTTTTATAACATTGCTCGTAACAGTGCATTTTTCCGGGTTTGGTCCCAGTCACTGTTGAACAACGACAGATAGATGTTGCGCTTTTTCCTCCTACATCACGTTTGTTGAGGTGAGTGCTTGAGAGTTTTCCAGTTTTTACATTTGCAACACATGAATATGAACAACTAAAAACTAAAACTCCATGGCACGACAGCCCATGTGGACCAAGGCCTACAGTGCCCATAACTGTTTTCATGACCGAGGACCCTGGGATGCGAAGCATATGTCCCAGTTAGGTGGTCAGCCTAACGTAAGACCCCCAGTGCTTAGTTCCCAAGCATGCTTGGTACTCAGTTAATCGACTCACTGAAGGGATGAAGGGCTGAGTCAACCTTGCTCAGCCCGAGGATCGAACCTCGGACCTGTGTCATGGGAGCGTGAAACGCTGCCACTAAGCCACCGGGCTTGAATATGAACAGCTACCTATGAAAATTCTTCCAAAAAGCAATTAAAGTAAAGATTATTAAAATATCGTACAACAGCCTTAGGTAGTTACTCTGACTTTTACGTGTCGTGAAAATATATTCGTATTAACTAAATACGCGGGTAAACTGAAAACATTTAGTATCTTTCCTGAACTGGTTTTAAAGATCATGCACAGGTATTGAAATATTCACACAAACAACAGTTTTTTTCTTAAACCCATCTGAGGAATATGATAATTTCTGAGCACTTTTTGCACATCCATTTTTGAAATATTTTAGTTTTTGATTAATTGTATAAAGGATTATAGAAAACCATGAAGATGATAAATAAAATTTTAATACGATAACACATCCACATGATGACAAGAAGTTCAAAATTATTCTTTTATTACTCGAATTCTCATCTTTGGATTAATAAGATGCACACAATTTATTTACTGAAATAATTTCTCATATTTTAACATACGTATTCTACTAAGTGCAAAATATATTGTTTTCCACGGTATGGACAAAACTTATCAAATGCAAAATTATAGAATTAACAAAAATTGTTAAAAGAGGTAAGATTTTTATTTATGTTGTTTTGTACCGACTAAGCTGGCATTATGGGAGCCGAGCTGGCAGCCGAATGGTTAGCGCTCTTGCCTTCGGTTCAGCAGTTCGTGGGTTTGAATCCCACCTTGGGCATGGATGTTTGTAGTGGTTCGGAATCCACTTTAAGCCGTAAGTCCCGGTCTAATTAGCCCTCGTGTGCAAAAAATGACAGTTGAGCGACAAACAAACAAACTGGCATTATGGGGTATGCTGCTCCAATTTTTCTAATTGAATTATATTTTGCTGTGGATTCTGGCAAGTCGAACTCCACACCAAAATACATGTCATAGGTATCCGTTTATAGGGTAGGCACAACCATTCACAACTCATTCATACAAGGAAAGGACAAAGACAGGATAGACAGAGAGAGAGAGAGTACATCCATGCCTGGACTGGGATTTGAACCCAGGACCTCCCTACCCGCTATCAGACACGCTGATCACTATACACAGTGGGGGTGGCACTTAAGAACCTATGATATTAGTCATTAAAACTGTTTCACTGGAAAGGAATACAAATAATAGAGTGATTTTTATTTACCCATGCATTTAATTGCAAAACAAGTAAGTAATGATTCGAAAAATTTGAAGTATATAATTTGAGAAATTGTTACACAGACCATATATCAGTACATAACACATCCAACTAGGCGTGCAATAAAATAGAGATTAATAGACTTGTACTAGTAAAGTGTAATCCGAACTCATGGATATAGTTTAGCTAAACTTTAATAAAAATCTACAAGCATTGTGTCATGTTTAACTATAGATGTTTTTAATTGATTGCACATTTTAGAAACTATTATTATTTTTATTGTTAAAAAAACTTAAGTAAATAAATCAAAATGATCATGTGTTTTAGTGTAAGTTAATGTCTTTTATAGAAAATGTAAAGCATTTAAAAGTATTTTATATGCTCAATAATTTAAAACAAGCAAGAAAATAATAGCTTGTAAAAGCATCATGTGCTTCTTCTACCTGAACAACCATTTAAAAAGTTCCTATGAAATGATTTGTCAAATTTGTACCGATGAAAACTTCTGTCGGCAAGAAAAAAACCTCTGTATTCAATAAAACTTATAGTTCTCCAAAACTCTTTATTCCTCTTGGATCAGAGCAATGTTAACATTAAAATAAATCTTATTCAGAAATAGTATGACTTGCATAGTCAAGTAATTTTCCTATCTTTTGCCTTGCATAATCGGCCCCAAGATTATAAATGTTATCAAATGAAAACTTGTTTCAATTGCTTTTGAAAATATACATACATTTGTTTTCTCCTATACTACACTTTAATATTCTTAAGATGATAGTTCATACTTTTATGGTTTGTCCTCAGATCCATTTGTGTTCTAACGTCATTTCCTCGCAAGATCAGATATCTAACTGAAGACTAAATACCAATGGGAGAATATTTTAGCTCTCGCAATTCATTTATGATGTTTTCAACTTTTGAATAAATAATAGTTACACTTTCTTTTAAGTAGAAGATTTTAGGCTCTTAATTAACTATTATAAAAAATAAATTGATATGACAACTTCTCTTTGTTGTAGACATTGGTTATTACAATAAATTTGGACATCTACCACATAATAGTCGCTCGGAAGATTTTTTAGCAGAGATTGTAAATCGCAATTTAAAAAATCCACAAGAAACCTAAGCACCCCTTCCAACTGATGAAAGCAAAATAGCAACTGATGAACACATCTTCCGTTGTACAGCAGTGGTAGGAATAGAATTTATGAGAAAATGGATATCACCTAACTATGGTTAGCCCAAAAATTGAATGCTTAGGAATTTCGCATTTCTTTCAGTTTGTCACGTGAATAAAGCTTGCAATATCTAAAACCCAATGCATACTGGATATTTAAATGCTTTACTACGCTATAATTTGTCCGCCTATTAGTTATGCAGTGTCAATTTATTACACAATTGCGTAAACTATATACGATTAATTTCTTTTGTAGGTTTAGCATAGCCTAGTGATAGGACATTGCTTTTTAGACTTGGAGGTCTAAGTTTCAATCTCAGCCACTGTTAATCAACGGGAAATTGATGTTGTTGCTTTGCCTTTTGAATGGACATCTAACATGGGACACGTAATGAGATTTTTCCATCTTTATCTCGTAGCACCACGTGAATATGGCAGATTATGATAAAGTCCTTGGAAACAATAATGCGGTAGGCATTATATTAGCTTAAGCACCCTTGTGACTTTAGAAAGTCCACTACTCAGTGCCAATTTATTAGCTACTTTCCGTTTAAGTCCATATATAACAGTATACCACAATCCTTTTGTTGTTGTTGTTGTCGTGTGATCGTGTGACCAGTGCAAAAAGAAAAAAAAAGAAAAGTTAAAAAAGGCAAGTCATATGGGAACAAAGGCATGGAGCACTGCTCTGGCCACATTTTCAGATTTTTCCGTATAAAGGGTGATATGGCAGCAGTTGGGGTTTGATGTTGAAGAGGGTCGAGGCAACAGAGATGCCTCCGATCCAGTGGAACTCCTGTGCAGTGCCTGTATTCTGCGTAGGTTCTAGATCCGTCGGGCATGATTTTCATACCTCTCATGTGAACAGTCCACATTCTGCTGATGGTAGAGGGGATACCACGGTCAGGATTAAGCTCCGGTAAGCACCATTTTTCTCGTAGTCCCTCACAGAGTTGATGCCTTGCGACAGCGTTTGCATCGAAGCAAGTGGTAGTCGCGGAGGGGGGAGCCATTTATAATTTCACGAAATACATTAAAGGATTTTGGGACCTGGCATCAAAAGTCGTCGTTAGGCTTCACTCGAAAATTACTATCTCAAGTAGGGATTTTTGGGACGGTTTAGAAGGGGTACTTAAAGTGTATATACGGCAGTATTAACTCTCGTATACTGAAGAAACTTTAGCTCTACAAAACCAAATGGAAGAGGACCAATGTAAAACTATACGCTATTGATCTTTTAATAATATTATCTGTAACAGTTTTTTTTCAGTGACATCATAGATGCAAGAATAAAATTCTTTTGTAATAATATAAAATAATTATATTAAATTAACAAAATTGATTCCAAAATTGTAAGCAACATTTTAATTTAAATAAACGTGTAATTTCAACAAAAAATTTCTGCATACTTTAGCCAAGATGGAAAGTGAATGTTCAGCATAGTACCCTTCAATTCAATTGTTCGTTTGTTCAATTCTCACTTCGGTATAGAATAATCCAGTATAATAATTCTAGTACATAAATGTGTGACCGAAGGGGAAAAACCAACCAACACTATACCCATTTCATAGATTAAAATTTACATAAAAATTGTTTCATCATAATTGATGAAACTTAAAAAAGTGATATGTGAATACTTTTAACTGTCTAAAAACAATTAATTCCCATTACAAAATAATTTGCATTAAAATGACAAATAATTATTTTTAATAAAATTGAAATTTATAAATGTTTTATAAAAATTTTATGTATACAAAATGTAAACTTGTTTTTTAAAATTTTATTAATGTATACAAAATGTAAACTTGTTTTTTATTTAAAACTAAAATCTCATAGATTTAGCAAATAATTTTTAAATATTTTCCACAAAAAAATTGGAGAACACGCTGGCCATTTAATTACATTAAATTCCTAAAATGCGAATTCAATATAGGAAGAATTTAATGGTATTAAAATCTATTGAATTCACGTTTTAGGATAGTATTTGCACACATGAATAAAATTTCATCCAAATATAAAGTAGAATTAAGCTTTAATAGAATTCCTTTAGATTCGGTGTTTCAAATTAATGTAATCCATCACTCATGAGAGGCCCTATTCTACGAGATACACAAGAAAGCTCTTGTTATTTTTAATGAACTAAAAGAACATGACCTACAGAAAGTGTAACCTAAATCCCCATCGACATACAGCACCTTCTGTCAACGTGTCTCTAATTGTACATTCTCCTTGTCGGAAAACTCGGGGATTTTGTACGCAAAAAATTCCGTGAGTACTTCGAGCAAGCCTGCTTCATTGCAGAAGGATTTTCCATTAAGGTTACTGTCCAAGGGATGGAACAGGTAGTAATCTGATGGTGCAAGGTCAGGAGAGTAAGGAGGATTGCACAAAATCTCCCAACCATCCATGGTATTCCTGGCCACCCGAGCTACATGCAGCCACGCGTTCTCAGCCAAGAACAGTACACCCTTAAGATTAACCAATGCTAGTTCCTTTTGTTTACAATGCTTGTTGCACACGTTCCAACTGCTGCGAGTACAGGTCCAAAGTGTTCATTTGGATCATTGGTAGTGTTGAACCTTTTGACGACTAGTTCACCAGACACCAGCTTATAATTACAAAGGAACAAATCTTCCGTGTTTAATGTGGAAAACCAATGTACTTTCATGCACAGCACTATCCCTAAGAGCTTAACATGTTCGATGATTTGATGCAGCAGCTGATAAGCCCACTTTGAAGTCGTAAAGAAAACAACACCGAACGAGCTACCTCGACATGTCCATTTCTCTTCGCTACTGTATAAGTTACTGTTGATTAGTGTAGGCGGTTGATCTGATTTTATAACGACTGATATTTCTACTCTCGATTGACCAGTATCTTAACCACGCCATACACTAATTTGCATAATTATTCTCACTTCATTCAAGATAACGTGAAAACGGCGGAGAAATTTTCTTTGCCTTATAAATATCCCAAACACAGATGCAGTTGCTTATATTTACTAATATATTCCATCTTTCTCAAGGGAAAAATCGAGTGCTGGTGTTTTGCTTGTGCTTCCTACATCTCTTGGTGTTAATACTGAGAGATAGAAATAACTGTATTGGCTTCCAAGCTATATTGATCTAGGAATAGGGGTTGTATCAAGGCTATTATTTTGTTAAATTATAAGTCTAAAATTTAAACTATCATCGAAATCTCCTGATTCATACAGAATTTTATCGCACAAATTTAAGTTCATTGTATATTCAGCATAAAAATATCTTGCGATGAATTCCGGCTGATTGTAGAATATACGAAATTGCCAATTATTTTATTTGACAGATAATTGGGAAGAAGGAACCAACCTTTGGAAAGAATTATGATTTAATGGATTTCATGAGATGCTATCCTATATTTAATAATTTCTTAAGTAATAAAATAATGCATATATTATAATTTTTAATCTACATAAATCAAAAATATTAAAAAACATTTTTCTAATTTTTTTTCGTCCTTATCTGTTTATGTTGTTCATTTTCTTCCTGTTTTCATATTGTGATTTCAATGAATCACTGGTCAACATTGCATTTTCAAGTGCTGCTGTTGAAAACCTATGAAAGTATTCAATGCTGTCTGTTTTTGTTTGATGTAAATTGTAAGAGGAATTTTTATGGATGCAAAATATCATAAGCTCATTTCTACCAATATTTTTTCCAAAAAAAGCATTTTTTCTTTTTTGCTTAATCTAATTAGCAGCAATTAAAATCATTGATTTCATCATATCTAAATTTTGTTCCATATATAAATTTTATATTGAATTTAATATGTAAAATATAACAAATTCACTAATGCCTAATTATTGTTCCAAGTTAATAATCAGTTATAATCAACTGTTCCAGCAACACTTTATTAATTTTTCGAACTTATCTTTATTTACATATAATACAAGCATATTTCATACTTTGATTGGTTATTTAAACAACAAAATGGTGGAGATCTAAATCAACCGCATTCACTAAATCAAGTTTCAGAAAATACTACAAAATTAGAAAGGAGTAAAGCATGACAACCAATTTGTCCAATATGCCAACTTGTTGTTAAAAATGATCATTTTTCTTAATTCAAATGCAAGTGTTTTTAGGCTTAAACATTTTAAGCATGAAACCACTTTTATTTTGTATAAACAATAAAAGGACTCGTTTTTTATTACATCTATTATTTTATCTAATATCCTTTATTGAAAGCATTCAATATTGTATATCTTCTTGTTTCTTATTGTTATATGGTTGATATTCGATTTCCATTTTCATTTTGGTGTATTGTTTTTTTAAGGAATAGGAATTATACTTCTGAACTGGTTATTATTATACATATATAGGAAAATTTTTTAGATGTGTTAGATAAATTTTTAAAGTTAATTTCATGAATTTTAATCAGAAAATTTCTAAATAACTAATTTGGAAGGAAATTAATTTCGGTTTGAGAGCAAACAGTATTATAAAAAACCAAAATTTCTTTCTTTCCTGCTCAATGCATGCAATATTTTCAGTTTAAATTTGAAATGATATAAATTAACTTACCAGAGTATTTTTATTAACTATTTAATCATTTAATGCTTCTTTAAGTAGAGAGACGAGACAAAACATAATAATTTAAGAATTAAGATGAATATATGTTGTTTATTAAAATAGCGATTGTTTAATGTGTAAAGTAATTACATATTTTGTGCTACTTTTTAACTATTTTATTCTAAATTGAAAATAAATTCAGTTCTTAAGGATCATTTAGTTTTAGAAATTACATTATTGATAACACCTAGATTACTTTTATTACATTAATTAAGTATTGTATCCAGTAATATTTATATATATATATATATATATATATATATATATATATATATATATATATATATATATATATATATATATATATATATATATATATATATTTGATATAATATAATTTATACTATTAATAAAAATTAATATTTTTCTTTTTCACTTTAAGACTATTGATTCACAAGATTTGGTACACTTCATGTAAAAAAATTTGGTATACACTAAATACAACAGATTTTCACCCAATATATTGAAATAAGATCAACATTTCACTGAAATCGGAGCAAAATATAAAAAATTTGTTTATCAAACTTCCCAATAATTGTTTAGTATTCATTTCAAAAATAGTTGATATTGAATTTCAAGGTTATATGAAAGGGTTATTCTTCAAAAATAAATTGTGTTTTTTATTATATCCTAAAAGTTATCTTCTAAAATAATTTAACTGTGCATTTTCTCATGTAGGTTTTAGGGTTATATTTGTTGTACACTAATATTTGTATGCAGGTTATTTGTATTTGTATTATTACAGCTACACAAAATCCATAGCTAATAATATATGAAGGAAATATGATTATAAAATGAATACCAGATATGTACTTAAACCTAACTAATCAAGGATAAAAAAGATTGAAATTTCAGTAATTTCTGTTGTAAGTCGAAAATAATCTAAATAGATCAGTATTAGATATTCGAACTCTTGTTAATTGCTAATTTGATTACATTAAATTACTAGAATATATATCACCAGTGAGCTAGCATAATTAAGTTCACGTGTTTGCGTATCCAAAGTCACTAAATATCTTCAACCATTTTTTTTTATTTTGGAATACTATTTAGAAATGAAAGTGACACCTAGATATTAGTGACGTAATATTAAAATATTAAATAATCCCTTTACAACATTTCTAGCTTATCGCCACTATAAACATCCAATTTTGACTATTGTAAACAAGTATTAAAAGATAGCGTGGTTAAAAAAATGCTGGAAACTAATTCCTTTTAAAAATTTACATCTCAATAATGACAGGATTTTAGAATAAAAAATTCTTTACGTCAATAGTATCACTAATCATATTAATATTCGATCAAGTTTAGTATTGAATCAGCTGTCTTCAGAATAAAAAAACGGCACTTTTCTCCGCTGTAATAAAATGTGGTTTATATTAAAATGGGATATTAATGAAAAGATCGGAAATAAAATTCAAGATTGTCATCATAGTTAAATAACGTCTTGGACATTTTCGGTTAAAAAGGGAGAAAGGAAACTCATGTTGGTCTTACTTACTTTTATACATAAAACATTTTTCTCTTTGCAATTCTAATCCATACTGAACAAATAAGAAAACAAATTTCTAATTACTCTATGACAAGATACAATATAGTGTGGGAGGAACCTGAACAGTACCAGTTGGTTAACAAATATTGCTCTCCCATCACAACCCTAATTTATTAATTTTTGTTAGATGTATACAGGGATTGTCAAGTCATTCAGCTCAGAATAGGAGTCACGTCACACTTCATTTTCAGTAGTAATTTTATAAATTTAGATAGTATGTTTAGTTTTAAATATTTACATACTGAAGGAGTAAATTCATGATTTAGAAACAGAAGATTTCGTTATATATATTTTAAACAAAAAGAATAATATTTAAGATAGAAATTTATAAAATAGGAAAGAAAATATTTATGGTTCATTATTAATCCTCTCATTGTTTATCCGTTATATGTGCTTACGATTAGTCATCTTCATCTGTTAAGTAATCTAATATTGAAGGAGAAGAAATAATATCTCAATAGAGTTCTTGTACTTTACTGTGGAGGTAGCATGTTCAAATCAATTCTTTTTTCTTCTGTTTTTTTAGACAAAACCAGATGAATAAAATATCATCAGGTCTTTTCCAAGGAAACTGATATGTAGGAGGACAGTGGAATAAGTAGTGAGTAGGTGTTCTAGGTAAGTTACATATGCAAGAGTCGGTTAATGCTTTGCCAATTTTATGTAAATATTGTAAATAAAGAGCCGCGCTCAGTGATAAATTACTCTATGACACAGGATTAATAGAAATACTTTTCCCAATACCGTTCTGATCTATTGTTGTTATTGTTGTCGCACGCGCGTGACAAGTTCAAAAAAAGAAAAAGTAAAAAGACAAGCCATATGGGGCCAAAGGAATGGAGCACTGCCCTGGTCACATTTTTAGCTTTTTCCGTATAGAGGGTGTTATGGCAGCAGTTGGGGTCGATGTTGAAGAGGGTCGAGACAACAGAGATGCAGTTGAAGAGATGCTTCGGATCCAGCGGAACTCCTGTGCAGAAATAATTCCGATCTAAAATAATTATGAAAATCAGATTCATTCTCAATCCATGCTTGACCGCTTTCAGAGATTTTCTTTTTTTCATTTCCGATATAGAACTGATATAGTTTCGTAGAATAGGTATATATCATTAGATGTCATGCAAGTATCAGAAGTCCTTTCAAAGCTGCAGTAATATTTTTATAATCTCAGTATTCTTCCTTTCACATATTCAAGTACAAACAGTTCAGAATGATATTAATCATGTGGATGCATTATAAAATATTTGCTATGAATAATAGTATAGTATAGCACAGTAAAAAGCAATACAGGGAAAGTTATAACAAAGATGGAAGGAGGGCATAGCAATAATTTATTTGCAAATGCACGCATCTGGGAATACGATTGCTTAATGGAGGAGAAATCAATCATATGACCAAAAAGTATTGAGTTCAATACTTCATGCATGAAAAACCTATGGTTATTTACTGTGCCTAAGTATGTCAGAAGTTTCATATTTAATGAGTTCAAATGGATTTTGCATGGAGACGAGAGTATTTATTCAATTGTCAACCTCGTTGTTTGATTATGGTTGATATTTAGGAGTGGTTTGACTATGTATAGATCTTACTGGCTTTGATAAAAAGAAATAGAAAGCATAAGACGTATCCTAAGAACCTAATATAGCCTCGAATGCGTCTAGAAGCACAGGACTGCAAGAAGTTAGTGGCTTTGGTTAGAAGAAACAGGAAGCAGAAGACGTATCCTAAGAACCTAATTGAGCCTCGAATGCGTCTTGAAGCACAGGACTGCTAGAAGTTAGTGGCTTTGGTAAGAATAAACAGGAAGCAGAAGACGTATCCTAAGAACCTAATATAGCCTCGAATGCGTCTAGAAGCACAGGACTGCAAGAAGTTAGTGGCTTTGGTTAGAAGAAACAGGAAGCAGAAGACGTATCCTAAGAACCTAATATAGCCTCGAATGCGTCTTGAAGCACATTACTGCAAGAAATTAGTGGCTTTGGTAAGAAGAAATAGGAAGCAGAAGACGTATCCTAAGAACCTAATATAGCCTCGAATGCGTCTTGAAGCACAGGACTGCTAGAAATTAGTGGCTTTGGTTAGGAGAAACAGGCACCAAAAAACCTATCAAATAACTCTCAGGCATCTTGAAGCATACAATTTAGAATAAAATTTGTAATATACTTGAATTATGTAAATTTCATAAATAAGTTAATGTGCAAAATCTTCAACAATGTCCTTCAAGAAGTACGAAGCATGGAAGTCTTGATGAATTTGCACACAAAAGTCAGCAATAAATATTTTATCTCTTTAATTAATGATTCAAGAAAAATCATGACTAATCAATTAACTTCATAATATTTTTATCAGATACTGATATTAAAATATAATTCTCAACAACCAAAGCGTTCTTTATAATTAAAGCCCTTTAATAGCCAAGTTACGAAATGGGTA
The DNA here is from genome assembly GCA_037975125.1 of Latrodectus hesperus. Lineage (NCBI taxonomy): Eukaryota > Metazoa > Arthropoda > Arachnida > Araneae > Theridiidae > Latrodectus > Latrodectus hesperus. The sequence continues at coordinate 48,873,948 of CM075851.1, forward strand.
TTTACTCGCGAATATATCCACTTACTGAAACGCGTAACGAAAAATAATTTTATCCTTAAATAAGCAGGCAACCCCGCTAGCGAAGGCAATTGATTCTGGCTTTATTGGAATTGAGCGCCAAACGAATATTTTCTCGTCCTCATTTAGAAGATTTGGTTTACCGCAAATTTTGAAAGGAACTTTTAAACTGAGTTAGTCAGAGAAAAGGGAAGTCTACTCTTGTTCCGAGGCCGTTGCATATGGATGTTATCGAAGAAAGCCCCAGAATTCCCTTCTAAAAGAGGGAAAGATTTTCCCTTTTCTCTCCCTCCTTATTAAGCAGATCCCTCGTTGAGGGAGATTTCTTAAGGAGAGTAGGCGATAAATTCGTTAACTCCTGCACAGTCAATGAGATGTGATTGGGACACAAAAGGATTTCTTTTTATTATTCATGAACGATGTGCTCTTTTTCCTTCAAAAGGGAGTTTTATCGCTGAAGCATAGTTTTGTTTACGATTTGATAAGTTTCATTGGAAATAGTTTGAAAAAGAAGCTTCATCCAGAAATTTTCCGACGACTTCGCCAGAAATTATCGTAAATATGTTATTTGGACATTATTTAGCAGAAAAATACTTATAAGAATAATTCACTCCATAATTAGGAATTATTACCAAACATGTGTACTTTGCATAAATGATTATTCGGCAAATACTGTGTGATATTTTCTGAAGCAAATAATATTTCCCTAATTAGTTCTCTGATTATGTCTGTTACGATTATGCATAACAAACAGCAAATCTTTAATTTGCCTTTTAACGATCAAAGATTTAATTTTTTTACTCGAGCTCCCTTGCTTACAATAACTGTTGTTTTCTAAGGGGTTTCCTATAACAGTCACATAAAAAGAATACTCAATCAGAAATTTTAAATTCAGTTTTGAATTGAGCTAGTTAAATAGAAGTAATAGCTTACTATTAAATATTTATTCATCATCCAGTTCTTTACTGACAATTATAACATTAGGAAAAGTTTCATCAAGGAATTCTTCTAGGAATTCTCTCTCTTTCTTTCTCTTTTTTTATCTCTCTTTATCTCTCTTTCTCTTTCTTTATCTCTATTTCTTTCTTTCTCTCTCTTTCTTTCTCTATCTCTCTTTCTTTCTCTCTCTTTTTCTTTCTCTCTCTTTCTCTTTCTTTATCTATCTCTTTTTCTTTCTCTCTCTTTCTTTCCCCCTCTCTCTCTTTCTCTCTCTCACACATACATACAATATATATTAAGCTCATACTTTATCAATTTTATTATTAGGTGGTAGGTGGTGAATTTAACTCCAGAAATTGTTTCAAAATAAATTTAGATTTCTTTAAAATGTTTCAAACAAGTACATTTAACTGTAGCTTAATAGATTTTAATATCTGTAGGATGTTGATAAGTTTGAACTCCTTAAAAAATTAAGTTATTTTATGGATTTCAAGTACTCAAAGAGCAATAAGTATTAAATGAAAGATATTAAGAGCTTCTTATAAGCCAGGACAGGATAAGAAATATATTTATATATGTCTTCAATCAGAATTGTATCATAAAATAGCCTGTTATTCACGATTCTTTCAAAATTCCAAAAGATTGTCTCTCGACTTTAGGAACTAGTGTATGATATACTTTTTATAATAATAGTCGAAATAATTTAATTTGAAACTGTTTTTGATAAATTAAAAATTAATTTTAAATATTATAAGCAAATATAGTGTTGCACAATTAAATTGAAGGATGGGTTGTAGAAAAGGATTGGGACTGTCAATGTAAGCAATTTCTAAAGCTTCAGGTCTATTTCATGGCTAAAGACAAACGTGAAGATACTTGAGCAATTCAAACTAAAAAAAATGTTTTTAAAGATTCGGGTATAAAAACTTTCATCAATCTTTTCGGATATTATTATAAATTTATATAGTAAGATTAGTTTCTTTTCCTATTTTTATTTTAATAAGTTAACATTTTATTAATCTTCATAATGTAAATTATTTTTAAAAGTAATCTTTTTGCGTCCATTGCATTGTTTGTCTTGAATATTTAAAATCTTTTTATAAATATCATATTCATTTTCCTACTGTCGTAAAAAAGAATCTTTAGATCAAAAAATTAGGTTAAGAATAACATATAAATTGTATATATTCAACATTCATTAAGCAAGACATTAAGGTTCTTTTAGCTCATGGACAGTTACAGAATACTTGATCATTGTTTTGTCTTTCAAAAAAGGGTTAATTGCTGCAATAAAGATTTATTTCAATGATTGGATATGGGAAATGTTTTTCATATACAATTTTTGTAATTCCTTCCTTGTAAATTTTTGAATTATTGGCATTTATAAGTTTTTGAAATTATAATTATAGAATTCACTCGATGGCACTACTTTTGATAAATTAAAACGATTAAGGTTTGAAATTATATTACACTTGGCATTCATCAGTTAAATTTTTATTAAATAAAATACCTATCTTATAATTATGTTTGTTTCTAAACTTTTTTTGTGTATTTTTCCAAGCAATTTATGCAAAGATTTTGGAGACATTCTTCTAAAATTTTTCTTTCCATTAAATAGATATTTCAATTATATTACACGATCTTTCAATAATTAATTATTACATTTTATGTTTTATTTCACTTTAATTATGCTAAGAAAAAATTTAAACCAAATTTAATCAAAAAGTTTAGTTTTTTTAATGAATCGAATGTTTATAGTTTTTGAGTTCAGATTCAAATTTATAAAAGCAAAAAAATTACATTATCTACAATCTTCTAAAAGTTTCTTCTTTATGGTCTAAAACTTCGATTTACAACTAAAAACATTGCTTTCATACACTACAAAGAATTAAAAATTGAGCTACAATTAAATAGAATGCCCTAAAAAGAACATTTATTTTCACATCTTGAAAAGAACATTTGTTCTAATGGTTGTTAAAGTAACTACTATAATTTTTATCCCTTTATGTATATATATATATATATATATATATATATATATATATATATATATATATATATATATATATATATATATATATATATATATATATATATATATATATATATATATATATATATATATATATATATATATATAAACAATTTAAAAAATAATAATTTAAAGTCATCCGGGTTTCCACCCCCCTCCCCTTGAATGCAATAAGTAACATTGTGGTATTATTAGTTTCAATGTCATTCTGCAATAAAATTTGTTCATTTTATTTTCGTATAATTCTTTGATTAACTTTAATATTTCTAATTCAATAATCAACTGTATATATTTCAATACAAAATTTCAATTTGTTGCTCTTAGATAAAAGCAAGCAAATATGAATATACCTATTATTATTTAATAATATTATCTTACATTTTCAGAATAAAGAAATAGTTGTCTGGTTCAATAAAATTCTATGTTATTTGGTTTTTAAGTTTAAGCATGATAAACTATTTAGTCTCAGTTTATAACAAATTAACACCAATAATATATAAACAGAGACTCAATATTTGAGCAATAAGTATTACTTAAATAAGTAATAAAAAAGTTCGTGAAGAATTAAGCGACAAAATTTTTATGTACTTATCCAAAAAATGTTTCGTAAAAATAAATTATTATATGATATAAACTTTTAATGAGTTTCAAATGCGGTGACAAAGTTTTTTCTTAATTTTGGATAGGGGAAAGAAACATACTTTCATTATAATTCTTAAAGCATATATTATAAGCAATTACGATTTCTTTTTGTAATTTGCTCATCAGCTTGGGACATTGGGGAACATGAAACTTTAATATGCATTAGTCGTTTCACCGGTCTATCACAAGGGCAGGTATTGAACTGGTTGTCTTATTGATAAGGCATATATGTTTTCTTTCCCTAACTAAATTCGCCAAATTGTTTTCTAAGCTATCCTTTCTTGAAGTATACTACCATTTATCTAATTATATTTTTTTACAACATTTCAACTTTTACCATCCTTCATAAATTTCCTAATATTTCAGTGATGAATTAAAATATTTCAGTTGGAACTAATTAATTTTATTAATTGAAACTGAAATTTCATGAATTTTCATAATTTCTTAAATAAAAAAATAGAACATTTTATTAGAAACACTCAATTGTAAACAATAAATCATAAAAAAAGTTTACAAACTTTTATTGTAAATATACCGTCCCATTTCACATCATTTGAACAAATTCCCTAACCCCTAAAACTACTTTTACCTAATATATATTCTTCGCTTGCCTTCATTTAACTCTGCGAGCGTTTTCCTCTTACAGAAAGAGGGGGAAAAAAACGCATACCACAGCTACGAGTGTTCCCAAATTACTTTAGCAATTCGACTCAAGCACGGGTACATAAATAACAGGTTCTCGGGAACCGACACTGAAAATCACGGGTTTTTAAAAACCATTTGTTCTCGGGGTGAATCTCGTTTCCCCCCTCAAGTCTTTAACGAAAAACCTCTTGGGAACAATAAAGGAGACAGTGTATATTTCTTTTCTTATCATTTGTGAACAAGAAGTTAGTGCAGGATGCGGTCGCCGTGAACCGTAACAGCAACTAAGTACCGTAACGGACATTGGCGCGCTATAAGGCAAGCCACAACAAACGGAGCAATTGAGTGCAAAAAGAATGAGGTGGTTTGTGGGAGCAATTCCAAACAGTTGCTCTGTACTAATTTTTGTTTGACATTTGTTTCTTCTGAATGATAATGGTTGAAGTACTTTAAAAAGCTTTGGGATCACACATGTATGTTTTAGAATCAGATTTTTGTTTTTGATGAGAAACATTTAAACGAAAATTGTTTCAGTTATTGAACTATTTATTTTGAAAGATGTTTATTCTCAAAAATGCTTCAAATAATTTGGTTTTTATCATTTAAAAAATTTTTTCCATATGTCTTTTTCCCTGTAAGGAAAATAATTTAATTGATACATTTGATACATTATCTCTAATTTGCACTATAAATAACATATTTGATTGATAAAATTAAATAAATTAAGACATTTTGAAAAGGTTACGAAATGTTTTTGGACATGATTCAACAATGATTAACGCAAAAGTTAATTAAGATAAACTTAATCACAAAATAGATATTCTTGCTTCCTAAACAAACTTAAGAAATCGTTAGTATTAATCAGAGCTAGATTTTAGTGGGTTTTAATATAAATTAGCATTAATTTTATCGACTGAACTAAACTTTAATTTGTTATTACTGGTAAACACAATTTCACATCAGGAACTTTATAAATATATCATTATTAATAACTTCGACTCGGTGTATGTAAATACGACTTGTGGTGAATAAATTAATCTAATATTATGAGTAACAAGAATTGTATTAGGCTTAAGCATTAAGTAGTCGAAAGTTTTCCAAATTCAGAATGATCCTTTGAGTCCATTGAGTCTAATATTGGTTGGCAAAGTAAATTGTTTTCTTCCATTAATGCTAATTTCGATTTTAAAACATTAAACTTTAAGATTATCCCTGATTTTAGTTTGGTAAAGATAGCCATTAATCTAATGCTACCGTTAACAAAAACTACTGAGCTTACAAAAATTTATCCTTAAATACGAAAGTTTTTCAATTTCAGAGTAGCCGTCAATGAAATATTAGATATTTACAACTTAACTTTCCTGTAATATGTAGTATAATAGCCATTTGGTAGACCAAGAGCAACAGTGGCAATATCTATTTTCTTGACCCAGAACTCTGAGGTGTGAAGCTTATATTAGTTGGCCAGCTTAACGTGAAACCCATAGTGTTTAGCTCTCCAGTATGCTTGGTACACAATAGACTCCAACCCAAGGATAGAACGTCGGACCTTTACGTTGGGAGCACGAAAAGTTACTACTATTCCAAAGGGCTTTAGTTATTTACAACTGGTGAAATAAAATTTACTATTAGGGGTTATTACAACTTGATAAAAGTGTAGTCTTTAATATAATATAAGAGCCAATTTCAAACCTTGAATACTAACAATTAATCTAATATTCTCGTTAACAAGTGAATTGATGTTAGTAATGTTGAAAATCAAAATTAAGTTTTTTGACATTTAAACTAATTTTTCTGCAAAAGAAATTAATAAAAATAATTTTTAATCTGCTCTGTTAATGTGCATTAGAATTTAAAAATAAGAATAGTCCAAAATTTCATAATCAATTCCTCCTTCTTGAGTAATTTCTTTATAATAAATGATATATATTTATAAGAAAAACATATTTCACTTTAATTTGGGAGAAATGGAGATCCTTAAAAAAAGGGAGAATGGAAATCAGTAATAAATTTTGAAATTTATACAGTAGGGTATTGAACTCAAGTGTTTCAGAAGCTTTACTTTACTTCCCGTTAAAATCAACAAAATGAAGAAGTACTTGCCATGGCCGTGACTAGGATAGTGACCGCATTCTCCCTTACTAGGCCGAGCTGGCAGCCGAATGGTTAGCGCTCTTGCCTTCGGTTCAACAGTTCGTGGGTTCGAATCCCACCTTGGGTATGGATGTTTGTAGTGGTTCGGAATCCACTTTAAGCCGTAAGTCCCGGTCTAATTAGCCCTCGTGTGCAAAAAATGACCGTTGAGCGACAAAACAAACAAACAAACTCCCTTACTAGATTGCTGGAGCTTCCTGAGTTGGTGGCTTGTCCCCAATCTTCTCTCATGGCAAGGTCAATATTCCAAGCCCATTGACCTCAGGTATTGTCCGGGACTCGCGTTCCCCGCTATGTATGTACATATAGGAGAATGCTGATAATCCACATTATTTCCTAGGCCCTTTCAATCTGATTATCGGTCTCCTGTTATTGTTGTTGTCGTGTGCCAGCCAGGCTGGCAATATGGGGTGCGCTGCTCCATTTTTCCTACTGAACCATATTTTGGTGTGGAGTCCGACTTCTTCAGTACACACATACCATAGGTACCCGTTTATAGGGTATAGGCAACCATTCACTCCACATTCATACAAGGAAAGGACAAAGACAGGATAGATAGAGAGAGAAAGTACATCCATGCCCAAATCGGGATTCAAATACAGGACCTCCCTTTCAGACACGCTGACCACTAGACAAGTTGGGCGGCTATAGATCTCCTAAGATTTTACAATTAATGAAGTAAATTAATAAGTTATTAGAAGAGAAATTCAATATTCTCTGATTTTATGTATTACAAGATAAAGATGTATTGCATCTTTATTGAAAATTACCGAAACAATATGATTAGGAAAAGTATATGTATAATAAAATAAAATTGTGAATCAATATTGTCATACATAGTTGCAATTTCATGACATATGATTATGCAGATTTTTTTTCCAAAATGATTTTAGCATAGTAAGGTCTTAAATTTCTTGAAAGAAACAAATAATAAGTTATTCTTTCAGTTGAAAAAAATTTAAGATCATTTAAAGCGATTATCAAAATATTATGTGTTTTGATTTTAAAAATGTTAAAAATATTTTCCATAAATGCAGTATTTAAGAAGTGATAAATATTCAAGATTCATGAGTTAAAAAAATTATTCTTGAAAAAATGTAATGAAATTACAATTTTTTACAGAATTTAAAATACAAACTTATGAAAGTTTAACTAATAAGTAATAAAAATTGGCATTGACTGTTACATTTGCAATAGAAATGCAGATAAATTACTTTTGTGTTGCATGTTTATATTTGTTACGAAATAAGTGATTATAAAATATTTCATGTCTTCTAATTTTGTATTAAATAGGTTGTATCTTTTTAAAATCGTTTTATTTTTGGGTCATCTAAAATATAAACGATACAATATTTTGTTTATATTTTGAGCACCTGTTGGTTGGAATTTGTGGCTCAAATTTCAGAATAGGTGATACAGCATCGAAACAGATTTTGAGAAAGTAACAATTTTTCTAAACCCAACAACGATAAAATTACAGTAAAAACTAAAAATATTTATATTTTTAAAGAATTAATTATACATTAAGTTAAAAAAATTATATGAATAAAATTATAAACTTCAATTCAGAGAAATTTACTATATAAATTGTACAAATTAAATACAACTTTAACAATATTGCTTTACAAAAGATAAAAATATTTTTATGGGGGTTTGACCACCAGAATCGTTATGATTCAACATTATTTAATATCAATTTATGATAAGTTTAATATATTTTTCCAAACTTATTTCATCAATTTTTTATTTTAGTCTTGTAAATTTTTAAACTTATTTTTTTACATTGAAACAACAAATTGTAATTATCCAATAATGTAATGTTACTTAAATTTTTATTTACTACTTCTTACATAAATAAAAAAAAGAAAACCATTCCCTAAATGTGTTTTTATCTTAAAATATCTGAAAATAATATTTAATTGATATTTTTTCCAAGCAATTAAAAAGAATTAATTTGATCAAATAAAAGAATCATGAATAATTCATTAATTCTGAAATAACGTTGTGTTAAAATCCTTTTTAACTAATTTCTCTGTTCAGGGCATACTTTAAAAAATCCATTGCAGGACTGAAATAAAATGAAACAAAGGTTATTTGATCAACACTAACATAATATTTAATTGCAAAAAATTTTAAATGTAGCAAAAATATTCCCAAAATTAAGTTTTTGTTCTAAAAATATTATATAAAATATGAATAAGCAAGCAGTTTAACTATATTTTAGCAAGTTATATAGAACTTTAAAAGTCTTTGCTAATAAAATTGTTTTATTGTTTTCATTAAACCAATTTTTAAAACTCTGTGACATTAATTACTCCAATGATATCCTTTTTTAATCCAGGTAAAATATTTTTAATCCTTTACACAGTTTTATGTAAACAACAATCTGTTGTGCGTTTGCATCTACAAACTTTTGAGCTAATATATTTAACTGCTTTTATTAAGAAATTATTTTCCTATTTTAATGTAAATTTTAGTATTTTCAAAATTATTATCAATAAATAAATTATTTATAATTTTTTAAATAATCGAAGAAAACTTCTGAATCACAGTGAACGTTTACTAATACTAAATGAAACGTTCCTGAAACATAAAACACATTACATTTCATAAATTTTATTACGTATGAGACGAAATACAAATTTTACATCTTTGAGTTCCTGGGGCTATCCAAGTGGGATTTGTATAGCGATCTTTTAATGGTATTCAGTTTTTTGGGGGTGTTCAGCGTTATGGACCTGGTCTAGTGCAGCCGGCCAAAAAGGGCATGCAACAGCAATTCAAAAAATATTAAAATACTCTTAATATTATAACAAGAATCTAAATTGTGTTTCTGTTTCATTCTTAACTCTTTTTTAGCATCGTTTCAACAAAAATACTCCTTTAATTGTTAAAAATTATATAAACTAGGTAAAAAGTTAAAACTCTTAATAGCTGTCGAAAGATAATTGGTGAATTTTTAATTTGGATTTAATTAAATTTTATTACGCTCAAATTAAATTAATAATTATTACGCCCAATAAATTAAATTAATACCTAATTTTTATTTTTTTCCATTAAAAAGTATAATCATACCTTAAATTTTAATTTGAGATAAGCAATTACCTAATCAAACAATTAGGTAATAGCTAACCTAACTGTTTGATTGCTGAAAATTTCTCACAGTTTCTTGCGTTAAAATAAAGATAACATTTAATTTGAAATTGAGTGTTGAAAGTGTCGAGGACCGGGACCTCAAATTCAAAATAAGGAAAATATAATAACGATCACATTTTATATTTTTTCCCCAGTGATTAGAGACTGCTCTTAACCGAAGAAAATACAAAATTCTGAGAACTGTCTTATTAGGAGAGTTTTGTTGTATAAAATATAAGTCTTATCTTTATTTATGATCATTTCTCCAGTACATTCGTTGATGAAAGCCACAAAAAGATACATAATATTTGATTTGGCTTTCCGTAGTTAGTGATGTCTATTTTAAAATGAAAGTCTCGAATTTGATCGCAGCCATTGTTGATAAACGGAAGATGTATATTATATTTCTTTATGCACTTCTCATGAATGAGTGCTTGGAAATTTTCAAGGTTTTCTTCTTTGAAACATGTAAATATGACGGACTATCTATGAAAAGTGCATCACAGAAATTAGTTTACGTAGTGAATATTAAACTGCCTTAAGTCGTTAATCTGGCAATTGTGAGTCCAGGAAATAATATTCTATTTCAAATTAAAAGAGAAAAATAACGAAAGCATTAAAGAGCATTTCATAACAATTTTAAAAAAATCAAAAAATCATCCCATATTTTATTAACTTATGCTATTCTATATGAAACTGAAAGTTTTAAATTTGATGTAGAATCAGACTATTAATGGTGAGTAAAACAGCGCGATATCCTAAGCTTCAGGCTTCAAATTAAGCACCATTGCATCATTATCGGAGAAACACTTCCACTTTTATGTATCATTCTTCCAACCCCTGGCTTCTCCCCCACACAGTCATATCTGAGCAGTCGGCAGCAGCAACGCCCGTCTTCAATCACAGCCGGAGACCCACTTTAATTCGGAAGCACCCCCTCCCAACCTTTGTCTCACACCGCTTCTCTCCTTTATATCAGATAAACAGCCACCCGTCGTATTCACCGGATTTCGCTCCGTTTCTTCCCTTCCCCTCCCCAACCGATGAATCTTCATTCAAATTAACCCTCCCCCACGGGATACCGTGACCTGGAAGACACCCTTAGGCTCAACAAGAGGAATAGGGATTGATTAGGGGTGTGGGTGGGTACCTATGAGACACCTTGAGCACAGCCTCACCCTCCAACTCCCCTTATTAAAGGTTATTACGCATCTGGTACCCGGGCAGACGATTTATTTTAATAAGAGTTGTAAAGAAATATTTATTGGTGTCGTTCTTTGTGGGGCTTGATTGCTTAAAGTAAAAAGCAGATGCCCCTTTCTGTTTGCTATTAGTAGGGGTGAAAAAGAAACATAACTTAATATGTGTAATGTTCGAAAAAAACTCGGCGTTTGTGTCAAATTACAAGTGTAAAACTTTATATTACTCATAATTTTATTTACTGACTTAAATGTACATATTGATTTTAACATTTCGGCCAGTGCAAAAGGGTAAACATAACACCTGTGATTTTTATATTGATATAAATAAATTATGAAAAGATTAATTTAATAAATTAGGTAATTATTAATTAAAATAAATTAATAAGAAAATTTATTAAAAGTGATTTAAAAATTAAATTTTTAAGCAAATATTGTAAACTTTAAATTTTAATTTAATTGCGTAAATAAAATTTCAGAACATGTAAAATTTTAAAAAATTATTTTTATATATCAGTTAAAAAATACGTCATTTAAAAAAATGAAATTTTCATCGAACTACAAAAATCTAAAACATTAGTATCATTCCTAAATAGATTTTAATTTTTGTTAATTAATCAGAAATTTTATCAAATGATTCTGGAGCAGATATTTTTAAGATTAAGTAGATTTAAAACGGTAGAGTGAACATTTTTATATAATTATTTGCTGACCAACTTGTCTAGTTGTCAGCGTGCCTGATTACGGGTAAGGAGATCCTGGGTTCGAATCCCGGTTCGGGCATGGATGTACTTTCTCTCTCTATTTTTCCTGTCTTTGTCCTTTCCTTGTATGAATGAAGAGTGAATGGTTGCCTACCTTATAAACGGGTACCTATAGCATGTGTGTAGAGCAAAGTCGAACTTTCACTTTCATGGTGCTCTGATTAAAACGAAAGACGCTCCCAATCGACTTAATTCGCATAGCATAGCGAGCTTGGCTTGTCCAAGTGTCATTAGTAAACAATGTAATTATTTAGAATTTTTTTTCTTAAATTTTTACAAATATCTTTAATTTAATTTTTTCAACAACATTTGTAAAATTTGATCATTAGATTTATTGAATCATTATCATTTTCAATACTAGAAAAACTAAATAAAGAATATCCACGAAGCTTTATGGCAGTAATAAACAATTGGTGAAAAAAGGAGAAATTTCATAAATTTTTAGAACAAAACCAGTAAATAAATTTAAATTTTCAAATTAATTTTTAAAAAAGCTTGTTCATAACAATAAAAATAAAAAAATGCTTAAGTACATGGCTTAAAGACAAAGTTAAAAACTCTTTTCATCTAGACTATTCAGGTTCGAATCCCATGTAAAGATGTAAATATTGATCTATGTTACTTTCAATGTGTATTTAAATATTATCTTTTATGTATTTCCATAACTTCATATTAAAGCTTCACCTCTGTCCTATTATATAATGTTAAAAAAATTGAACGATTATGTAAAAATGTCAACATAAACTGAACAACAGTATAAGCATGAAATCTTCTGTTGCATTATTATTTAACATAAATATATCGAAGAAGTTACAGTAATATATGTGTATGTGCATGAAAGATGTATTTTATATAAAGTGAATCATTTTTTGAATAATAAAAGATAAAGTAAAGGCGTTTACAGAGTTTTTTATTTAACACACTTTCTTTTCTCTCAAACCTAATTTGTTACAAAAACTCTATCTAAAAAGATTTATACTGTGTGCGTTTATGAATAAATATGTAATATCAAATAATAAAATTACCATTTTAGATGACTAGAGAAATTTTTCTTTATAAAAACTGATGAGAGAGGGTGCTAAAAAATATCCTCAAGGTGTTTAAGTACTGCTCGCATAAAAAACTGCACAAAAAGCACAAAAACTTGCTTCATTTAAATTCCCGTCTTGATGTGCGAAAGAAATTTACTAATTCAGTTTTCCTAAAAAAAAATGCAAGATTGTGAGTCACCGTTTAAATTTTTTCTATGTATTACACACAGAATATTTCTTAACAGGAAATGGGTTGGCTTACATTTTTAGGTATGTTTTTTATAAGTATTAATATTTTCACTTTTTAATGTTATACATACTGCTTAACTTTTCTGCAGTAATTCATCTCAGTTTTAGTGATAAAAAATACATAACATCTTTTTTTCAACTCTAAGCAACCTAAATGAAAAAATAAAAGCATGAAATGTTAATCATAGAAGTAATAAAGAATAAAAATTGAAGTTAGTGAAATATTTCTGAACTTATAATTAACTCATATTTGTCAACTTTATGATTAAAATTTCGTTTTAAAATAACTTCTTAAAATATATAATAGTCGATGAACATGTTATTCTGTAGTAATGAATGAAAATTTACGAAAAGTTATAAATTAAATTTAAAGTTTTCATATAATATTAATAAATATTTATTGCAAAAATTAATTCATTATTACTTTCATATCTTTAAATCTTTATTATGTTTTATATTTTGTTTAACTGCAAAATATTTTTGTCATTGATTTTGAATGCATCTTATTTATATTTTAGTGGGAGTGTTAATTGAAGCCTGGTGGCTTAGTGGCAGCGTTTCACGCTCCCATGACACAAGTCCGAGGTTCGATCCTCGGGCTGGGCAAGGTTTGACTCAGCCTTTCATCCCTTTAGTGGGTCGATTAACTGAGTACCAAGCATGCTTGGGAACTAAGCACTGGAGTCTTACGTTAGGCTGACCACCTAACTGGGACATATGCTTCACACCCCAGGGCCCTCGGTCATGAAAACAGTTATGGACACTGTAGGCTTTGGCCCACATGGGCTGTCGTGCAATGGAGTTTAGTTTAGAGAGTGTTAATTAATCTAATATGATATCTATCTGAGTATCGATAACTTTTCATACCTAACAGCTAATTCCTGGTTTTCAACGTTGTTCACAAAAAATTGAGGTAAGTGTCATGAAATGCATTGATTTTGTAAGAATATTATAAAATGGAAGCAAAATTGTAATTAAAATTTTTCATAATGCAAATCAGGAGGGTGTATAACCTATATGTTATGTAAGAGATTTTTTTTAGAAACACTTCGTAAATTATGAAAGTATAAATATTATGGAGATAAATTTAAGCGAAATTAGCGTAAAATATATAAACACAGGTCAAATAAAATTCAAAAAAAATAAAAAAAAAATTCTTTGAAATGGAAAATGGATAAAGAATGTATACAGATGATGTAAAGATATTTCATCTTTTTATTTAACAACTTAATTACATAAATTATAAGTATTAATTTTTTTCCAACGGTGGCCACTTAGGTCTCGAACCCTATGCTGAAACTGCTACTCATTTGTCGTTACCCAGCGAGTACCTGCGAACCAAGTCAAGGAGGCGAGTAGCGTTGCCCGCGTCATACCATCAGAAACCCGTTTATAGGGTGAATCACATTTATACATCATCCCAGAAGAAAGGACAGAGAAACACAGAGAGAAAGTAACATCCATGCCCGAACCAGGATTCGAACCTGGTACCCACAGTTCAGGAGTCAGGAACGCTAATCACTCAGCAATCGGTAGGCATAAATTATAAAGAAGTAAATAAATGGTAACAATATATATATATATATATATATATATATATATATATATATATATATATATATATATATATATATATATATATATATATATATATATATATATATATATATATACATATATATATATAAATTATATATTCTTTCCTTGGTAGGTATATAAAAATATAACCTTAACATTAGTAACAAAGCTAATAAAATGGTACTTATAAATTGAAAGAAACTTGTAAGTGAACTATGGCTATCAGTTGAAGAAACAAACTTGACAATTTTTAATAAGAAATCTTTAAATGAAAATAAGTTGATTAATTACAATTTTTTGGAATTTTTCAAAAATTCTTTTTTTAAAATGTTTAGTGACAATTTTGGAATTTTTTGTCAAACAATTGTGTGAGTATCTATATATTTTACTGTTTTCGTTTCTTAATTTTAAAAAAAAGTCGATATAAAAAATTCGATATTTTTAGACCACATATTGCAATACAAGACTATGGTTTAAAACAAAATTTTTTGAAGATAAAAACATTGTAATGAAATATAAAATATTTTTAAAATATCAATATTTAATAGTTAATGATCATTCTGGGAATCATAACAATTTATTTAAGTAAGGTCATCACATTGTAATGGTAAATGATGAAGTGCATCAAAACTTAAAAATTAGCCCTTGAAGGATTGGGTTTCAGTTTATTTATATATAATACCTAAACAAGATCATTTTAGAAATAAGAAACACACAAAAACATAACTAAATTTAAACTAGTATTTTGCCTACTGAAGATTCAGACATTGTGATTGAAGTTCCCAAATGTTATGTGCTATAACGTACCAATTTTTATAATAATTGACATTATTATTATAATAACCGAGAAACATTTTTTTCTTCTTCACATTAAAGACAGATTCCACATGTACTCTTTTCATCCGTAGACGCTATCAGCAAATCTCCATCTGCAAAATTCGCGAGCAAAGAGTGCAAAGTAGACGGCAATTCTCCTAATTAAGCAGTTTATTTCTACGTCGCTCCATCTTCTGGCGAGAAATAAACCCATAATTTAATTACTTTTTTTATGCGCAGGGGCGCACACAATCATGCGGCTTCTAAGGGGCGACAAAGGACCAAGATAATGCCCCAGAAGAAAGAGCAATACAAGAGCCCGCGTTGGATTCTACGTGCCCGGCAATTCTATGAGAGCCCCCCCACACCATTACACACCTACCTCTGTGAAGGAAAGAGAAAAAAATTATAATAATAATAAAATGCACCATTAAACTTTGAGTTTAGGTAATAAAACTGTTGCGATAAGGTAATAAGTGAAGAGAGGAACAGGAAGGAAAAAAGAAGAAAGTGCAGTCGACATTTACATGGACGACACGGGGTGCGCTGGAGAGGGGGGTGCTGCATTTTATTTTTCGAAGGAACGGACGATGTCGAAAGCGGGCCCATGGGGCTCGTTTGCGTGTTTCGTAATGTGGGTGAGTTTTAAAGTATGACGATGTGTGGCATTCCTGATGCATTTTGATAAGCGCCCCCCTCCTCTAATGCTATTATGTCATGTGTCCAGCGATTCTTTGTGAATTCAGCATTTAGTTTAAAATTATCGTCTGCTTTATTACACACCAGAGGCTTAAAAATCGTGTGCTTTGATTTTTATTTGTGGCAATAACTTTAATTTCAACCTCATTGATTTAGATTTCAGAGTTAACATTATTTAATACTATCTCTGTGAAAAGTGTGCATGCTTAGTGATGAATAGTAACTGGGATATTTATGTTCTTTTATTGAAATTTTTAGAAATACATTTGTGTATGCAGTACCTACCTTGACTAAAAAATTGTACAAGGTAGAGAATATTATGAACAAGTAATTGATTTAGCATTGGTTATTGTCATTGAAATACTGTAAAGTGATACATATGTATTAAGTGGTTTTCAATGTAAGCTGTTAGACATGAAGATATTTTTATTGTATACCTTTTGGACAGTGATCTCATTTACTTAATGCTTCCGACCATTATTTACACATATCTGGAAATAGCTTCATAACAGTTTTGTTCATGCATGTAATTTTATTTTATAATTAATTATATTCAAACATTAACGGCATTTATCAATATAACATAGAAAAATAAACAAAATTGAGTTTTTAATGATGTAGATAGTAGAATTAAGCGCGGCAGCTAGGTGTTTGTGCTTCGCGTTCTCAAGTCACAAGTCCGAAATTCGATCTTCGGGCAGGGCAAGGTCAACTTTACCTTTCATCCCTTAGTGCTGAGTTCCAAACTTGCTTGGTACTCAATTTATCAGGTCGATGAATTGAGTATTAAGCTTGCTTGGGAATAAAACAATGGGGGGTTTGGCGATAGGCTGACCACCTAATCGCGACATATGCTTCACACCCCAGGGTCTTCCGTCAGGAAAACAAGTATAATTACTATAGGTATTGGCTCAAGCAGGGGGCTGTCGTGTCACAGGTTTGGTTTTTTAGGAAATGAAATTATAGTGCTAAAGACAAGTATAGAGTGTTCTTCAATTAAACCAGCATGTACACATAAGTATAAGTATTATTGGATATTTGACAAGCTGTCTTATATCCAGTAACATTTGGACAAGTATCATGTTATCCCAATGCACTCATAACATTAATTGTTTGTCTAATAGTGATATCAATAAAATAAACATATATTATTTCAGTATACAACGTAATATTATAACATAATAAGTATTAAAATATTTGCCATTATTGCCACAACAAAATTCTTTTGTATGCAATATTCATAGAATTATATTTAATTAAATGTGTTTCAAATAATACAATGGAATACCATTATTAGAAGCAAACAAAAATCAGATTTAGGAAACCAAAATTATATTCTTACTAGTTTTTATTCGCTATTTTGTTATTAAATTCCTTCAACGTTTTGAATATATTTTCCTGTTATACTTTTTCAAAAGTTTTAAAACAATTATAACTACTTATTAATCATAAAGTAATTGTTTCGCTTGTTACAGTTGAGATCATGATTGCGCCACTTTATTGCAATTCTCATTGGTTTAAAATATTCATGACGTCAGATATCGTTTCATCTACGTCAAATCATATTGAAACGGTGTCGTAATTCGTCGGTGACTTGTCGGCGAATTTGCTGCCTGCCTTCAAATCGCATTCATTGAGCGGCCGCAAACTAGGCGAAATTTACCATCAAATATCTAAGTGTCGTCGGCGATGAAAAAAACTCCAGTCATGATTTTTAATAGTAATATTTTTAATTATAATTTTTTCCATTTGTAAAAGTTTTCAAAATTATTAAAATTACCTATTGTTCTAAGTAATTAGTTTTCATATTTTTAAATTTTTAGCGGTATTACTTCCAAAATTGAACAAAAGTTTAAAATAGAACAGAAGAAAAAGTAAAATGAGAAAGACAAGTCAAAACATTCCTTTTATGGTTTGTTTAAACCGACAAGTACAAGTACGATTTAAGTTTTTAATTTTTTATATTATTACTTATTTAAGTAATAAGGAATTAATTTAAAGTAAATAATAGATATATCATATACTTTTCTCGAATGCTCCAAACTATGTGCTAAATGCTTTGTTAATTTTGTGGTGTGTTACAAGTGTATAACATAAAATCATGAAATTTAATTCAGATTATAAATGAACATTGATTTTTCTTTGGACTATACATCTATTATAAAAATTAAAGGTAAATTTGTATATTTTTAATTGTATTTTTTATGATATTTTTTCGCAAAAGGAATCAATTATAGGAATCAATAGTTTTAAAAGTGTTACTTTATTATTTAATCAGTGGATTCAAAATCATTTGCATGAGAAACATTTTTATTGAAATTCTTTTTCAGTGAAATTAACATTAAAAAAAACTAAACAGAGTTTTTATTATTTTTAAATAAAGGTTTTAAAAAATATTAAGTGATTTTCAATTTGATTATTACTTTTCATTTTACAAAAAATATTCAATGATCTTAGAATATTTAATAGCATTACACAATTATTACCGAATTTAAATAGAAGATACCAAAATTAAATTCTGTGTTAGATGAATGAAATTTTAATTTTGTATTGTATAATAGTAAAATTTGAATTCATTTTCATTATTCTTTTATAAATTTATGATTTGGATTTTTTGCTTAATTTGTATGATTTCAAATGATGTCACTAAAATTAGCTATAAAACATTTTTTTTCGTTGAAAAAATATTACTTCTTATTAATAATAGTGTCATTATATATAATTCCTCATAGTCCATTTATTTTATAAAGCTGACAAATTTCTATTTGTTTCTTATTTTGATACCTAATAAGTCGGTATAAATTATAGTGCGAAATTGTTATTTAAATGCAAGATATAAAATAAAAATTTATGATGCAAGTTATAAAACAGTAACTCAAAAGACTGTAAATTCAACTAGATTTCACGCACTATTTTCTATTTATTTACTTTTACACCATTAGAATTATTTTCTTGTTATTTGTTACCAATTTATTATTATTTGAGTATTTATCGAAATTATTTAGTTTTTCATCTTACCACGCAAGGAATACATAAAGCTCACTTTTAACAAATTTTAATTAGTGGCAGTCCCCCTCTACTAAAATTTAAAAGCCTAATTTCTCTATAAAACATCCTAATTTTTGTCATAGTTGTTTTATATTAAGTATTATTTTATTATTTATTTAAAATGCCAAATAATAACAGTTTAATTCTTTAAAGCATAAAAATATTAGAGAAAATGTATCCAATTTTTATTAAACCAACTTAATAAAATGAAAATATTTTGTTACATAAATAAACTATCTTAATTTAATTTATAAGTTAAATGCGAAATTTGCTTTTGCAAAACACCAAAAATTATGCTTATAATAAAGTTTGTAAAACATGGCTTCTTCCCATCTATTACGTCGATATATAATTTTCTTCCGTTCGTAACTGTAAAAGTTGTTTTTCTTTCTACAATGTTGAGAAGCAGAGAAGCTAATATATTTTATTTGCTATTTTCCTTGTATCCTCTTGAATCAAATTTTAACTTTGCCATTTTTAAAGTTAGGGAGTAACGCAATGGCACGAAAATGCCTAATTTATTTGTTTGATGTTAAACTAATTTAAATGAATGAAATTATAAATTAGGAAGCTCAAATATTGTGAAAATATATTACATCAGTAAGCGATGTTATTTTAATAGTGCTAAATTTTTATTCTGTATTTGTAATAAAACTTACAAAGAAATTATTGATTAAAAAATTGCATTTGTTCCTTGGAAATGAAATGTTTTATTTTAACATATTTCGCGAAAAAATTAACTTATTAAATTACTGAGAAATACTTTCAAAAATATTCTCTGTATTTGTAAAAATATCGTACAAATTCTTATGCTTGTAAAGGAATGTTGAATATCACATGCTATTGCATTCTTAGAGCAACAATATTTCTATAAAAATATGTGCTATTGGCATATAATTCTCTGAGCACAATCATGCAGAATTGCTCTCTAAATTAAATAAAAAATATGAAAAATGAATAAAAAATTTCTTTTACTAGAATGAATAAAAAATTACGTACTTCTGTTACAGCACGCTTTTACATTTTCTTTTAAATCAAATTTTATTGAGCATTTCTTATTAAACTGAATATCTTATTTGATAATAAAGACTTTGCAATTAGACATCCAAAGCGGAAGAAACGAAAATAATATATTTATATTCTCTCCAAAACTATGCATTTATATTAAATATGTTAAGGAATATAAATGTACTTTGTGTAAAATTTTAGAGTTTTAAAACATTAAGACTATGAATAAGATTTGGATACTATTATTATTACAATTTAGTTAAATATAAGTGCACAGAATTTGGGAAACAGTACATACTTTTTAATCTTCTTTTAAACTTCCAATTTAATGCTACGTAAAGGTCCCAATTTACAAGTTACCTTTTAAAATATGACCTATAGAATGAAAGAAAGTTTAAAAATATTACTGCAAATAATTATGGAATCATCTCCTTATTAATTTTTTGGTGAGGATGCACATATTAAATAATTATGATATATATATATATATATATATATATATATATATATATATATATATATATATATATATATATATATATATATATATATATATATATATATATATATACATATATATATATATATATATATATATGTATATATATATATACTCACATATATACATATATATACACACACATATATACATATATATGTGTGTGTGTATATATAGATATTTATATATAAATAGATAGATATATACATACAAAAATGTAAGTTTAAATCACTGTTTTTGTCACAAACTGTCTCAATGTTTTAATTATTTCATTTGTATTTGAATTTTGAAGGAAATACGAGTATAAGGCATTACAAAATCTTTTCTCGAAATCATTTCTTTTATTTATTGAATTTATGAATTATTACTTGAATTTATTTCTTTTTAAAAATGCGTATTATTTTATAGAGCATACCAGCGCTTGCTTTTATATGGTAATAAAAGCTTCTCTTCTTCTATACTTTAGGGAAAAAAATTAAGAAAAAATTTTAAAGATATAATCAAACTTAAAAGGACTTTAAGCATAGAAAAGTGGTTACACAGAAAATAATTTGAAAATAAGTGCTTAGAGATTATTTTATTTTTGGATGCATTTTGCACAACTTAAGTTATATTAAAAATTTATTTAAATACAATGTGGATTAAAGATATTAAAATGCTACATACAAAATTAAAATAAATTATATATTGATTAATATTAATAAGTTTTTTTTTTCAATTTTAAATGTTATCTCTTCACTCATAGCAGAAAAAGCGTTTCTGCTAGGAGTTTCTGCTGATGTGAAATGTGTGTGCTTAGTTATTCAACTTTAATTAAATGATCGTCTACGATCATTTAATTAAAGTTAAATAACTAAGCACACACATTTCACATCTGTTGGTTTTATTTGTAAAATAAAGATCTTGTTTTTGAGAACAATTATGTTATGTAATTCACCAAAGAAGAACTTTTTTCCTAGAAAATTGGCGAACCGTATAAGGGTTTACGCCTTGTAGATTTTATGGGGATATTTTTATTGGCATTAACAACTTTTTATATCATGTGTTATTCCAATCTTTGTATTTTTCCATCATATACTCTTCCTATTATTAACTAAAGAAGTAAAAAACAGCGATGGGGTTCTATATATAAAAAAATCTATATCTGGATATAAAAAAATCAATCTGTATACTCTGGTTCACAAATATATATTTTTCCATATTATTATTTTCATAAGTTCAAAAATTTATTTGAATAAAATTTCATATCTATTTTTCATTTATTTTAATAATTATAAAATATTTTAAATTTATTATTTAAATTTTTGATTTTGCATGAATATATTAAAAACATCATCAAAATCCCTCATAGACATTAAGCATTCCATTGACTCTTAATTTTTAGAATTATGTAAGAATTTCTCTGAGTCCAAAATGATTGATATATTAGCAAAATTGCATATTATATTACCAAGAAATTAAAAAAAACCAAGATTATTACCATTAAAATATTAAAAATTATCTTTTTTACATATTTAAAAAACATTTACTTGTTCTACAGAAATGAACCTTTAAAATGTAAATTGGGATAAAATAAAATAATTTTGTAAAAAAAAAACTTAATTTCAACAAAAAAACACGTAATATAATTCAAATGTAAAACTGGTTTTGTGAGAAAGACATGCGAATATTTTTGTTATGTAAAAACAACAAAAACATTTTCAGTTTAAATTTCATCAGAAAATATTATTTCGTGACAGTATGTGTTCCTATTCCGAAGTCCCCATTCACGCCAACACGTTGAACATAACTGTAAGAATGAAGGGATTTTTACCCATTTTTACTGCACCCCGTTTAGCATACATCTTCTTGGCCTACCTCCCCTTAGCTCCCTTTTCCCTAACATAAATCTCGAATCCTATAAGAATCTCTTCGCGTTTTCTCTCGAAGGATGGAAAACTTTGCACGGTAACCATGGTAGCTCCTGGAAGAAAAATGCCACGCAAGCAACAAACACAACATCTGGTGTCCCCCCGCAATGTTTGATGGAGGGACCCAAGAGTAGGCCCCGAGCCCCCTCACGCTAGAAGAAATGCGTTCAATTGGTATTCAAAAACCATTTATATGGACGAGCTGCACCGCCACACACACACACACACGACTCTGGAATCATTTGCATATCAACCTAATCATGGGGGTTAAGATGTCCCCCGGGTACCCCCTTGAAAAGACGGATAGAGGGGAGAAGAAGGGTGTAAGGAATTTTTCACTTCGTCTTCCTAACCCCCAACCCCACTTACACGACCGTCGGAGGGTGTTCGACTTAATACAATTACCGCGAAATTTTTCCTGCATTGTTTTATTTTACTTTATGTATTACTTTATTTTTTGTGAGTGTGAGTTTTCGATATGTGGCACCGTCGAATGCAAATGATTCTCCGTTAAAAGGGTTTTCAAGAAACGTGATATGGATACGAGTGTGGATGGGGCAGGGTGTCTCTTCCAAGAAGTGGGAAGAGGGGTGGTCGCAGCCCCCCTTTCAAGACGACTCTCCTTTTCCGGACATTCTGCGGAAAACGATTTAGTTTTTGAGGGTTTGGAATTGATAATGAGGCTTGGGAACGACTTGATGCATCTTTTCAGGGTGTCTTTTTCGATTTTTGCTTCCCTCAAATGAATGCGGAACTTTATTATTCAATTTGGGTAAAAGAATGGAACTTAAATGATCAATTTCGCACAGAATATTTAAATAATGCTTTTATAATCTCCAAATTTATGTTTCAATGCGGTAAAAAAAAGTTAATAATCTATTAATAAGGCGTATTTCTTCCGTTATTCATTCGGATTAATGTATCTAAGGAAAGAAAAAATATATTCAATTAAAAACAAAAAAACGAAAGCCTTTTAAAAAGTTAAATTTTGATAGTTTTGTTAAGTAAAGAACGATCATAGAATATTTTTATTAAGATTTAAAATTTATTTATAAATGCCCAAATTGTCTATAAAAAGGAAAATATATTTTATATTTACGATGTTTTTAAAATTAAAGAAATTACATGCACAACGTCTAGGAGTGTATGTGTGTAGGGTGTATGAATGTTCATTCATTTACATGCCCACAAAAATTATGGAAATATGCAACCAGATAATGATGCAGTACTATAAACAGATAAAAAAATATCTGGAAAAGCCTTTAGATCAATTAATGCTACTAGGCTGCAAGTTATTTAAAATTACTTAGAGTTATAATTGGCGCATAAATTTTTCAATAGCTTTATAAATCTAAATCAGAAAATTATAACATATAAATGACTGATTAAATCAATTTATATTTTCAAATGAGAAGTAATAGCATGAAGTTTCAATAATTTTATGTTCATATAAATTATTTTAATTGCAATTTTAAAGTCAAAATCCGTATAAAGTATTGTTAATTTGATCCTGGCAAGAACAAATTATATTATAATTTTAATGGTAATATTTCATCTAACGAGAAGAGTAAAATATACATTTTGTGTTTTGTGGGTTTGTTTAAATAAATTTAAAAATAATTATAAACTTCCCTTCCATTTATGTAGAGAAGGAAATTTGTTGCATATAAAAAGCAATTTTTATTAATTCTAAATTTTCTGTAGGTTATTTTATAGTGTTTAAAATTATTTTACACTTCAGTTGTAAATAAATATTTTTTACAACTAAAAGTGTGCTTCCATCACTTATATATAGTATTCTTCTAGACAATTTAAGTATTTATATTTTTCTATTGCTTCAGTCGGATTTCAATAACACAACTAATATAGCAACTGTGATCGACCTACGGATGACTTAATTGCTCGTATAATATATAGTAAAACAGTTTTATAACTGCAAATACAATCTGTCGAGTGTTATACTGCTATTTCTTATATAGAGAGAGGTGATCAAAAATAAGCATCTCACACAATAGGGAATTGTTACATATCAAAAAATGTTGTATGTAAATTGTTCAAACACGGTGAATAAACAATACTAAAAACTAAATTTTCTTTTCGCAAGCAGTAATTTTTTTCAGTGCTTACAGTGCTTATCACAATGTACAAAAGCTGACTTACATTAATTTCGAAAACATTTTACGAAAGCAAAAATCTCAAAAAGCCGAAGTGAAAACAAAAGCAAAATTACGTTATTGTTGCAACAACATTTTCAAACGAATTTAGGCTGCATTCCGTTCCTGAACGGAAAATAAGTGAAAAACAAATCTATGAAAGAATTTTTGAATGATTCAAAATTTGAATACACTGGAATTGTTTGCGAGATTATAATTCACAAACATGGTAGAAACGCAAATAGAGAAAAATAGAGAAAAGTTAACGCGTAGTTGATCGGATGATATGAGAAGTGTAGGAAATCAACATTAAACCAAGAAATTATTAACAACAAGTTAAAACTCTTTTTTTTTTTTTTTGGAAGTCCAATTGATGGTAATGGAATACCACCAATACCGTTGCAAACTACTGGAGTTTGCTAATAATATAATGGGTCCCATCGACAACACCTTGTATATCTTGGATATGATGAAAATTTTTTATGCAATGAAGCTCATTTTCATTTTGATAGCAATGTCAACAAATAAAATTTGCTATTTGGAGGTCAGAACACTATCAACTTGAAATTGAGCTTCTTTACACCCATTGCTTATCATTGTCTGTTGCATAAAATTGACCGAGGAAAAATCGAAGTGATTTAATCGATTGAATTGTCGTGAGTAAACGCGTGACATATTGACAAATAGTTTCATACTCATTATCCAAAAGGATTACAAATTCATCTTGATGTGCAAGATCCCACAATACCACATTCCAGTACATTTGTTTAACTGGAAAAGCATTTTTAGAATTTTATGGTTGTGTGAGATATCCAGATCACACAGATATAGATAATAACTAACTGTCTTATTCTCTTGACTTCAATAAGTTATGACTGATTATTCAATAAGTGTGATTCGAAATCTAGAAGGCAAAATTTATTCGATGACTCTCCAAATGGTTTCGCAATTGAAGTGAAGAATTCAAAGGCAAATCATGGCTATTGATGTTCCACTACTAGAATATGTAATGCAACATTTGTCTGAGCATTTCTGTTCTGTGCATGTCACTCCATTTCCCATGGAAGTAAATATGATTTGAAATTCTATAAATTTAGAATACTTATCTTTTTCTGCGTGATCTCATATTTCTTTATGCGTATTTTTTTCTGCAAATTGAAAAGAAATTTTTTTCTCGTTTATTTATTATAAAAGATTTTTAATCTTTTATTTTTGTTCATTTTATTATACATTCGTCGTAATTGTTCCTAATTAATCTGTATAAGATGGTGTTGCAAAGGTAATACAGTAAAATTCAAATTATCCGAATCAACTGGGATCGCGGACCCAGTTCGGATAATCAAATATTCTGATAATTGGATGTTGGAATGAAATGTTGAAAATGTGTGTGTGTGTATGAGGGAGAAAAAAATGCATTTTTTTTAAAAAAAAAGAACTTGTACCAATTAAGTGAAAATTAAACACTTTTACAAGTTAAGGTACTTACAATTGCTATACAGTATGTATGTGCAGTGATGTGCTGTAAAAGTCATTGAATGCTGAAGATCTAGGTTAGAGTAAGTTGTTCCCTTGCCTTCATTTGTTTTCGGCAGCCAATACGTTTGACAGTGAGAATTTGCATTCGTCACCGTCGGGCTGAAGTGATATCCTCTTCAAAGCAGTTTCAAAGCCAAGAAATGCTTCAATAGTGGATAGTCCCATGTCTTTTTCAACTTGGACATTCAAATCATTTTCTTCCTCGATACTTTCAATAAGTTGACAATCATTTGCAAATTGAAAACCAGGATCTGACTCATAATTTATTCACCTATATCTTCAGCACTAACTTCTGAACATTCTGAATTTTCAAAAGAATGTTTTTGGATACCTCAAGTGTCTCGTAACTCTCTCTCTCTCTCTCATTCTCATCTTTTACCTTCCCTTATCTTTAATTTTCTTCAACTTTTTCCTTTTCTCGTTTGCCTTTTCTTTTTTAGTATATATTTTTCTGAAATTTTAAAAGCTATTCCGATTGTTGGAGTTTTACTGTAGTTATAAAAATATTTCTAAATTACTAATATACGAAATAAAAGGTATAAAACACGAAATGTGAAATCAAATGAACTATGCATTTTATTTGGTTAAAACATTTAATGGACAATATTTTAAAAACAGCACGTATCAAATAGTAAGTCACTAATAGAATAAAATTGAAAAGTCTGCTTTTTTGCAGTGGATTGATATGTTAGCAATATTCTGATAGACCCATTGCAAAATCATTTTGCTTTAGCAAATTAAAACATAGTTTTAATGGTTCAAAAATTAAAAGTGTAAAATCTTCACTAAACGGCAGATTTTGACCAATTACTCGTTATTTGAAACGCAAGATACTATAATAAAAAATTCTTTATTGTAGTAAATTGCTGTAGAATATTAATCATAGAAATATATAACGATATCAGGGCAAACTAAATAAAGATAAGGCTATATTATTACATTCATTGATCTAATAACTGACATTTATAAATAACAAGACAAAACAACTAGGACTTTAAATCTGCAGTTGATTTTAATAATTTATGTATCCTTAATAAATAAAAATGATAACATTGACTTCTGTTATATTGTCTTCTGAATTAGTGTTTCGAGTAGAATTATCCGTTGCCACAACCTTTTTATTCATTCATAAATTATAATAAATTGTAAAATTTTAAAAAATGATCTGGAATTAAATTTTCCGCATTAAAAGAATTTCAACCATCAACAGATATTAAAATTAATCTCCTAGATATTAGAGACGTATAATTTCGTTATCTTAAGTTCCCATCCAATTTCATTTTTAAACTGTCAAATAACTTTTTATATTACTATCCAATAAATGAATTGTGTAATTAATATATGCATTATGAAATTTTATGCAAATCTTGAAAATTTCGTAATGATAAAACAATATGGAACAAGTTACATGTTGAATATTGTCAATAAAAATAAAACACTCATCTTTAAATTTTAATGAACTTTGAAAATTTAAACTGTAATTCCTTTGATTCTTATGTTAATTAATCTCAAGTACTTTAGAATCTTACCATGAATATACTCTAAAAGTAGAGGATAAGAATTAACACAAATCAATTTATTTCGTACATTTAAAAAAATTTCAGTATCTCGATTTGAATAAGACTTAATTATAAATTGCATTTTTTGTTTTGTCTTTGAAACTTTTTTAATACAAATTGTAATGATTTAAAGGGCTATCAAATTCTTAAAAATTATTTATTAAGCTGCAACATTTCATATTTTGAACACGTTTAGGAAATAAAATTGAATTAAACTTTTTCTCTCAAACTCATCTTTAAACATAAAGTGATTGAACTTATCACCAGTAAATTCACGGTTACTTTTTTTATATTTATAAAAAACGGCATCTTATTTTTTTCTCTGTTCCAATTTTATGAACTTTTGAAGCTAGTTTTTTTTATTTGACAGGGACATATCGAACTAAAAACATTGAAAGTTTGGTACAAATTTCTAAGCATATCGAAATTATTTTCCTGCACAACTCAACTCGGTTTTTTTTTTTTTTTTTTTTTGTCATCCTTTTCTAGGGAGTGTCCCACTGCACTCGGGAGAGTTTAAAATTAGGGGATGGAGGAGAGTTAGTTTGCAGGGGGGGGTGTTAGCTGTCGAGTAAGAAATGAAGCCGAAATGACGGATGACTTTAAAGATTTTAAAATTTTATTTGATCAAATTTAAAACTTAGTTTCTCTTCGACACTCACGAAATGGAACGTTTAAGGAGTGTCGAGGGAATTATATTTTTTTCAGTAGTCTATATGACGATACTGTATGAAAAAAACACAACTGTATAATTCACTTTTCTTTTGACATGTTTTATTCATGTCTTGTTACGGGGACGTCGCGCACGACTACGGGTGAGAAAATGAGTGGCAACTCGTACCTTTTTTTATTTCCACCGTTTTCGTTTTTCAATTCCTTCACTGCTCTTCTCATGTTTCGTTTTTTATTTAATTTTTTCCTGAAAAACAAAAAAAAATTTGCTTTTCTAATCAATCAAATTTGAAATAGATGTATTACGCGCCTTCCTGCAGAATGAATTCATGATAATATTTTATATAAATTAATTTAAAAAACTAATACATCGAGCATTTGTAGTTATTTTTTAAGTTAACATATTACATAATTTGATCTTACTTATTCCATTTTAATTCCAACTTTAAAAAAATTTACTTCAATTATGAAATAAAAATTTATTTCAATCATTTGTGTGTGTGTGGCAACATTCTTCTAACTTCTCTTATTTTCTTGTACCATTATAAACTGAACTACTAAATTATCTTATTTCAACGTCTTTTAATAGTTGATTTTTCAACTTTAATTCCTTCTCTTATCCTATTAAAACTGTTTTTAATATTTAAATTGCCTTCATGTTTTCAATTTCTACCTCTTAATTTTTTTCTTTTAAAATATTTTATTATTTCTTCAAATCTAACATACAACATATGCATTAAACTTACAAGACAATAGCTTAATTTTCAATCCTTCTCACACATTATATATTTTGCATATGTTTTAGATTTAAACATTTGAATTTATAGAATTTATTATTTTCTTTAGTAGATGTGTCAATAACTTCTTTTTCAATCACTTTGCAATCATTAATTTGGATACTTTTTCTATCAAGGAATAATGGAAACTTAAGACTAAAAATAATTTCTTCACTTTGCACAATCTACATCTCTCAATCGAGGAAAATCTTATTATTTTAAAATTTCGATACACGATTTTTAATCTAGCAAATTTTGTTACTTTTCAGTATTTAAATATTTTTCTATAATTTTTAATGTGAAGGTGAGAAAATATTGTGTTTACTCCTGGAACAACACTTTTAGCAGATTTTTGGAGGGTTAATTCTAATTTCAGTTAAACTATCCATAGCGTTGTCTTTCATTTTAAGCTTAGATATTTACGGTGTCATGGAATCTATTTAAAAATGTAAATCTCTTAGTTAAAAAAGGTTTCACGTGCAAAACAAGGACTTAAACAAATGATATATTAGACAAAATAAATTCAAAATAGTAATAAAAAAGAAAGCAGTATAGTAGAAAAGAAAGGTAATATAAATTAGCAAAAGAGTAATTAATTAATCTCGTACACTAAGGAAATTTTCCTTTAAGAAATACGTAATTAAAATTAAATTATAATATATACATAAATTTATATAGAAATCAGTGAGTTTTCTATTTATTGAACTTTAGTTTTAAAAGAATCTTAAATCTTTGTTCGTCAATCAGTTTTAAATTTAAAACCATAAACATTGATAAATGTATGTGTAATATTAATTTTTGAAGAAATGAAACTTCTATATTCGAGCTATTTTATCATCATCAATTAAATTTTCAGTTTAAATTGAGTTAAGTTTAAATTATTTGCGCATTTTCCATATATTTTTAGTGCGCATCGTGTATAGTTTAAACAAAAATTTTTTCCATTTTTGTTTAAACTATACACGAAGGGGTCTTCTTTGTTAGGTCTATTTATGTGACTGCACGCACAGACTTCTTAATATTTAATAACTTCTTAATATTTGAGCTTTATGGGAATAAATAAGATAAATAGATAACAAGATTCATTTGTATTTTAAGCTTATCCAATTAGATTTATTTATGAGACAAATTATCTATAACAAAAATGTTATTTATAATAATATAAATAACAAAAATGTTATTTATATTCTGATCTAACTCATTGTACTCTGATAATAATAATTTAAAAAAATATAAAGAAAAATTGGTTATACATAAGTTTTCTTTGGCATTTACAAAAATATTTCGTTATTAAATTTCAAATATTGAAACAGTTATATTTTAGAGAAATATTATAATATATAATGTAAGTTTAATAATTTAAACCTATATTTTGATTAGAATTAACTCTGAGAAAAGATTATCATACAACTCCTATACAACAATAATTATTTATTGAATAAACGTCGAATGTATAATATTTAACAACAATTTCATAATTTAAGTGTATGATTTGATTGGAATTCCCGTAAAAAATTCACCAAAATATCACAAAATTTCTTAAGAAGTACGTCAAAAAAGTTTCAGTTATCATGTAACTCTTAACTAAACCAAGAAGTTCCAAGATTCAGTTAGAATATAAATTTTGTTCACACTACAAAATTCTCAGTTGTTGCTACAAGAAATCTTTGAGCACAGTTTGTCGCCATTCGCTACACGTGTTTTGAAAATGGGCGAGAAGAGAGGACGAGATTACAAAGACAAATAAATAAGATACAAATATTTTTCGAAAAAGACTTCAGGTCTTCTGTCTCTCCTATAAATCAAAGAACACCTTGCGTGTCGCTTTGGGGAAAAATTCCAAGTCGCTTATGCCAGCTATGCCTTGCACAAGCTTTGCATTCAAATGTGCCTTAATAGATTCAAAAGCCACCAGATTTGCCTAAAACATTTTGTGATAGCTGTAGTAAGAAAGACATGGAAATAGGACATTCTGTTGCACCGGGTGCTATAGAACATTTTTGCTGAATACTGACTTTTCTGCGTGATGTACTACAAAGACTGATGTTCAAGATTTTGTTAAAATTTCAATAAAATGTAAATTTTTACAGGAAAAGATTTTTATCTAATTGAATATCACGAAGATGTTATTAATAATTTAAATATTAATAAAATACATTTTTTCTTTGTGAAGAATTAACTGGAATTTTACAAAGGTACATTATATGTTAGGAAAACTATAATATCTCATCTGATTAATAATAAATGATATAAAATGCACTTTACATCGTTATATTAAATTAATAAATAACAAGTGAGGGGTAAAATAAATAAACAATTTTATAAATATGAACTAATGTATAAAATACTTTTAGATACATTTGAAAATTATTTTATGCACGAGAATTTTAAACATAAAAATTCTTTAAACCTGAAAAATTAATTTAATTAAAAAAAATTCATATTAATGATTTAACTAAAATGTTACTGAAATTTAATTTATACGTTTAATATTTAATTTTTTTACTCTAGAACTTTTTTGTATTATTTCTTCTACTCTCTCTCTTCTCTCTCTCTCTCTCTCTCTCCTACTCCCAAGCACACACACTCAATTTCCAATCAATAAAATTGAAGTATGGTAAAATTCCTGAACATTTGGTTATATGATAAAACTTTTTAACAAATCTTGATATTGTATAACACAGCATTTATCAAAACACTCATAAATACAATGTCTAATACATCTAAACTTACATCAATATACATCTTAGTTTTTTATTTATATATATATATGTATATATATATATATATATATATATATATATATATATATATATATATATATATATATATATATATATATATATATATATATATATATATATATATATATATATATATATATATATATATATATATATATATATATATATATATATATATAAACAAAGGATAATGCCCAAGATTCTGTTAAAATTTCTTTCAAAAACAAAATATAAATTTTTAGTGAGTGGGAAAGATTTTTACATAACTGAATATCATGAAGAAATTATTAATATTTTGATTATTGACATGATATATTTTTTGCTTATTAGAAAATTTTTATCAACCGAAGACTTATGAATAAAACTATTCAAATTCATATAAATTAAATACAAATCTTTCTAAATAAAAGAGAATTTCAAAATCGAGCATTCATTATATACAATATATTAGACTTTCCACACACAAATAAATTTAAAGTGTGTGTAATAGTGTAGTATATATTTTAGAAAAGCATGAAACTCTCTTTCTCTCTCTTTATCTCTCTCTAAAAATTAGAGATATACAAAAATTGTCAGGAATTTATACTTAAAGGTATAAAAGCCCGTGGTACAATATTTAATAACTTTTATCTTTTTCACAATTGCAGTTGTCAGTTAAATCTGAAAGTAAGAAAAGGAATGGGGGAAATTAAATAAGAGAGCAGCACAGAGTGTTTGCTGAATGAAATTATACTACCCCCTCAACCCTAGAGACAAGTGCTGTATCGTGATGAGATTCCAGGCAGACGATCTGAGGACAATCGGCTCTCCGGAAGCATTATATGAAGTGAAATGAAGAGAGAAGTGTGTTGGATGAGGGTGGTATGTGGCGGGTGTCTTTTGCGGAAAAAATTTCGTTGAACAATGTGTTGTTGGGCAGTGGTGGGAGGTTATAACAAAACGAAAATCAATGCTCTCTCCCCTCGAAGCATCGTATAGTAATTCGACTGACCAGCTGAGACCAAAGAACACGGAAATTTTCATTCCACTTGACTTGAGGATTACTCTTCACATAGAACGTTGTAAAAAATTCTTTATTATACTGCTAGTAGTGTTAGGAAAATAATGAGTTCCATAATTAACATTAATGGGCTTTCATTGAAATATTTTTTAATTTATGTAAATTTCGAAAACTTTAGTTACGCAAATTAATATTAATATATTATTTATAATAATAATATTAGACACTTGCTAAATAAGATATTAAGCTTCGAAACAAACAATATAAGTAATTATTGGCAGATACTAAAAGAACGCCTATAGAATATAAGTATACAAAGATAATTTTTTTTTTAATTTTCACATAAGCTCTAAGCAAATGTTTAAATATAGCTCTCTTTTTTCAGAATTTCTCAATTACTTTATACAATTCACATAACATATTTATAAAGTTCAAACAATATCAACAGAAATACTTGAATTCTCACCATTGTAAACATGTATTTTAATTAAATGATGTAGTAATGATAATATAATATTTAAGATAATTTTCACCAAGTAGTAATTAAAATGGTTCATATTATTAAGGAATATTTGCACAATGTTTGCAAGTTTGACAGGGTTTCGCTGGTACACTGCGTTTTTTAAAGTGATCTATTTGAACTCCATGAATTGAAATAAACATCTTCATAAGCTTTTCCCCCGAGGCATTTAATTTTCTAATGCATTGGAGAATTAAATAATGTAAAATCTTTTATAATATTTGAAGTTATAACAACAATTCCTGACTTTCTTAATCTTAAATCAAGTCACTCTATGCATTCATGACAATTATTCTTGAGGATTAATAATGCTCCAAAATAAGGAATTTAATAAATGTACCTATACAATATTACGGGTTTGGTGTAAAATCGAGTACTCATTGTGTGTGATTTAGCGTAAAATTTGATGATACATTTTGGCGATAAATTTTAATTTCTGGTAACCCTGGTAATCTATCTTTGTATAGCTTTTATGTAGCAGCCATTTTTTTAGTCATATCTTGGTGGTAAAAAAATAGCCAAAATATCAAGGGCTACCGATTGTAAATTTTAACACAATATTTCTATGTCATTTTCATTGGAAAACTATTAAGTCACACACACACACGCATATATATATATCATTAACTTAATATTAATTTAAATCTAATTATTTAAATACTTTTGTTATTTTTCAGTTTTTAAGATTCTATCAAATCTTTCACTTTTCGCAGCTCCTTACATATTTCATTAAAGTTAAAATTGCTATACGTAACGCAAATATGAAAACACTATAATAGAAATATTAATAAGACAGTACTGGAAAAGTATTAAGAAGGAAATGAAGCATTTTTATATTTAATTTTTATTCTTGATTAGATGAATATCACGTATCATTCAAATCCAGATTATCGACTCAAATGATAAATGTTTCATAGCAGAAACATTTTTATACTCTCGAAAAATACACGTAAGCTTTTATTCTATAAAGCAATGATAATCTCTTATCAGCTAACTCCAATATGTTCCTTATTAAATAAACAGAATTTCTCTTCATCATAGGAAAATGGGAGACAGTTATGTATAGAAAATTATATTAGTCATAAAGACAAGCCAATACAGCAACAAAGTATTACTGAATTTTGATGTTGATAAATACATTCATTTTATTATCTATGAAGTAAAATGCTTTTATCAAGATCATCTATTTAATAGGTACTTATTCAGGACCAAAAAGCTACTGCAAATCAGTGAACAAATACGTATAATGCTATTTATTTATTTATTCATTTGACAATACAAATGACTGAGAAGATAAGTTTGACAATTCTCAGTTTTCAACATGCACATTGCGTACTATAGTAAAGACTTTCAAAATCATTATTTACGAAGTTGTATTTCTTCCATGAGAATGGTGAAACATCGGAGAAGATGCAGTTGTGGTATTTTGCTATGGCTGTGCAAGCATTTTTGACTATTAATGGGCTAGCTAATCAGAAGGATCAGTGCTATTGTTTTAATTGATGTCATTGGATTCCCTCAATCATCATTGAAGTTTAATGAATTCGCATGACTAAAATCTATTGACGTGTTGCGGAAACTTTTGCAACTTATCCTGCATAGTTTATATGCAGAATACAGTCAATAAAAGTATGATTCCATCTATTAACTAATAGTGATAACGGTAAAAGATTTAACTATCTAACATTTCAATCAAAATCGGGATTCGGACCATTAACAAGTTTGTTGAGACCACAAGAGTCTGATTCAAATCCCAAATCTTTAATTATATTTTGCGTGAATTATTATTATGCTTAAATCAGAATCAACAAAAGAAAGAAAAGTATTTAGTTTGTCATAGCTTTTCTGGGAAAATTTAAAGCAAAGATATCGTAGAATTCATAAAATTATTGATTTCTATTTTAAAGGCTGATTTAGACGGAATCTATGAACGTATTTCCACGAAATTCTTATCCGAAATAGGAAAGATAATTAATGTGCACCGAACTAAAATATTTTGGATTAGCATACCAAAGAGAAAAATCGGCAGTGATAAAAGTACCAAATTTGTATCGTATGAGAGCATGGGTAATTGTTTTTTCGGGAAAAATTTTAGCTCCGAAAATAATCAATGCCTGAAAAGGGTGTGTTTCAGCCAGAACAAAAATCTGTTGAAATCAAATTGGATGGAGAGGCTGCAACAGCTTTTTAAGAGATGACCATTGTTGGAAACAATAAAACTCAAATAATAACAAAAATACAGTTAATTTTTCGAAACAAACAAATGTTTCTTTTAAGAATAAAAAATGTAAAAACTGAATATTTCAGGAATTACTGACTGAAAAAGTTTCAGAAACTTTTAATGAATTATCCGTATAGGATCCAGTTTTACCTAACGTTAATTGGCTCAGAATTAGATATTTGTGAAAAATCTATTATTCTTTTAACATAGTTGCAGGCAGATAATAACATCCCCTGGAGAATCTTATAAAGTAATAAGGTCATTTTTGCTCTGAGGACGCAGTGAATATCCAAAATAGTTATCAATTTAATGAAATTATCCACTGATAGATCATTTTGCATTCTTCAAAAGTAATTGTTTGGATTGGATTTACAGCAACATGCACATTTATTGATCACATTCTGAATAAAATGGTACTTGTTCAAATATCAATAATCGTTATGTGAGCATATTTTATTCATTTATTTATTGAATTTTTACATCTCATGTGAATATTAAAGATATTTTACAACACTATTATATTAAAATAAAACAAATCACTTCGTCATTTAGTAAACATTATTAATCCATTATTGTAGCAGACTCCATTCTTCAGACAATAAAGAAATCAGTCACCATTCCCCTTTTTGTGGCTACTCAGTTCATGTTGTTACTTTGTTGTTACTTGTGATACTTGGACAAGCCAAGCTGGCTAGCCAACGGCTATGCGAAATTAAGTTAGAAGGGTGTGTCTTTCGTTTAATCAGAGCCCACGGAAGGGAAAGTACGTCTTTCCTCTAAGACTCCTCCGATAGATGGCACCACCAGAGGATCCAATTCCCCAATTTTGACTTTGATCTGAAGGAGAGGGAATTTTTCTCCAGTTTATTACATCCATGGTATCTGTTCAATGACCAACCACAGGACTTTCGATTCCACAGATTTAACGAGCACGTATATCGTATGTACTCAGTGGGTCTTTCGCGGCATTAAAATATAAAAATAGAACCCGGCCCTTCCGATCGAAAGACCAATGCCCTAACCACTAGGTTACCACTGCCCTTTCTCAGTTAATTCCTTAATTAATACAGTTCCTTAATTATTTTTTTTGGTTATATAAAAACCATGATTTATATCAGAAGATATTTTTAAAATAGAATTAAAAGAAGATTTGAAGGATACAATTAAGACAAAAAATAATGAAGTTCTTCTTTCTTATGTGTAATATCAAAAAAAAAAACATACTACTGTTGAAAACACTGTTAAACGCTGTGAATTTTTTCACCTTAAACACGGTAGGCAAGCTCTAACAATGAATTTCGATTTTATCGTATGCAGCATTCTTGAGCTTTCATGTTCAACAAATTTAGATGGAATTTTTCAAAGCAATATTTCAATGGACATGACAATTATTAGTATCAATCAAACTGTTATTATACTTACTAACTTTAATTTATGTCAATCAATGTCGGGCAAAGTATTTTTATTAAATTTTATTAGTCTGTGCAGTGAAATCTTTCCTTTCGTCTATAATTTTTATGATTAAAATTTTCCAATATTGTTTTTTTCATGCTATGAGAAATGTATGATATTTTTAGTTTATTTTCTTTTAGCATGTTATTGCTTAACTGCTAGTATTTATTCTTTAGTAATTTGCTCTGGGTAGCGATATTAAGCCCTTATTTATTAACTAATCACAAACCAGCGTATATCAGTATTGATATAAGACTCATCTAGCTTAAATACATTTGAACATGAACATCGGAACGGTTCCTAAATATCAACAATATTTAATATAATTTTGATGATATATATTATCTGTGAGCTTTAAATATTTTTTAAATTCAATTTTACATTTTTATAATTATCATTACTTTAAATGGAAGCATATGTCTTTCCTTGAAGAATACTCCCATGATTTCTATGATGACATCTATATGATTTTAGAATTTTGTCGTCTCTGTCCATAGATATTCACATACAAGAATATTTTCTAAATATTTGTTATTAAAAGAAATTTAAAATTAGACTTTATAAAACTGGGGTTTTTAATAAATAAATGAGATAAGTTTGAATAATGCTTTTAAGGTAGTTTAAGCATTATGAAATTTAGAACTAAATTTTATACAATTATATATATAATTTAGTATATAACTTTTAATATATAAAAACTTTCATTAAACTTATAATAAACATTCAGTAACCGATACTTATGCATTTATAATAATGGTCTTTAATTTTTTATTAATTAAATAAGAAAAATAATTATTAAAATTAAATAAGAAAGGTAATTACTTTAATTACTATAATGGACAATATATAAATGAATATTAATAAATGAATACATATGGATACTTTATAGTATTCAAAGTTCAAGACGCTCAAGATCATTAAATATGCTTTTAAATGTTTAGAAGATTCAGCAAGATATGTTGTTGTTACTAATGACGTTTGGACAAGACAAGCTCGCTATGCCTTGGCAATGCGAATTTAAGTCAATTGGGAACTTCTTTTGTTTAATCAGAGCACCATAAAGGTGAAAGTATGACTTTTGCTCCTTAAATCCTCCGATAGATGGCAGCAACAGAGGATCTACTTCCTTGAATTTAGCATTGATCTGAAGGGGGAGTAAATTTCTCCAGACCATTGCACCCATGGTAACTGCACAACGACCGACCACAGGACTTTCGATTCCACAGATTTAACGAGTACATATATCGTATGTTCTCGGTGGGTCTTTGGCGGCATGGCGAATCTAACCCCACCCTTCCGGATGGAAGGCCGATACACTAACCACTAATCTGCCACGGACCTGAAAGAAACGTTCATGCTCGAAACAAGAATCGAACCCGGGACATATTGCATCGAAGTTAGGGCCGCTAACCTCTCCGCCATCCCTAGGCTAGATCGTAATTTTTTATATTTATATTTTTATGCACTTTATAATTTAAGAAAAATTATGAATATAGATTCAATATATATATATAAAGATTTTTAAAGTATAATACGATACATAACTACACAAATAAAGAAATATCATTAATAAACTACAAAAATATTTTAAAATGAATTATTTTTAATTTTTTAAGAAATGTTTCCTATAATTTGTCCCTTGAGGCTGATTTTATGAAAGAAATTTTCCTCTTTCTTGAAAGAATCGGAAAAAAAATTGAAATACTTGAATCTGAAAAATTGAGATAAAATTCAATATTAATATGAATATTTTCACAGTGTAAAAAAACATTCATGAAATAAAAATTAGTAAAATTTCAAAATTAATTATTATTTAAGCATTGTTAATTTCCTAGACATTAATTTTATTTCTGAGCAATATTTTGTGTGCATTAATACTGGCAAAAAAGAATACTTATATTAGAGAAGAATACTTGAATCATCATATGAAAGTACTTATATAAAAGCAATAAGGCACTCTAAAGAACCCCAAATGGCGTGGGGATAAAATAACCTTCGTGACCGGAAGTCACACGGTAAGTAGCGGTCAATAGAAGCGATTAGATGACCCCGGCGGTCAAGAGGATGCTTCACAATGTCTGGAACGACTCCACTTCATTCCTTTCCATCTTATTTTTCCTTTTGTGGAGTGTTTTTATTTCCCACAAGAATTCCAGAAAGACGTGCATTTTATTTTCGTATTCTTATATTGGATTTCGACACAAAAAGATGTCCTTAATTAAGACTAAATTATTTTATAAATAAAAATTATTGATAATGATTACTTAATAAAAATGATTACTTATAAATGGTAAAAAACAATGATTATTATTAATTTATTGTTTTGTACCATTTAAGTAATATGTTGTCTACTTAATTTTCCCTTTTAATATCCATTTTCGCTTTTCGTTTTTATTTTTTCATTTTTATTTGTTTCGGGGTAATTACATAATAGATATACAGCTACATGTTTTCATTTAAAATGACAGTGGATACTAAAGCATTTTAAAATAGTGCATTTATCATAGCCTTTTTTATTTAATTAAAATTTTCAATAGTAATTTTAAAATATACAAGCATATATAAAATGTGATAAGCTAATATTTTAATTTAGTTAGTTTTGTATGGGAAAGTCAGATGACGTAATCCCAAGGTTCAAGTCCAAGGCTCGATCCTTGGGCTTTGCAAGGTCAACTCAGCATTTCACCTTTTCAGTGGATCAATAAAACTGAGAATCAAACATGCTTGGGAAATAAACACTGGGGTTATTGCGTTAGGCTGACCACCTAACCAAGACATATGATTCTCACGCAGAGTTTCAGTCATGGAAACAGATATGGGCACTCTATAAGTTTTGGCCCCGATATGGACTGTTGTGCCACTAATTTAGATCAGAGTTGTGTATATGATAATTAATGATTTATAAAATGAAATTGTTCTGACATGGTACGGATTATATTAAACATACAAGCCAGCTTTAAGACATAACAGCAAAATAAAGGAAAGTTTACAATCACAGTGACAATAGCACAATTTAGTTTTGTGGAAATATGACTAAAACAGCCTGATTCAATCTTAGGAAAAAATTCATGGAACTAAGTAATACTTAATTATATTCATTTCTTAAAAAAACACAAAAATAGATCTCTAAAATAATCAAATATTCAGCCTTAAGACAAATGCTGAAAACTCAAAAAGAAATTTTTGATAGAATCGAATAATAAATGCATGACGATAAAGAGTCATTTCGGAATATAAAAAAACTGTGTACCAAAACAAACACGTTTGATGTAATGTTTTTTTGAAAATTAATATAATGAACTGCCATTTTATACAATTAAGCCACTGTAAACAAACGATTTGAATAAAAAATTTCATTTCGACTTTCAGTTCTTAAGTAATGCAATGATGGGTGTAAGTGTAAAATATTGAAACGATAGATTTCAAGTATTTTATACACCGCAGAAAAGTTGATTGCTAATAATGTGATGCCTTAATAATCAATTCAGTTGTATGTAGATTTGACTTCAACGTTAGATATCGATGTTTAACTTTATTAAAAATCTATTTTATGCCATTAGAGCTTTTTTCACTGTGACTGTGTGTTGGTACCTACAGAATGAAAAATCTTGAGATTGATCATAACCTCTATTAAACAACGATACATGGGTGAAGTTTTTCTGTTTTCTGCAGACATGTCTTCTTGGATCGTGTGAAGTAGTTTTCCAGTTAGACTCCTTTTCAATACGCAAATACTGCCCATTATTTAAGGAAAGTTCCTGCACAAAGTAAAATATGTCAAAAGTCTTACATTGACCTTTGGCAATTCACTCCATGAGTCAAGTATATAAGAGCTGATTGACTTATCATTTGTACACATTGAAGATTACCATGGAAAGACAAATGTAATAATTAAAATATTACTGTTTCAAAGTCTATAAAGATTCTCATAAATTATACTGTGAAAAAAATTTCACATTTCTTTTTTAGTTTTCAGAATTACACATTATGTAAAATTATCGTATGCTTCAGTTTACATGGTTATGTTTATAATTTCCTTCTAGGCGTTTGTAAAGTTTGAAAAGTACACAGAAGAACATTCACACCAGCTTCTATTGCGATTCAGTTAATGTTTCAGAAAAACTGTTTTGATCACGCATTTTCTTTCGTATTCCAGTAAGTCCCGGTCTAATTAGCCCTCGTGAGCAAAAAATGACCGTTGAGCGACAAACAAACCAAACCATCTTTCGTATTCCAAAATAGATAATTTTTACACAGTATGGTGATGACACTTTAGAGATCAAATAACAAAAAACAAAATACTTTTTTTATTTATCATCCTTTTAAAAATTCCTGTTAACAAAAGCAACATCATAGAAAACACTTACTCTGTGCCATTTTTGTTTGTTATTATCGTTTATGGTTTGGAGCCATATGATGAGATATATATATATATATATATACATTTGAATATATACATCATGGTATATATATATATATATATATATATATATATATATATATATATATATATATATATATATATATATATATATATATATATATATATATATATATATATATATATATATATATATATATATATATATATATATATATATATATTTGCAGCTTTAAGGTATAAAAATATAAGAAATGATTTACAATTAATATAACTGTGTTTTCATGAAGACAATCATAGCAATTTACCTTAGAGGTGTGCCTGAAGTTCTTATAACTGCATTATTTATATCTATATTATCTCATTCTAGTAAAATATTTCTAATACTAAAATGAAATTTGTATTATTGATAGTAGAGACATTATTTAAATTACTAAAAGGATAGAAGTTAGATTAAATTTAATGGTAAAAATTATTTTCACTATTTCAATTCAAACAATAAATATGCTCTGAAAATGGATGTGAATATAAGATTCTATAATTAGATTGAAATATATAGAGTCACAAAAGTCTTTCAATTATGAGTTCAATCAATGTTACGAATTTAAATGGGGTTATTATTTAGAAATAATGTTAATAGTTGGTTCATTCAATTTGAAAATATATTCAATCTTTGAAATTTTCAATTAATGTGAGTTTTTTCTGTCTGCTTATTTCTATTTGCAAAAGCCGCTAAACATAAACAACAACTTTGTAATTTTGGACAACTATAAAGTGACATGATTGACACTAAAACATGCATCCCACTTTCCACGCCATGAAACACCAAAGGAAAGGTATTAGATAGTACCAAACTTTTAACACCCATTCAGAATGGTGAGATGTAATGCCTGATACTTGATAACTTCCAAACACGAAATCCGTTTCTCATCAAGTTATCAAGGACATATTTGTTTTGCTATAAATGTCAACTTCTCCATTAAATCTAAACAGATGCTGCCACATAGCGACAGATATTATGTTCAAATATTTTAGCTTGCGAAATAAATTTACTTTGTCAATACATTGTAATCAAAAACATAAATTATGAACAAAATCTTTATAAATATAGGCTTGTCATTAAATTTTTATGCGTGCTGTTCCATTATCAGTTTCAGCTTTTTCAAATCCTAAATTAAATTTTTTAAAATATTCATAAAACATCGTTAATTAAAAGTTATTTAACTTAATTTGTTAAAAAAAATGGTTTTTATAAAAATAAGTCAAAGAAAAAAATATTTTCTAAAAATATTATAGTAAATTAATTCTCTAAATTACCAGAATATTTTTTAATAAATTAAAGAAATAATCATAAATAATTTGATTTTGTATTAAATATATTTTGAATGTTACTGAAAATGGTCATTTTTTATTTAATTCCTAAATAGGGTAGCAATTATATTCTTAATTTTTTTAAATTACTGAAACGAATTCTGAAACATTTATATACGTTGATATCAATGGAAGTCCAATCAGTAGAAAATTTTTCAGTTGGACTTACTTTATTTTCTGAATTCATTTACAATTAT
Organism: Latrodectus hesperus; assembly: GCA_037975125.1. NCBI lineage: Eukaryota > Metazoa > Arthropoda > Arachnida > Araneae > Theridiidae > Latrodectus > Latrodectus hesperus. The sequence goes on from CM075851.1 coordinate 48,916,896, forward strand.
TCGATTAAAAATCGAGCTGGAAATCGGGGATATAAATTATAACATCACGAAGGTATAGAATTATTATCAATACAGAAATCTAACTACAATTTACTTACTTTTTTGGATAATCTTAAAAAATGAGCAGAAAACAATTCCTTTCCGTCCAATTTCCTGAAAACAATTTCTGTTCCAAAATCGAACACGGAAAAGTAAGATCTAGTAAGTAAGTAATCGCTACAGTGTTTTTTTGGTTGAGGAAATTTTTTAACGAAATATTTCCTATACCTCCTCAATTCGAATGATTCGGAAGAAAAGTTTTAACTACAACCAAATGTGATTCCAGCTAAAAATTGAATTTTGAGGGAAAAACTTTTCTCTTTTCCCTACAACTTCTTCCTCTAGAGCCCGACATTTATCATTTTCTCCCTATCATTTGGCGAGGAATATTGCTACCAACAACGTGCTAAACTAGCGAGCAGGAATGGGTATAGAGGCAGTAGATAATAGAATCAAATCTAAGCCCACTCTTCCAAAAATCGCATCAGGATTTTCTTAGCAGCGCCATTTACTTATTTCAAAAAGAAATCGCCGTATAGTCCCAGGTACAAAACTCAAACAAAAGCAAAGAAACATATATATATATACACTTATTCGAACATTTCTTCTGAAATGGGATGAAAAATATGGTTTCATCACCGCGAAAGTTTTAAGTTTGCAGTGCACGCAAAACTGAGTGTTATATAAATATAAAAGAATGCAAAACTAAAAAATAAGAGAAAGAGAAGGTTTTTGGGGAGATAAGTGAAAAAATAGAATCTTCCTGTTGTATGGTAATGTCCGTGGTTTCCCTTTATTTATCTGTTTATTTGCTGCACATCAACACCACTTCTGTTCCATTTTTATTTCCTTTTTCCCTGTGAACATATTCTTTATCCCGTTATGGTGCAGAAGCAATTTATTCTGCAGGAGAAATGGAGAAAGTGTATTACCAAGGGCTTTGTCCCTCCCTCTTTTCCTCCATTCCATCTTTACAGGGAAGAACATATATCCATTGGTAGATGAGCCAATGTCCGCTGCTTTGTACTGTTGGAGATGTGTTCTTCTTTTTGTTTATTTAGTTATTATTTATCTTGTCCTGTGGTAGATGGTGCTTTTTTCCCAGTCTAACGTGTTTTGCAGAAGTGGGACCATCACAAATCAAAAGAAAGTTCTAGCTATATCTGACATCTTAAAGGATTCCTATTATCTATAGGATTTGCGAATCAATATAAAAACACGGAAAACTGAATATTCAATTAAAAGTCGTGGGTAATATTAAAAATTAATCCATAGAAATTTTTTGATACACTTTTCATCCAAGATATTACATTTAATAAGGTCAACACAGCTTCAAATTTTATACTCAAAATCATATAAAAATTCGCATATGGAAGAAAGTTGTACATATATTCAATTATTATTCTCGAGAAATTGCACTTTTGATTTCTTTAATTTTTCTTTTGTTCTTGTTAAAAATTTCTAAAAAATCACGGTATTAAAGTTACACCAAGAATACTTGAAGTATCAACTTCTGAAAATCAGCAACTCAATTGCTCTGCTATGAATGATAGATTATATACTTATTACTGTTCATAATATTGTTGGATCATTATCATTCTTATAGTTAATATCATGGTTTAAACTGAACATCATGAGCATGGAGTTGTTGAAAAATTTCATAAATGAGACTTATCATTTTTTTTCCGCTCCATTTTAAAACAGTTTCGTAGATGCAATGTATGGTTCACAAATGATTTTTATTAGTCAAAACCTAAAACTAAAATTCCAATTCTTTCTATTTATTAGAAGTTAATAAAAACATTTATGAATAAAAGTTTTTTGCATTTACTCTAAAATTCTCTTCTTTCTTATTCATTAAATGATTTTTTGAAGTGTAACAGTTTTATTACGTCTTGAGAACAAGTGTTAGAAGACTGCCATTTTGTCAAGTGACAGTTCATTGTTTAGATTCACCAAAATAAATGGAATAAACAGGACCTGAAAATGAGTTTAATATTCTTAAGAAACTGATGTCATTATTTATTGAATGGTAGGAATCACCACAATAGATATCCTCATACAGCACAATTAAGGTGGTAGATAAATGGTTTGCACTTCGCGACTTCCAGTTCAATAGTTTATGGATTCAATTTCTATTTACCCAAATATGAATGCGACTAGGAGTTAAAAAATAAAATGCATATTTTTTGCTGAAATTAATCATAGAATTAGTATTAAAAAAAGACCATAAATTGGCACACAAATCAAGCAACATATTTTTCTAAAAACAATGTCGGGAATATCTAAAAAAAAAAACTTTTATATGTAATTCTATGCCGACCGATTGGCTAAGTGGTTAGCGTTCCTGAATCCTAAGCTGTTGGTCCCGGGTTCGAATCCCGGTTCGGGCATGGATTTTTCTTTCCTTCTCTGTTCTCTCTGTGTTTCTCTGTTTTCTCTTCTGTGTTGTTGTTTGAATGTGACCCGCCCTATAAACGGGTTTGTGGTGGTATAACGCTACTCGCCTCCGTGACTTAGTTCACAGGTGCCCGCTGGGTAACCACAAATGAGTAGCAATCTCTGACCTTGTTGTGGCTTAGGGTTCAACCCTCTTGTGCCCTCAATTTGAAAAAATTTATACTTCTATTTTTATTTATTTATTTGCAATTAGTACTTTAGAAGATATAACATTTCATGCTGCAATATATTAAATTTAGCTATCTTTTTGATTCTCTGTCACCGAAAAACTGTTACCATTATCATTACTTTATATAAATGAAATAAATTAACTTTCATACTGATATATAATGACCTTTAATTACATTTATTCCAGATTCTCATTCCTCTAATTGTTATTTTTTAAATTATGTTTTCAGTTAATTTGTTATATATCTTTATAAACTCCACTTAATTTAAACACATTCAAAAATATTATTCAATTTTCTACGAAAGAAATTTGATCAAATTATAAAATTTGATCAATTATTCGATATATTGTATTCGAGGACATTAAAAATTGTCTCATGATGTTCATTTATTACACACAAGAAATAAAATAATTTAATAATCAATAGATAAAATTAAGAATAATCAATAAAATTCTAAATTTTATCGAATTTATGTTACAATTTAAAGTGATTCTGTAACCCAGGTGATCATAAAAATCATTTTTTTATATAGGAATAGTAAAGCCAACGTAATTATTATGTCATATATTTACTAAATATAATAATATATTTTAATTTCTTTATTTGTATGTTAACATTTTAATATTTATTATTTATTATATAAAACTATTAATTATTATATAAAACTAATAAATGATGAATATTTATTATATAAAATGACGTTTTCCTATATTATTTAACACATTTAATAATTTTCGTTCACAATGTGTATTAATAAAGTTGCATTTGTTAAAACTAAAGGACGATATTTCGATTAATAATTCTCAGGGAAAAATTTTTGATAGCCTGTTTTATTAATATTATTAAAATTTTTCCTAAAATATTTGTCCAAATTTCAAAAGATCTGAAGGAAAACAAAAGCACAGTTAATTTAGATCAAAATGCAAATATCTTTTATTTAAGTTCGTATGTGTGTCTTCCATGTTTTTCCTTTTTCCGAGTAATTGTGATCTTGGAAATTTCAACTCTGTTAAATAAATAGATTATTTTAAATGGAATTCTTAAAACAAATTTAGAAAATACTTTAAATAATTATTTAATAAATTGAATATATTGAATAGAATATTCTAAATAATTATCATATAGAATATTTACATTTTTTTACCCATTATTGTAAATATCGTAAAAAACAAAAAATTGTGCCAAAAAAGTTTGAATATTCAAGTAGGTCTCTTGTTATCTTGCACTGTGAATCTAGTTAGATCACTTTTAAGAATTTGAGCTCGGCATCATAACATCATTGTGTCATTGGTGTGAATCTTGAATGTCTTAGTGATGACCGACGCCCAACTCACAGTCAAATACTCAGAGTACTTTTGTGAAGAGATATTAACTTCTAGACATGACACGATTAAGTAACATGTAAGGACCTTGACTAACTTAATGAATATCATTCCGAACAATTTTTAGGGTGACAATGTAAAATGTTGTTGATTGCTTGAACTGGGATATAAGGAATATTTAAAGAGATTGTGTGTGTAGACTTTGTATTTTCATAAAATTAGTAGCTGTTTGGTATCGTGACAACCATTGGGAAATTAAGGTTAATTTTTTTATTTAATCGAAACCTGTAGTTCTTTTAGAGTGTTTTCCTTCAGGAGTATATTCAAGTTTGAATTCTTACATCATTTAACCTTCTTTTACATGAAACACTAAAATATAATTGTAACCAATCATGTCTTCAAAAAAAAAAATTAAACCTATGGCACGGCAACCTATGTGTGTGCCTACAGTAATCTCATCTGGTTTCCTGACCGAATGCCCTAGGATGCGAAGGATCCGGTTATTAGATCAGCCTAACGCGAAAACACCCAGAGTTTAATTTCCAAGCATGCTTGATACTCAGTTTATTGACCCACTGAAGGGCGGAATGGCTGAATCGACCTTCCTTAGCCCGAGGATCGAACCCACGGACTTGTGCCTAGAAAGCGCAAAGCGTTACTATTCTTAGATTAAATAATAATTAAGTCAAGGAGTCATAGCTGATCTTTAATTTGCTTATATAAGAACAGTTATAATAAATTTGTCTTTCACGCTTTTGTCTGAAACGAACAGAAAAACATGGAATACTAATTTCGTGAAACTCCATCCCAATATTTATAATGACAATGGCATTTAAGTATAATTATATTTGAGGTATTATTTTAGTTGTAAATGGGTCATGTAACACTTAGATTCAAAAATACATTATTACCTGGTGATTTGTTTTTATATATGCGTAACTGTAAAAGCTACAATTAGGGAATTTACAAGTCTGTTAATTCAGACACAAAATAATTTGTATGAACTAAAAAATATCATGTAGACATTTCATTTAATACATATAAATTATTACCAGAATAACTACATTGACCTAAGATACTTAATATAAACTATAAATCTGCTTTTAAATTTCTAAATTTAAAAACATTTTCTCAGGAATGAATATTAAATATTTTTTGAGTATAAGAACGAATTTTTATCATGTTGTTTTTATGTAAAAACAATTTACACACATACTGATTACTTCATAAACTCCTATAAATAAAAAAATTTTAAACTATAAGAAGGGAATTTTTAAGGAGATATTTGAAAACTTATTAAAGCAAGAAAATATTTTTGACAGAAAAAATCGGCACAAATTTCTGCAGATATATAGAACGCGTTGTAAATATAAATTCAGTTAATACAAAACAATGCTTCAGCAAAGAATATTTTTGTAAATAATTAGTTATTTGCAATGAAATATTGATATGTACTGTGATTCAATTCCATCTATATATAGTATCCTAGTTGTAGAAATACCTTAACTAATTTTTTTCACATAAAAGAATTCTCTGTTTGAGAATAATTTCTATAACAAATCAAATACAACATATCATACTTTTCAATTTGCGTGAATTTTATATATAAACTATTTACAAATTCATAAGATATTCATAAGACAAATAAAACAAGACAAACTAGTTATAAGTCTTAGATGGACTATACTAGCATAAAATTTATTTAGATTTTTTTAAATATTTAGAAATATATTAGGTACATGTTTAAGAAGGGCAATAATTTTTTTAATTAATTTAAAACAGAATTACACTGAAGATTTCATTCAATTAAAAACTGAAAAATAATTGCATGGAACATTCTTTAACTATCAAGCTTATACTCAATTAAATCTTATCCTACCATTATTGTTAAATTGTTAATATATATATATATATATATATATATATATATATATATATATATATATATATATATATATATATATATATATATATATATATATATATATATATATATATATTTATATATATATATATATATATATATATATATATATATATATATATATATTATTTATATATATATATATATATATATATATATATATATATATATATATATATATATATATATATATATATATATATATATATATATATATATATATATTAGCTATCAATTTTGATATTTTGTGTTATTTCACACCAATAAAATTGAATAGCAAAACTAGTGAAATAAAGACAGAAATATTTTCATCACTTTTTACTCCACCCCTTAATACACTGAAAGAGGGAAAAAAGTGCCGTTTGAAAATGCTACTGCAGTAAGCAAACAGTTTCTCTCTTCGAAGCAAAAGCTATAGAGACGAAATGAAGTATAAAATAAAAAAAGCATATATATATACGAAAACAAGAAAGAAGGGAAAAAAGGACACGGTCCTTGCATGGCGTACCACGTGACCGTGTGAAGAGGGCACGTGCATGGGTCACCTGAAAAGAGTCCTAATGCGAACGTCGATCAGCGGTCTCGACCCTTCTTTGGCACCTCACCACCTCCTCCTACATACACCCACTCGTCCACAAAAGATCGAGAGAGAGAGGAGTACATAGGAAGATAAAAAAATCACCTCCCCCACCCTCCATTTTTTTTTATCTATTTCTATTCTCAATGCATCTGGAATAAAGGTGAGCTTCCCTTCCAAGTCCACTGTCCAGTGAAATTTTCTAGTTTTCTAGGGCTGTCAGCGGGGGGATGGGGATAGACGTTTTAAGTAATGTTTTGTTGGTCACTTCGCTGCTTTTTCCGGTATGTGGGAGTCGGAAGAGTCATAAAAGGCAATTTTTTTTATTCTGTTGAAGTTTGGGCGAAGTAATCCATATAGACTGCTATAGCAGTCTGCACAGTCTTTTCTAAGGAGAATCAACAACTGAATGGAGAAACAAATCACTGGTGTTGCGTTAGAGGAAATAAATTACTCAGTCAAAGTTTTCATTTGGAAGGCTGCTTTCCTTTGTCGAGAGGAAAAGTCGAGCATAAATCTTTTGCATCTCCTTTTGTGATTCTTGAGCTAGCCATTTGATATTTAATGATACCAATTCATATACCAATTTATATTTTGTTCAGCTGGAAGTACAAAATAAAAGTTGATGCCCACAAAAATGAGTGTCTTCCTTTGAAAGAGCCTTAAGGGTGCATCATTTAATGAATTGTAATTTCATCAAAATTCTTTCAACAAAAAACTTGTGAAACGCATTTCTATTTTCTAAGTTTTCTTATACATAAAAACAGAAACACTTCACCAGTTTTGATTTCAGTTTGAAACTTTGGTTCACTTGTTTTTGTTCATAAAAATTTGGACATGCTGCTTCGGCAGTCATGGATGATTTAAATGAATTCCTAATAAATGTGCAAACATCGATATCCGGAATAGGATTTCAAATTTAAAACACTTGAACTAAAAGTCAGAAGAGTTGTAAAACTCCTTTATCTAGTTCCTTGTATGCTGAAATTCGAAAGCCTTTGAGAATCAGAACATATTACTTAATATATTAAATAAATTTTTAACTTTTGCGTTTAATCAATACAATTTTTAAAAAATTTCATAAAATCTAACAAAATTTTTTATTAATAATACATTTTTACTTTCATAAAGTTTCCATGAAATAAAAAAACAGTAAACCTATTTGATTTAGCAAGTGATATAAATTAGTTGGGAAATTAGGGGAGATTAAATAAATTAGTAGGGAATTTAATTTATAATGTAAATCCTTTTATTAATATAATAATATTTATCATAACATTAGCATAAGAATCAACTGAAATGTATTACTAACTGCAGTTTATACTTTTTACATTATTTCTCAAAAATACTCATAGATGATTTCCTTTTGTTTTATTGCTAGTATATGAAAGAAAATTCACACAAAAGGAGAAGTCTTATAATTTTTGGCTAAAAAATATTTGGTTACATAAAAAAACATTGCTGGCTACCGCAAATGCAACACCCTGAAGGAAGCATCCAAATAATATGAAATTCACAACATGCATTAGCGAAGGTGAGGTATGCAAATGATTAGAATTTCAGTGCAGATGCACATCACGCGTGTCTGTGGTGCCATTTGAAAGCGCTATTTAAGGCTTGGAGATTTCGTCGATTTCAAGTTCGGCAATTGTGTTTTTCTTGTGGTTTAAAAAAAAAAAGATTAATTATGCCTTGTAGAAAACAACCATCATTTTTTGTTCAAGTAGCCGAGTTCGACAGAGGAAGGATAGTGGCCTACCGAGATTGTCGATTATCTTTCAGGGAAATTGGTAGTTGTGATAGACGAAACTAAACAATTGTTATGCATATCTTTATCTTGTCTTATTATCATTGACCTTAGTTTGTCCAGTGGGCTCTATTCAAACAACATAAGAATAGCCTGTACCACACTGGGAATAATATCAGCTTCTACAGTGTATCACACTTTCACTGTTGTGACCTGTTTTGTTTGCTTCGCAATCGAAGTGTATCATCCAGTGTTACTTATTAAATTCATTATTCATTTGGTAAGATTAGATGCTAGGCTTAATTGATGATAAAGTAAAGTTTTCTAAATATCTGCACTGTCCTCATTAGCATGTATATCACCTATATTTCACCTTGATTACTAAGGATTCCCTAAGGATTGTTGGATGCAACAGGGTAAGCCGGACCGACATGTTCAACCGCATCCACCTCAGTGCACCACTTCACATGATGACAGGCAAATTGTATGCATGCATGGCAGTGACGGATCACTCAGCCACATCATGAACCATAACACAGCCCATTCAGACTGTAATGCATCATCCTGTGTCTGAGCTTACCGTTCTACGCTGTTTACAGCAGAGTGGTCTATCCACAAGCTGCACATTGCTTCGTCTATTCTTGAAACAGAGCCACAGACGTCTTCGCCGCCATTGGTGCGATGAAAAAAAGATATGGACGGCAGAATGGAATGAAATTATCTTCAATGACTAGTCACGTTTCTGTCTGCAACACCACGATGGTCGCATTTGAATCTGGAGACACAGTGGAGAGAGGAGGTTGAACAACTGCGTTATGCACCGCCACACTGGTCCTGCACCGAGTTTTATGGTATGAGGTGGTATTGGATATCACTCTCGCAATCCTTAAAAATATATTGCTGGTACTTCAAACAACCAGCGTTACATCACCGAGGTGTTGGAGCCTGTTGTCCTTCCTTACCTTCAGGACTTTCCCACAGTCTTATTTCAAAGGGATAATGCACGACCAGACGTGGCACGCAATGTCCAAGAGTTCTTCCTCAATAGCCAGATTTTATTTCTTCCCTTGCCAGCTCGCTCTCCAACTCTATCGCCGATAGAAAACTTGTGATCCATCGTTGATCAACGATAGACCCAGATTACATCCCCAGCTGCCACACCAGATCAACTTTGGCAACGTGTGGAAGCTGCTTGGTCTGCTGTACCCCAAGAATACATCCAATGTATCTTTGAATCAATGCCGAGGCGTGTGGCAGCGGTGATCTCCAACAATGGCGGTTACTCTAGCTACTGAGTTTGGCAGGAACCACACTTCACAGACGTCTATAAATTAATTTAATTTAATACTTGGTCAACATGTACTCTGGTCTAGTGTTAGGACAGTGCTCTTCCGAGCATAAGGTCCCTGGCTCGTTCTCAATCATTGTTGAACATTGGGAGGTGGATGTTGTTCTCTTTATTTCTCCATGTATGTCTGTCGGAATAAACTTTTGGAAGATTTCGTTGTTTCCTCCCTTGCAATGTGAATATGGCCCACTATCTAAGAGTATTTCCAGAAGACATTTTATGTGGTGGATATTAGAAAGGATTTTAATGAAATTCGGTCACTAAGCTGCCCACTAGGCAAAGTGAAATTATTATATTATTTATTTTGTTAGGTAAGTTATTGCAGTTCATATCAGCTTTTTATCAATGCTTACTGAAACTCCTAAAACTAACTGCTTCGTAATTTTGAATCATTAGTTACGAGGGACTATCTGAGCTGAAACCTTCCTCTACAAGCCACGCTACTTTGAAGGGGGAAATTAAAATCCTCCAGAACATTTAGCAGCCATAGGTTTTCTCAACACGATGGCCTTTGGTTAGGTCAGATATCAAACCATATCAATTTTTTGCCAAATAAAATAACTTGTTTTCCTACCAGACTTCCACAGTTTCACGGCCATATGTGAGTTATGTTTATGCTTTCAAAAATTTTAGTATTATTTTAATTATTTATTTTGATCACTTACAATATGTTGCCTATTTCTACCGATTGAAAAACCACTAAACACAGACAATTTCTTCATAATTTAAACCACTTTCAAGTGACAATGTAGCCATCTGAGCTGGTAACTTCCTTTCCAGGCCTCATCTCAGTGGATGGATATTCTAACCACGACCTATCTTAGCAACTCCAGTCGCCTCTAGTAACAAAGAAGGATCTTGGGTTGGGTCAAGATTCAAACTCATGACCTCCCCATTACGAGAACGATACTTTTCATAGTCCACTGTGGTCTTGATATTATTCATTTTAAGTTTTTACCAATGTAAAATATATTATTTAATACAACATAGAGTAATGACCGCTGTGACCTGTATGGTTTGGGCGTCGTTCTCATTATCGGAAGGTAATGAATTCGAATCATAGCTTAACCGAATATCCGTCTTGTTAGCTATTGACGGCTGGGGCATGTTAAAACTGGGAGTGGTTGCAATTTCCCTCAAATTAAATGATTCCTCTGAGGTGACAGGCCAAGCATTGGAAGTCTTCTGTATGGTTCCTGCTTCAAAAGCACGAAGATTCCATCCGGATGCTTCTTTTCTACTGTTAGAGCCCAACTCAGGACTAGGTTCTGAGAAACAAGCGGGTGGAACTACAATATAGTAATGCCATAAAATTCGTATAACGTAGAGTTATATTAATTAATAATTGGTAATAAAGAAAGCTCCATTCTAATCATAATCTGTAACTAAAATTTAGCAAAAACGGAATTTTTTCTTCATATGTTTCTACTTATTTTTCATGGTTGAAAATAGAAAACCACAATGAATCTATGTCATATGTGAAAGTTTGCTCTTCCAAGTTTCCCTCAACAGTTCAACGTCACAGCAGCGGAGGAATATTGCTCCCTATGAAAATTTAACATGCATTGGCTTTCTCAGTATGACAACCTTATTTTGGACTCATGTAGGATAAAAAATGGGGATAGAAGGAGACAACACTTTAACAGACCTAAATGCAGCGATAATTCCAACTAAGCAGTTAGTTCCATTCTGATCTGTCCATGGATAAAAGATGCAGCTCCTCAACTAGATGGAAAACGAACAGAACATCGCCTCTGATATTCTCCGAACATCAGAAAACCACTTTTCCTCATCATGGTGCCCATTTTCATCTGTTTGTAGATTAAAGATCCAGCTCCTCAACTAGATGTAAAACGAATAGAACATCGCTTCTGATATTCTCCGGTGACCATAAAATCACTTTTCTTCAGCATGGTGTCTGTTCTCATCTGTCTATAGATTAAAGCTACAGCACCTCAGCTAGATGGCAAACGAACAGAACATCGCTTACGATATTCTCCGGGCATCAGAAAACCGCTTTTCCTCATCATGGTGCCCGTTCTCATTTGTCTGTAGATTAAAGATGCAGCTCCTCAACTAGATGGAAAACGAACAGAACATCGCTTTCGATATTCTCCGGACATCTGAAAATCACTTTTCCTCATCGTGGTGCCCGTTCTCATATGTCTGTAGATTAAAGATGCAGCTCCTCAACTAGATGGAAAACGAACAGAACATCGCTTACGATATTCTCCGGACATCAGAAAACCACTTTTCTTCATCATGGTGCTCGTTCTTATCGGTCTGTCGATTAAAGTTGCAGCTCCTCAACTAGATAGAAAATGAGCAGAACATCGCTTTCGATATTCTCCGGACATCAGAAAATCATTTTCCTCACCGTGGTGCCCGTTCTCATCTGTCTGTAGATTAAAGATGCAGCTCCTCAACTAGATGGAAAACGAACAGAACATCGCTTACGATATTCTCCGGACATCAGAAAACCACTTTTCCTCATCATAGTGCCCGTTCTCATCTGTCTGTAGATTAAAGATGCAGCTCCTCAACTAGATGGAAAACGAACAGAACATCGCTTCTGATATTCTCCGGTGACCATAAAATCCCTTTTCCTCATCATGGTGTCTGTTCTCATCTGTCTATAGATTAAAGAAATAGTTCTCAACCAGATGGAAAACGAACAAAACATCACCTCCGATATTCACCGGACACCAGAAAACCATTTTTCTTTCTTATGGAGGCCCTTAAGTCAATTAATTTTTACAAGAACAGTAAGTTTGATTGAAACTATTATGACTTGATGAAATACACCTTTGTGCTTATCTTTAAATTTATACTATTAATTTTAAATAAATAAATAATGCTTTGGTTCTACATTTTTATTCAATACTCTTTTGATGTATAGTAAAAAAGTGACAAACAAGGCTTCATATTTTTATCTGACAAATGTACCCCATGGGAAATATTTTCACGTCTCTAGAAGGCGACTTTTCCTCAGAGGCCGGAATGACGAAGTGCTTTAGGACGTGTCGGCTCTTGTCAGAAGCTTTTCGACCAAACAACTTCGACAACTTCATCGCTTGCGATCCTCCTCCACCAAGTTCTACCAAGTTAAGTTGCTACAAATATATTCGAACTCACAGTTAAAGTAATGTATACAAAATTATCAATATTTGATTGACAAGTGCAATTTTTATATTTATACAATTAACCTTCAGCCACTTCAATTCATTTCAAAAATTAATCATATGTGATCAAGTTTTTGTGTGATCAAATTAGTTAACTTTTCTTTCAGATTATTTAAAATAATTTAATGGGACTGTAAAATTTTCAGCTATTATTCATACTTAAAGAAAAGGAATTATATTTAATTCCTTTAATATTTTTTTTTCATATATCTTAGAATCAAGAAAAGTTTTTAAAAAACTAAAACTGATTAAATTTCATGATTTTTTTCTTTCTTTTAGTAATTGAATACATAGCTCATGGTTCTATTATAATTATTTATTTATGTGAGCGAGAGAATTATAACAGATTTATGGTTTATAAGTGAATTTCGCAATATTATAAAAATCTACTCTCAAGGTAGGAATCAAATTACGAACTATGGAATTAAAGAATAGTGCAGTTTTTGTCCAGAGCAAGTGCTATTTAAGAACCAACATTTCATTTTAATAATCAAAATTTTCAAATTTTTTAACTTTTTGTTTTCAGAATATTTTTTTAATTTTCAATTTATCTAAATTATTATTTTTTAACAGATAGGTCTCAAAATTTTCATTTTTCCTTCATAATTTTTTTGTTAATTTGATTCAAAGAATTAAAATATTCCAAATTCTTTAAAATTAAAATATTCTAAATATTCATACTAATTAAAAAATTTGTAATTTCATAATGATAAAAATATTCTAAATTACTTATGCTAGTAGTTTTTCTCTTTTTTCAAATGCTTTGAAGTTTTTTATTGGTATTAGAGTTGTGCTGCACACTGAATACATTTCCGTGAAGTATTTCTAGTATTTTTTTAATAATTTAATAATAGAGAAAATAGCAAGAATAAAATATATATCAGTGAAGTATGAGAAACAACTTTTGAAATATCTATATAGAGATATGTTTTTCATGCACAGAAATCGTAATAAACTAAAAAACTATAACTAAGATCTCAATAATGATGAATCAGAAAATCAAGAAGAAAGAAACAAAAATTTATTATGTAGAAAAGGAAAAAAAAGGAAAAAATTTTCTTTTAAAAATCATGCATATTTATTTCTAGTTCTCCATATAAGAATTCTCTTTAAGCAACTACAAATAGATTTAAGTTTAATTCTTAAAAAATATTGCAAAACAACATATGTTATAACATTATTTACAAAAGAAAATTTAAACAGAATAAGAGAGGAATAAGTGAGGCTTGAGGAAAAAGTCTTATAAAAATTTAAAACTGCAAAGAAAACTAGATCACCTTAAATGCCATACTAATTTTAATTCCGTGTCTCCACCAACATTACATACGGAAATCTATCCATTTTTTATTATATATGGTCTAACATCACAGAAAATTGCATTAAATGTATAAATCTAATTGATTAATTACGGATGAAAAATGGTGAAAATAGATCAAGTTGTGCAATTTATTAATCTCTATTCATTAGAAGAACTACATGATTAATACTTACTGTGTTTTAAAAAGTAAAGCTCTTAAGCTGCAACTCAGATATTAAACAATGCAAAAAACGAAGTTCTAAAAAATTACAGTAAGTACATCAAACTGTATTTCAAAGCCCTATTCTTTAATATCTTAAATAAAAAAAATTAAGCAAATTTAGATCTAAATAGTCAGCAATCTCCTCCTAAGCAACCACTTTATTTGGGAATAAAATTTCATTTTAAATTATGATATTAATAACAATGTTTTTAACAATGAACGAAAACAATCAAAAAATCAAAGAAACTTCATACAAATTTTGCTCAATTACTTTAAGTAAAAGTTCTTTGCATCAATAGAAAAGTCACACTGCTATAAAAAGCTAAATTTTAAATGTGTAAGTCTCACAAAGCATTTCTTTCGGAACCTTTGATTACTTAATAAATAAAATTACACTACGAACATTTATTATTTGATACAGAAAACTATGCATGCCTTAACACAAAGCTTTAGTAAAATTCTCTTAAAAATCATGCATGTTTACATACTTTTTAAATGAATTACTTTTTAAAAATATAAATCTTTCTATATATTTTTATAAGGATTATCTTAAGAAAATTAAAAGACATATATATAAATGTTTCTAACTAACTTAAAATAATACGATATAGAAACTATATATATGTCAGCATATTTATTTCTCTTAAAATATTCTTAAAAGCATTCATACATTTTTATTTATAATTTTTTAAAAGTCTTATTTAAAAAACGTTTATATATATTCATTCAATTCACTTCTAAATATACAAAAACCAACAAAAATAAGGACAAAATACCCCCACCCATTATGTAATGGGTTTTGATATTATTTTCAGCATATTTTCCAGAATGTTTGGCCCCATTGAAACATTTTTTCATTTAATTTTTATTCATTGTTTTCCCAAAAATGCTATCTGAAATTCACTCGCTTATTCTAGTCTGAAAAAAAAAGATTTAATAATTTCCAACACCTGAAATTGTTAAACCTTTTCTTATGCTGTGAAAATAAAACTGTACCGTATATTTCTTAATGATTAATATTGTTTGAATGCGTAATACTCGAATCGATATTCCTCCTTCTGAATTCATTTGTGACTTCTATCTCTATTAATTGATTTACTTATTGATTATGATCATATTTTTATAAATTTTTCTAGAAATTTAGTCTGTACGTTAAAATTTTTATAATATATCTTCTTTCGTTATTTTTCTAAGAATACAATGTGAATTTCAGCACTTTACTCTAGTTTAGAAGTAATAGTTTATTATTTCCTTGACTGTGTGTGAGACTGAAAACAAACCTTGCCCCTAAACTTGTTAATGATTAATATTGTTTCAATATTTACAGTCGAATCGATATTCCTTTACCGAATTAATTTGTGCTTTTTATTTGGATAAATTGATTTATTTACTAACTGATTATGTGATCATATGTTTTATTCTTTTTCTCCAAGTTTTTTGTCCTTATATTATTTTTTATCTTTATTTTCATTCGTTATTTTCCCTGAAATGTTATCTGAATTTCAGCACTTCACTGTGTTTTGAAAGCAGTGATTTACTAATTTATTTCCAAAGCCGAGACTGGAAACAAAAGTAGCATCGTACACCACTTAATGATTAATACTGTTTGAATATGTAATGGTCGAATCGATATTCCTCTTTCTGAATTAATTTGTGGCTTCTCTGTCTCGGTGGTTGCGGACGGTTCACTTAGTGCCTATCACAAAACTAACTCCCGCCAGCACAAAAATCGTTCTCTTTCTCAGCATTAAAAAAAGATCACGTTCCCATAGTTGGGCGGCAATTACGTTAGACGACGCCACACAAAACGAAGTTAAGAGTGATGTTCGAAAATTTCCTCGAGTTATGAAACACGCCACTGGGTAGGTTGGCCTAGGGGTGAGGAGGGATGCAAAAAAAATGGAATTTAAATTCAGCGATGATTATTATTCATCCAAACTTCCCTTGCTTGCAGCGCACACACACATCCCCATCCGTTACATACAATTTCTATGCAAGTTTTCCTTTAATGAAACTTTATTACCACCAGCAGGCCCTGCTGCTGAGGAATTTGCTTCGTGGAAACATACAAACAAGCGAGTTGAGGCTGTTTTGTCACGTGATTATTCCTCAAGATGCAAAGCGCACCGCCCACCCTCCTGTTACCCACCCTTTCATGGACCAGATTCCTCCCCACTTAACTCCGGCAGCCACCCCCACTGCAACAGCGTCATTTTCTCCTTTAATCATAAAAGCTACAAAAATTTACCTTCCTCCCCTCTTCTGCCTTCTCCTTTTATAAATATTTTTCTCGATGCCCGTGGCAACAGAAGCACTACTTAAGCAAATTAAAGCCGGTGGAGTCCTAAGTCTTTTGAGTTTTCTCCGGGATAAGGAACCGCGGCACAGGAGCAGGGGTAAAGGGGGTGGCCCCTTCCCTCGATTGTGTGCAGACCGCTGGTAATAAATGAACATGACAATTCCCGAACTTTAATTGAATTTAAACGAACAGTTGCTCGGGAAGAGATTTCGCTCGCCCGTAAATTTATGCCCGTTGTGCTTCGTAGTTCACTAGGTCTTCCGTCCATTGGAAGAGGGGTCGTACACTGATTTACTTTGACTGTGATTATCACAGGTGATTCCCAGTTAAACATTAATTTCTCCAGTGAAACTTTAATACATGAAAGTTGCAAAACTAATTGCTTATAAAGTTGTGTAATACATGGACAAATCCTATTTCAACTATACGCACCATTACATAAATTAGAACTGTATTTACAATTATAAATTATTATAGCTGTTTATAATTTAATAGTTAAAAGGTATTAATTGGAAAGGATTATTTGAAATTTAACTGTATTTTCTTACCCTATCAAAAGGAATTATCAAAAATATTGATGGTATTCATGTGACTTAAAAAAGAAAATTTGTTTAAATTTCCAATCAGGCATTCTCTTAAAGCATTGTTTAACAGTATCCAGGACCGAATTTGATACATCCTTTTCCATACAGCTGTACCTAACATTAGACTTAAGAGAGAACTCTTACTTTTATGTTAATTTTTTTCTTGGTTAACAGAGATCGATATTGTGTTTGATTGAATTACAGACTTTTGTATCATTATGGTTTCTACTAATTAACAAAGTTGGTTGGGTAGATCCTATCTGAATCCACCATATTACCAAGAACTATAATTTCAAGTTGAGGAGACTCGATCTATTCCCAAAAGTGAAAATCTGGAGCCAAATATTCTAATAAAAATTATCCTTTTTCAGATTTTAAGAATTATTCAAGCGAGTCATGCACGATTTATAAAAGAAATATAAATATTTCGTTAATGATTAAATGTAAAAAAGATGGATTTTTTTCTGAATTGTGCATTGTAAAAATTTTTTTCTATTTCGCATATTGTTATTTACATTAATGCATTTATCGACATTTTTTTTGTTGTCGCCAAGTAGTTGGCCGATATAAGATTTTACTGATTGGTATTAATGTTCCTGTAGGTGCTGCGCTAAAATATAAGAGGGAAACTGTCAACTTGGTTAATGATCTTATCATTGATTTAGATTCAGAGTTATTGGATGACTATGTTAAAGTGACTTAATCGGTTAAATTATTGGCAAAGTCTGGTGAATTGTCACTATTACTATAAATAAATTGTGATTAATTAGGGTCTCCATGGATTAATAATAGGACAGGCTTTTGGAAGGAAAGTTCAATGGTTCAAGTTCAATGTTGAGAGATGGATATTGCGTTTCTGCTTTCTGCGTGCACTTTTTGGGAGCAGGCGGTTGTTGTTTTTCTGAGTTTTTTTAATGTGGTGCTTGATTACACCTCCATCTAAAAAAATCCTACGGAAGGCAATAATATGCAATGGATGTTATGTACAACAACTTTCGTTTCTTAAGTCACCCCACTATTTGTTGTAAACTTGACTTGTTGTTGACTTATTTGTTAGCAGTTGCGCTGTACCTTTAGGAGAAGTCAATATCAAATTGAGTCTCTACATCTATCACACAACAGGAAAAAAAAGCTGCAATTATGTTTTCTGCATATACTCATTTGTTGATGGGAGTGCTTGAAAGTTTTCCATATTTCTTTCTTAAAACGTGTAAATACAGTATGCAACCAGTTGGTCTATAGACATCAAATTATCCCACACCTTTCAGCTGTTTAACCGTTCTCTATACAGCATTAAATTAGTTCAGTTTATATAACTAAACATGATTTAACCAAGCTCTTCCAAATAACATGCTCGATAGTTAGTAATGTCATTCTTATGTTTCTGATTTTTGAATGCACATCTTCTATGAAATCATCTGAAAAGCAGTTTTCCCCTCGAGTTCTGGACATGAAAAGGTTATAGTACCTTGAGTATCCTAGTTTTTTCCTGAACTTTTTCAAGGTAAATCCCAATATTTTCAAGAACTTTTCATACGCTTCTGAAAAAAGATATTAAAAGTTTTTCATGGAAACAAACACATATCTCGATACTCTTACACTATTATTTATCATGCTTTAAAAGACATATTATCAAACAGAAGTTCATAATATATATTGGTTATTAAGTTCATGATTTAAAATTTAACTTTAAACTTTACTTGTACCCTTTAAAGCTTTGTTGAATTACTTTATTATTTTCTACAATATTGTATATAATGGCCGGTTGTTGTATATAATGTTTGATTTCCATCTTTTACCACTACAAGGGGTGGAAGTGATGGCACTTTATGTAGAAAGCCACCCAATGGGTGTGACATCGCATCCCCGAAAGTAGATCTTCGTAATTTTGCAGCAGGAACCAAGAAGACTTAGACTTAGCCTGCCACCTCCAGAGTATCATTTCACTTGGAGGACATTGCAACTACGACGTGTTTAACGTACTCCAACAAACATCAAACATAATATGTCTTCTATTGGGTCGGGATTCAAACTCGCAACCATCCAATAACGAGAACTATCAATCTAACCAACCAGACCACCGCTACTTCTGTTCTACAATGTTTGGTGATAAAAATATGTTTATTTTAACAATTAGTAACTGTTATATTTTAATCGAATTTTACTCATATATAAATTTGTAATTAATTCAAGATTTAATTATTTATAGATTTCGTTTCTTTTTAAAAAGTTTTCAAATTATTTTTTTCTATCCATAATTTTTCAAATTTGTGATGAATATTTCAAGTCTTCTTTGCTCTTGTCAAAAGATTTAAAATTAAATTATAGATTGTTATTTATTAAATATTTTGATAAAATTAGATTCACATAAGTACTATATCATTGCTTTTCTTGTGATACATTTTTGACAATAAGGTTCAAGAAAATCATCATATGATGACATGTTTCCAATTCTTGGCGGAATAAAATTTTCATCTACACAATATATTTTTACAAATTTTCTTCCAAGGGTTAAAATGCTTCAAAGTTATGCTGAATAAAATCATTCACTCATTATACAATTAAAAAAATTTTTTTTTCTGATTTGATCACTGGATTCTAATTTCAAATCAGTAAAATATTCATCTGGATGTTACATTCTCTTTCTTCGAGATTTTGTTCATTTTCTTTGAAGTTAATTTCACTTTCTTCAAGATTTTGGCTTCATTAAAAATTTTTTTTCATTAACACTCTCAGAATTTCTTAGCAAGCCTTTCTGAGATTAATATTTATTTCAGTAAGACATTCGCAATCCAAAAGTTTCAATAAATCACATAAATCAATTTACATGTTCACAAAAATTAAGTTCGATTAAACTCCATCGATGAGAGACTTCAATAAATTCTCATTATGATCTTCTGGCTTCCTATAAAACTTTCAAAATTGATAAAGTTAAAAAAAAATCGTTTCATTTTTTTTTCTTATATGAAAATTTAAAATTTTATCGTAAAAGTGTATATTAAAGCAGAATTAGCTTTCCATAGTATGATTTTAATCCAAATAATGTAAAAAAATTTTTTTCATAATATGACGTTTATTAATAAGATTTGAACTCGTGTTTCGAAGTGAAAATCTCCAAATTCAATACAAACCACAATGCGATCATTTGTTTTTTCAACTTCTCACTCGCCTATCAGCCTTTATCTAGTGAGATATTATATGAGGAGACATAGAGGCACTGAAAGTGGGTCCTCGTAATTTAGGAGCAAGAATCAAACAGAAGACTTGGTCTACCACCCCCAGAGGCATCATTTCAAATGGAGGGCATTGATTACACGACTTATTTTACGTACCCCTGACACCATTAGTGAACATGGCGGATCATCGGTTATGTCAGAATTTGAAATCCCTACCTTTCGATAAACGTGTACACACTAATATGTGACGTCCAAAGTCCTTCCGCTGGTGTGACGTAGATGTAAGGAAAAGGGTGCCAGCTCAGGTGAGACCTAGTCACCTGATCGTATTTCAAAATTATGAGACACTTGGTGATGGGTGGCTATTCCAAACCTAAGGGTACAGTCCCTGGGGCCTGAGCAGCTAGCAGGCGCGTCGGCAGGTGGTGGATCGCTGAACGTCCAGTAGGAATGACAGGATAGCCTTGAATATAGAATCAGAGGCCGCGAACCAGCTCCCGTAAACGCTGGTGTTATGCGAACCGTGCCTAGGACTATTTGGCACCGCGGTTATGGTGTCTTAACGGAGCCTCTAGTTGCCTGGCGAACTTCTAGAGCTTTTTTGCCTTGCCCAGTAACTCAGGGAATGCTAGGTGGACTGTTATATTACCTGAGCTTATTAATTGTTATCTTGTGGCTGAAAAGACACAAGAAATAACAAACCTTACTGCGTTTACAGGTGAAGCCTCTGAAGTAGAACTTGCTGAAAAAGACAAGGGAATTCAGAGACAATCTAGTGAAGGAGCGGCAATGAATCCTTCACAGGAGGTAGAAGTGACCTCCAAACCATATTCTTCTGGTGAAAGTCAGGAAGCTATCGCTAGCATGACTGACTCTCTGACCAGAATCATCTGTGAATCATCAACGAGGATTGCTTCTGAAATTCTAAGATGCTCTAGGCAGAAGATACGTTTAATCGTAGGCTTCATAACTGGGCACTATTATTTCAGAAAACACCTCCATAAAATGGGACTGTTTCAGCAAGACCGTATAAATGTCATGCAAGAGGAAACGGCCAAGCATATCATTTACGAATGCGAGTCCCTTGCCCCCTCTCTAAATTAACTTCTTTAGGCATCATCCATACTAGAGAGTTACACTTAGACTCCATTAAAGGACTCGGACTTTATTTATAAAGTGGGTGACTCGAGCAACTGGAACTAGGAAACATTGGGTTTTTAGTTAACAGTACAAAATGCTGGTAAAAGCAAAGGTGCCCAATGACATACAAACCCAACTCTAAGAAAAAGAAGAGAAGAAGAAGGGTACAGTCCATGACTCGCCTGCACCACTATGTATGTATGTATCATCTGATAAAACGAACTTCAGTGCCTCAGCTGCTTCACACCGCTTCCTGTTAAGATCAGCATAGAGAAGCATCATTTGTCGCAGTCAGTGATTGGGAGGGTGACCACATTCACCCTCAATGGGTTGCTAGAGCTACGTTGATTAGGGACGTGTCTACAATAATCTGTGATGTCCAAAGTCCTTTCATTGGTGTGGTGGGGATGTGGAGAAGAGGTTGTCAGTTTAGGTGTGACTCGTCACCTGACCGTAGTTCAAAATCTCGAGGCGCTTGGTGATGGGCGAGTATTCCAAACCCATTGACCTTGAGATACAGTTTGGGGCTCGCTTGCAACCTCTATGTATGTATAGAGCAATTTAGATTGTTGGTGTTTTAATAGCTGAGCTATTGATAATTGGAGTTTTCTTCAGTAACAAAATATTATTTAGTTTTTCCTCTTTTTAATCTAAATCCAGTCATTTAACTTTATTTACAAGCAATGTAAAATAATAAATGATTTTACCGAGATACATAGACTAAGTAATCATCGAAATCCATGAAATATGAATGATCAAGAAATTATTCTAAGGATACTGTTAAAAACCTAAGACAGCTCATATGCCGGCCAAGGTATAAAGTGCCCATTTCTGTTTACCTGACCGAGGATCCTGGGATGGGAAGCATATGTCACGGATTGGTGGTCAGCCTAACACGAAACTCCTAGTTTGTAGTTCCCAAGAATGCTTGGTACTCGGTTTATTGACCCATTGAAGGGATGAAATTATGAGTTGACCGTGACCAACCTGAGAATAGAACCTTGGACCTGTGCCTTAAAAGACGGAAACGCTTCTACTAAGCCTCCGTGCTTCTAGGATACTGTCCACTGAATACATTAAGAAAATACTTCATGTGTGTTTTCCTTTTAGTAATAATTTAGGATCCAACCCCAAAGAAACTAATGAAATATATTTATTTTTCTCACCAGAGACTAGTAACAAGACAATTCTCACTGCAAAGGAAGATTTCAATCCTAGTCATTTTTGAAAATCAGCATTGGAATTCGGAAGACTCGTGTCAAAACGGAAATTAAATATTTCTTGGTTTCTTCCCTTTCAAAATGAGAAAAAAATGAGACAAAGCAACATACTCTTACAACAACGAGAGCTCCAGTGACTCAGTAGCTTCACGCCGCTTCCCGTAAGCTCAGCAAAAGTGAAGCATCATTTGCCGCGGGCAGTGGTTGGGAGGGTGACCACGGTGTACTCTCCTTCACTGGGTTGCTGGAACTCCGTGGGTTGGGGACGTGTCCACGTTAATCTGTGACGTCCAAAGCCCTTCCGCTGGTGTGGCGTGGATGTGGTGAGGAGGGTGCCAGCTCTGGAGTGGCCTCGTCACCTGACCGTGGTTCAAAATTACGAAGAACCTTAAAAGAGCAAAAGTCGTACTTTCACCTTCGTGGTGCTCTGATCTAAACGAAAGGCGCTCCCTATTGACTTAATTCGCACTGCCAACGGCATAGCGAGCTTGTCTTGTCCAAGTGTCATAAACAACAACAACAACGCAACGAAGTGGTCTATTAAATGGAAAATTAGTTAAATGTGCTGTCAAAAAAACCTTCCATTTTTGAGCAGTTTCAGCACCCAATATATGTATGCTTTGTTAAACGTGAAACAATCGAATTCGCCACCGAATGGTTTATACCCTGACCTTCAGTTGAACAATTTGTGAGTTTGATTTCTACCTCAAGCATGAATATTTGCAATATCTGGAAATCCAAGTTAAGTTAAAGATAGCGGTCAAATCATCTTTAGAGAACCAAAATTCCCAAAACACCGACAAACATACTAAACAAACTGGGAATTCTGACCTTTAAATAACACCGTATCTTCAAGCCAACAGCTCTCGTCAGTATCAGCATTTGATGAGCGAGCTCAACAAATGGATGGAAGGAAGATGTGGTGAAGCGGCGCAGGAAAAGTTCAGCAGACGCGGGGGTGTCACTCACCTCTCCCCACGCACTTCCAGGCACACTGAGTGACTATTATTTATATTAATGATCGAGATTTGCATAACCGATGCTGTACTCCGCATCAACGTCGTCATCATCATTTACCATTCTTGCAACCCCCGTTTCATTCGATTCGAACTCCCTCCCCCTTTCTTTCGTTGATAATTATCGGCCCGAATGGATAGAAAGTCCCACGACTTAACTGACCATATCCATCGGCATTGGAGGAAGTTATCAATAACACGTAATATTAATTTGACCTTTTTTATATTTAACAAAGATGTTCCTCTTAAAAAAATATCTAAACACTAAAGTCACTTTCTAAAATGAGAAACCACTGAGGCATCGTTTATTTTAAATAAACGAAATATTTGTTCAGTTGTTATTCTTTTGTTTCTGCAGGTATTGTCATTGTAATTCAATTTAATTCTAATTACTTCAAACTTCTCTTGATATAAAAAAGTATGCTAATAAAATTTTAAAAAATACTGGAATAAAAATCAAGCGTTGAAAATATGGGGTCAATTTTTAATATCATTGTATAAGAGATTCGACTTCCAATATCTTCCATATATCAAGACTGAGAAAATTACTCATGAAAGTCAAAACTCATGCGAATTGAATAATTTATGCTTAATTTCAGTCAGATGTGCTTATGTGTGTGTGCATTTTAAACAAATAAAATACAGTGGCACAAAATATAGAATAAAAAGGGTATTTAATTGTGCTTGATGATACTTCGTTTTTAAATACTCGTTGTAGATGAACGGGTTCTTTTTTATGTAAATCACTTTAAAAAATTAGAACAAAGTGATTATCAAACATCAATTCCCTTTTGCCTTCCACCTAGAATATATTATACTCTAAATTATATACTTGTAATTGGCTAATAAAATAATCATCTGCTATAATAAAGTGCTTCATATATAAAGTGCATCAATATAACCATTAATTTTTTTAACCATTTAACGTCAAACCATATCTTAAAAATATATGCATAATTCTTATATATTTAAACTACATTTTTAGCGATAAGGGAATCTAATTCACAAATATATGGCCATATATGTGTGATTCTCACTCAGTTATAACTATTAAATATCATGAGAAATGAAGTAATTAATTGGAACTGTGATTTCTTCTATCCTGCCTGAAAATCTTCAAGTTTTATCCTACATTACCATCTCTATCTACCAAGAGTTTCTGATATGGCACCTTTAGAAAATTTATGATTAATATTGTTTCAGATGTCTCTTTAATCACCAAGTGATACTTAAGTGACTAAAAAAAGTTGATTTATCAAATTGTACAGGTCGAAATTAATGAAAGAGTTTGCTTTGTCAAATGCACTTTAAAAAATAGGTTTTTTTACTTTGCAAACAAAATTACTTATCATTTTTCCCAAAGGACTGATTAAGTATGGACAAATTACCACGAATAAACGAACCTAATCAGGCATCTTTAGAAAGATGCTAATCATATTAATACTAATATAAATATCGTAGAGAGGCAGATATACTTATTTAGAAAAACTTGTGTGTGATTGAAAATTTCGATAGGTGCTAATAAACTGATTAAGGGGCCTTGTGATAATTAAATAATCAGTATCATTCTTTGAGTTTTATTCACACATTTTTAGATTTGAAACTGAATCTCTGCGAATTGCAGAGTGACTATGTAAACAGTGAATTGCGGAGTGGAAAACCAAATCTATGGGAATAGCGAAGTGACTATGTAAGTAAAGTTAACAAATTTTTGTGAATAGTAGAATGACTATGTGTAAACAATATGACCAAATTTCTGTGAATAGCGGAGTGGTTATTGAATAGCGAAGTATTTCAGGAGTACTACACTACAAATTCCGTGAAAAGCGAAGTACTACATACATACATATCGTTGTAGGTGAGACCCGAACTGTACTTTTAGGTTAACGGGTTTGAAATACTCGCCCATCACAAAATGCCCATAATTTTGAACCATGGTCAAGTCACACCTGAGCTGGCACCCAACTCTCCACATCCATGCCACACCAGCGGAAGGACTTTGGACGTCACATGTTAACGTGGACACGTAGGTATTTTTATATCAAGAGATAAAAAGAACCTTAGTAACATTTCAATCAAAATTTTCTAAAAGTTAAAGTAAATCCGATGACGTAATTATGGCAAATGTATTTCAAAGGATATTATTTATTAAAAATTAATAAAAAAATATTTCAGGGAATTAAGCATAAATTTATATTTACAGTGATCACACAAGAAATCCTAATTTAATGGACTAGTGAAACTTCAATGTTCAATATTACAGTAAGCAAGCACTGAAGAGATAATCGTGGCATATAGGCAGGAACGTGCCTTTCGGTGTAAATATTCAGGATTTCAGCAAACTTTGAACAAGGGGAGATGTGTTATCTCCTGTATTCAAATCCTTCGGGTGAGATGTTTAGACCCTTGAGGACTCGTATTGTACTGTCTAATAACTACGACTGCGTTGAAAAGCACTTTAATATCAAATATGTGAATTGTATTATGGGATGACTTTCGGTAGACATTGGATCATATGTATTAACATATCACAAGGGAAAAATCCGGAAAACTTCAAATTTCCTGAAAGAGGAATGAGACTTATTATCTAAAAGATCTGCTAGAAAGCTGAAATATTGCAAATATTTAAATGTCTCATAAAAGCATCGTCTGTAAGGTTGTCTGTTTAACAATATATTATATATGAACAATATATTATATAGAAATATAGTTTAACAATATATTATATAGAAATATGATTTCTTTTTTACTTAGGATTAAATGATTATTATATTATAGTCTCGTTAGATGTCCTCGTCTTTTAGATGGAAATCTAAAAGACTGGGGTTTTGCGTTAGGCTGACCACCTAATCGGGACATATGCTTTGCACCCGAGGACCTCTCGGTCACGAAAACCGAGATGGGCACTGTAGGCCTTGCCCCACATGGGCTGTTGTGCCACACAGTTTAGTTTAGTTTCCATTTAAAAGATTTTGTGATCATTTTGAAAATTATAGGCTGTAAGCATTTTATGTATTTTTTGCCGATATAAAATAAAGACACTTGTAAAACAATTCGAAATAACCCCTAAATATCTATGTATATAAGTTCATTTATTCAAATCTGGCACTGAGAGAAGCTGGGCATAAAAGGCGGTACGGTTGCCGTAAGAATATTTTACGGTCTCATTCGAGCATCACCAGAATTGATGGCACGGAGACGATTAGGGAAATATTCATGTGTTGTGGTCGAGCTAAAGAGTAAAGCGGCAGGCATTCTGTGATTCATAAATTAAACGCGGCATTAATTTGACATGATTTACGCCGATTGTTCCAAATAGTAATTTGAAAGATGCGAAGTTTATTGAATGATTTAGTGTGGAGGAGCGATGCTTCTAATGGAAATTTTGCTTCCAGGGAGGGGGGGCAGCATGTGTGCATGCGTGGCCGTGTTTTGAATCTCGAACTTCAATGCTGCTCAGGACGTCTCTGATGCAATGCGAAAACTTCTGAACGAGTTAGGCCTAATCGATGTTGCTCTCCGAACAAAGCGATATTCACGTGATAAATATGCATTTAAATTACTACGGAATCATGATTTTTAAAATTCGAACTTTAAAGTATTTTTGTGTGCATGGATAGCAAATTATTGAATTTTAGACACAAAAAAATGATAATTTATAAAATTCGTGATAAAATTTATAAGTCAACCGCAAAATAAATTTAACCACATATGGAGTGGCATAAGATTATCTAAGATAATATTGTATAATTTATAATATTGAAAACAAGTTTCAAGTTATTTGACCAGACTTGATTATTTATTTCATTTGTCTCTCAAGTATTATATCCTCAATACGCAGACTGAGAGAAAGGAAATCTATGGCTTAAAGTAAGTTCTAAGCTATTAGAAACAAATGCTCGAGATGCAGATTGTTCATTCAAAGTTTAGAAATCTATTTTGTTGTCAGTTCAATAGGACTTGATTACAAATTCATAAAATCACATTTAATATGTCGTCAGTTAAATCATAAAAATTACATACAATATTTTTCGATAAAATCAGATTCAATATTTTCAGGAGAAAAAATTCCCCTGTTGATACGTCAATATTTTCAATGCTTGTTTTCAGATGAAATATTCAATGATAGCAAATGACATCCCGTTAAATATATGTCAGTAAAATCACCAAAAACAAAATATTTGTAGAATATTCAATATTTCTAGAAAAAATCATAATCAGTATTTGTGAGGAAAAAATTCCCTGTTGATATGTCAGTATTTTCATGCTTGTTTTCAGATGAAATATTCAATGATGGCAAGTAACATCACGTTAAATATATGTTAGTAAAATCACCAAAAACAAAATATTTGTAGAATATTCAATATTTCTAGAAAAAATCATAATCAGTATTTGTGAGGGAAAGAATTCCCTGTTGATATGTCAGTATTTTCATGCTTGTTTTCAGATGAAATATTCAATGATGGCAAGTAACATCACGTTTAATATGTGTCAATGAAATCATTAAAAATAAAATTACATTCAATATTTGTAGATAAATTCATATTCAATATTTGTGGGGGAAAATTCACTGTTGATACTTTAATATTTCCCAGTTTATACACACAAAAGTACATTTTCCATACATAGAAATGCAATATGAAATAAAAATTTTACGAATTTTCTGCCTAAATTTAGATTACATTAGTGAGGAAATATGGAACGCGTGGTTATAAATTAACTATTGCAATCAATCATAGATGTAACAGATTTGTCAAGCCATCACTTCTAATTTACAAACACAAATATAAGAGTTTTTGTTTATAAATTACAGTAATAAAAATTTACTTCAATTTGTGGGAAAGAAACTGCCAACTCAATTGTAAAAACTTTTATTTTTCTATTTAGAAAAAGTTCATACATATATTAACAGATTAAAGGCTACCACGGTCTTTTGATTAACCAAATTATAAAAATTTTATCAAAGAAATTATATTTTTACACATTTAATATATCATCTTTAAGCAAATAATTTTATTGTGTTTTGAATGAATATATTAGTTTATATGTGTTAATGTGATACTTTTTTGAATGCCTATTTACAACAATCTGAAATAGCAGTTTTACGGTAAACACTTTAGTCTTCAATTCAACTGCTCATAAATTTGATTCTTACCTTGAGGAAAAATGTTTCTACTGATTTTAAATCGTAAGTCTTAGTGCAATCAGAGCTTTTGGGCAAAAAAGAACCATTAAGTGAAAATAAACACAAGAAATTCTGCTAACCAAAACCTGAAAAAAAAACACTACCTTGTTTTTATTTAATTAGCTTCTATTTGATGCTCTATGTAACCAATTTTCGCAAATTTTATTCAAGAGTTAGATACTGTCGCTCAAAGTTGGACTCAAAGTCATGAACTATTCATCTAAAAGTCAAAGTGCCAAATATTTAGCTGCCAATTCGACTAGAAAACCACTGTATAAATTTGAAAAAATATTTGAGTGATGAGACGGACATTTGAAATACTACCTTCCTAAACCACAGCGTTAAAGGTATACCAAAATCTATGATACTTTCAACGTGTATAAGCTCAATTAGCATGATAGTCTTTGGCAGGGTGAAGTATCGAACCCGTAATCTTTTGAAAACGAAAGCGATGCTTTATTGTATTAAACTGTAACAATATTTAATAAGAATATCATTACATAGAAATGTCATTTTAACTTGCTTGAAGCCATAAATAAAATTACGTAAATAAGTAAAAGACACAAATATATTATAAAATCATAAAAGGATTTAAGTAAATAGATAAATATGCTAAAAAATTAGCCTGTATTTTTTATTTTAAAACAAATATTTTTCACCCTCATTTAGAGAGAAATATATTTCAGAATGCCCCTTGGCTTAAATTGGCAATATGTATGTATGTATGTAAAGGGTGATTATAAAAAAACTTTGCCAACATCTGCACTTCTAGTGTCCATTCTATTTAACCGATCAAGATGATATTTCAAATATAGTTCTTTTGAGATATGCGCTTGAGATTCTGTGAATGGCAACACAGTGGCCCTCGCGGTTACAGTTATAGTGACAGAAACTCGAAATTTTCGAATGGCAACGTCTATTTTTTACCATCGCAAACTGTTCAGCACATGCGAAAACCCTAAATAGCGTTGAAACGGTACCGATATGTCTAAAAACGGACGTGTTCTGCAAACACAAAAAAGAGTTCTGAAAACCGGCCAATAAAACACGATCTGGGCGCACGCAATAAATTTGCATGTGACAGAGTCAAGAAACCAATCACAGAACGCCGGTCGCCAGATATTCAGCGTAGGAAACCTATAAAATACCAAGTGGGTATGCGAAGTCGTCATTCGGGAACTCGCACATGCCGACGATATGAGTCTTCCTAGGAAAGTTCGCGGTGAATTGATCAAACTCTATTACCAAAATAGGATGAACGCTGCGGAAGCCTTGCGTGTGTATCGCCGCAATCATCGACAACGACGCGGCCCATGTACTCTGCAAGCTTTGCGTGATTTAGTGCGGAAATTCGAAGATACAGGCTGCACCTGTGACAAACAGCGCTCCGGACGGCCAACTGTTTCTGAGGACGTTGTCATGGAAGTGCACCATACAGTGACTGCAGGACACACAGAAACCGCAAGAGGCATAGCGCGCGTGTTGGATATTCCGAACTCAACGGTCCGCAAGCTCTTGCACTCGGTACTTCACATGTTTCCCTATGGGTTCCAGCGCGTCCAGATGTTGGAACCGGGTGACCCACAGCAACGTCTGGACTTCGCAAATGCATTTTTGTTACGATATGATGCGGATAACGACTGGCCACTTCGCATACTATGGACGGACGAGGCGCATTTCACCTTAAATGGCAGCATTAACACAAAGAATTGTGTGCACTGGGGAGAGACGAATCCTCATGCTGTGGCGCCAGTACCATTATTTGACGCCAAAGTGACTGCGTGGTGCGGCATTACAGCTACATTTGTTCTGGGCCCATTCTTCTTTGAGGAAACGACCCCGACTGGCCCTGCAACATGTTCTGTAACGGGCCCTCGGTATGCAGCCATGCTGAAAAATTATGTCTTACCGGAGTTGCGTCGGCTGAATGCACTCAATGACATTGTTTGGATGCAAGATGGCGCACCTCCACATATAGCGAGGTCAGTTAAAAGGCTCCTGGATCAGCATTTTGGTAATCGCATCATCTCACGCTATTATCCTTTTCCGTGGCCTGCGCGATCCCCAGATCTGACGCCTATGGATTTCTGGTTTTGGGGCTATCTCAAATCCAGAGTTTATCTGTGCAATCCTCAAACATTGTCGGACTCAAAGGATTCTATACGGCGTGAGATTGGAAACATCCCTCGTGCCATGTTGCGTGCAGCGACATTGTCCACCGTCTCCCGCATGCAATGCGTAATTGCCTGTGATGGCACTCATGTTGAAAATGTTTGAAATTAATAAAGATTTTTTTTCTCTATGTGCTCTCATCATTGAGCAGTGTCTTGTCTCTGTCGTATGCATTATTCCTCCGTGCGCCTTGAAGAACTGTTTGTATGTGTATAACACGTCGGTTTTCGGACATATCGGTACCGTTTCAACGCTATTTAGGGTTTTCGCATGTGCTGAACATTTTGCGATGGTAAAAAGTAGGCGTTGCCATTCGAAAATTTCGAGTTTCTGTCACTATAACTGTAACCGCGAGGTCCACTGTGTTGCCATTCACAGAATCTCGAGCGCATATCTCAAAAGAACTTTATTTGAAGTATCATCTTGATCGGTTAAATAGAATGGACGCTAGAAGTGCAGATGTTGGCAAAGATTTTTTATAATCACCCTGTATATATATATATATATATATATATATATATATATATATATATATATATATATATATATATATATATATATATATATATATATATATATATATATATATATATATATATATGTATGTATATGTATACATACATATTATCAATAAATGTGATTTGCGCCTGTTAGAAAAACGAAATGGCAATGAAATCATTACACAATGATACACAATTAAAAAGAGAGTTATAAAATCTTACTTAAATTCTTTTAAGCATAAAAATAAAGTTTTTTTAATGAAAACAAACATTTTTATCACCGTAATGCAGTATCACCCTATCTGGAGTCAAATTGGCGAAAAACTGAGGAGCAGCCTGAATTATAGGCCTCCGATTCATCTGACCGGTTTATTGTTTTAAGGTAAATTATCTGCAGAGGATCGTTGAAGTAGACAAAGAAATTTTTGCCAAAATAATGTAAAGCAAAATTTAAGTGTACAATCCTTTGTTGTTAGTAAAAAATATTTACTATAATAATGTTAAGCAAGTAAAATTATTTTACAAAATATTACGTATTACGAGCTTAAGTTGTAGAGCATTTCCCGCTGAGAAATCCGAGCTGAAATCATATTTTTATCATGAATAACTCTCATAATTCATAATTGTTTGTAAAATTTATTTAATAATTAAAGCTAATTAAAATTTTAATTTGCATTATTATCAAATTAAAATTAATGATACTTATAATTGTATGCAACGCAAATCGTTAAGTAATATTTTAAAGGACTGGTGCAAGCCTTTCACACTCTGTCAGACTTCGTTTCGGTTCTATATGGTGGAAGAGAAGTATTTAAATATAAACTGTTAAATATTGGAGATAATATAAAAATTTATACATATGTTTATACTTTAATACATGTATTATATTATATATAAAAATAAATATAAAAATCATTAATCGACTTTAATGTATTTTTGTAAAAATTTATTAATTAACGTCAAATGTTGTAAAAATACTTTATTTTTAAACATTTTTGATTTGAAACTATGTTCTTATGTTCTGTACCATTACGGTTGACAAAATAGCAATAAAAATCCTTTGTGAATAATTATAATACATATAGTTATACACTCACTGAGGAACAGTTGTATATTGAACAGATTGAGTTATGCAAGATTTAAGCTGCTCACATAGAAAAAAGACATGTAATTTATACAAGGTAAAAAGTATTTCTCAGTAACCAACTAAAAACCTACAGTAAAATGGATAGGACTAGGAATCTAAAAACATTTGATCATGGTCAAAATACAGGGGATCCGATTGTGTCCTTTGATTTCAGAAGTAGTACAGATTTTCTTACACTACTTTGTCAAAGTTATACCGTCAATGTGTCGATTTTGAAGAAACCGTCCCTGCCAACAACAATAGCTTCGCACAATAGTGGGTAAAGGACAGAGGTCACGATAGTTAATTCACTTGTAACAGCAGATAAATGAATTACAGTGCCATAATGCACCTTTTGATCAAATGCTTGTGAATAGTAATTTGTAAGCAGTTACACCATGTAAAAGAATGTTCTTTCAGAGAAATACTATTATCATCCCATGTGAGGTTTTATTCTCCTTGCACAAAATATGAGCATAATTTCATTGTTAAAGTACCCTCGAAATGAAAAAATGAACCTTATTAAAGTATTGTCTAGAAAATCAAAATATCTTTTGATACATGGCGATGGCAAAATACGTGTATGGGCTTAGCCACATACAGCAATCTATTTTTCTAGCCTGTGGGAAACAGTTCGAGATGAAGAAGACACGTTCTTGTCTAGAACGTGCCCATAGACTAAAACAGGATGTCTGTTATATGTAATAACAAATTTCACAAATGAATGTAATTGCAATATTTTTGATTATCATCTACTTTCACTTGTTCATTTTCTACAGCCAACTGAAGCGATTAACTTCCAATGAGATAATCACAGTGTGTCATGGCTTAAAAACCGTATTGTAATTGGAATGGCTAAATGAATATTTCCCAAACCTACACATGATTTTCTAGTTATTCAAGCATCTGACCCCTGTTTAATCGTACACTTCTGA
The DNA here is from genome assembly GCA_037975125.1 of Latrodectus hesperus. NCBI lineage: Eukaryota > Metazoa > Arthropoda > Arachnida > Araneae > Theridiidae > Latrodectus > Latrodectus hesperus. Next base: position 48,950,538 of record CM075851.1, read on the forward strand.
GAATCAATGAGAGGGATAGACAAGGCTCCAACCACATTCTATCTAAGCCGCGATGGGCTAGTTTGCTAGGACGTCGGGCTCATTGTCGGAAGGTAATGAGATCTAATCCCAGTGGATCGAAGATCCGTCATGTTCGCTAAAGGCGGCTGGGGCCTGTTAAAACTGGGTGTAGTCGCAATGTCCTCCATGTGAAATGATACCTCTAGGGTTGGCAGGTCAAGTATTCGGAGTTTTCTGTTTCGTCTCTGTTTCAAAATCACGAAGACTCCACCCGGCTTCTTTTATCTAATTGGTAGAGCCAAACTCAGAGCTAGATATAGGGAAGCATGCTCTGGTGCAACAACAACCACCTTCTATTTTATCTTAGTGTATTATAGGAGACTGCTTAGCTGTCACAGATATGTATAGCTTTTTATCACTTCTACTATCTTGTAAAGATGATGTCAAGATGAAACGCAGTCATCATTAAAGCGAAAAGTGATGCTACTCACTATACAAGGCAAGTATTTCAAATTCAATTGTCTTATAGTATATTAGTATTTAATACACATACTCTGTTGGTCATTAAAATATTAATATTATGAAGGAAGGCAAATAAATATACTCATGGTGTATATTTACATTCATAGCTGTACTATGACTACAGACTACTACAGAGAAACAAAATGAATAATTTGAATCATTTTGTTTTTCTCAATACTTTCTGCTGCAGTTTGGGAACTTACAAAATTGATTTAAACAGTTATTATCCCAGGTAATTAAAATGGTTTTGGCCTGGTTAGACATGAAGCCAAATTGGTCTTGGTTGGGAGAAAAATTACTCATTTTATTTTACTTAGAGTCTATGTAAGACTTCAAACGTAAAACTTGGAGAAGTGTTATGAGCCAGTTTCCAAGCAACTCATGAACAGATGTTTCAAATTGGTAAAACGTCTGAAAAACATTCAGGACATGATAACGATATAAGAAAGTCTGAACACTAAGGGTCACATGTGCTTCTGTATGATCTTGTTAAAAGATGAGTTTTTGCAGAGGTCGAAAATAAGACACCGCTACTGCTGTTAAAATATAAGAAATGCACCGATCACAGTTCAAATTACCATCGATCCAAACTAAAGATATGCGTGTCCTGTATCCAGTGCCTGTCTACATGATTACATCACATGCACTAGCTATTTTTACAAAGTTGTATGCAACCAAGCAACGAGCGTTCTCCACGGAGTTTCTATGCACGCATACAACACTAGAATCTGCCCGCAGAACAAGAATTTGCCTGAAAAGACGACATTGTGCGTATCCTGAATCCAGTTTTATCAATTGTTTCAGAGCACGAGTGGATTCAGACGTGCTACAAGCAAACCAATTTTTAGACTAATAGCCCATGATGTGGTTATACGATTTTCCAAAACCGACGTTAAAATATATTTGACTTATGTGTTAGCCATTGACATAATACTGCTATTCAAGGCATAGTAAGGTATTCTGGAAAGAGGTGCAATTCAAAGTGATTTACCGATGAGAAATCATCTACAAAATTTTAGATGCCAATGAATGATTAGCATTTAACTTACAATTACGGGGTTATAGATGCGGAAATTGGGAGTTTGACTCCACTCAGGTAATAGATGCTTATGGTGATTTGGTAGTCACTTGCTTTTCTATTGTATGTAAAAAGTAACCGTTGAATATCAAGAAAAATTTCTCACATACAGTAGTAAATAACTTTTGTATCAGTGATAAATGGTGTATTAAAATTTTCACGGCGCTTATTTTTAGTACTGCTGCCTATTCAATCACGGTATGTTAAAGCAATAGCAACGCATGAGGAATTTGCAAACTACTGCATTTCTGGTGTACTTTCACCTTTACACCAACTAAATGCTCGTATACCTTGCAAATCAAGTAAGCCATTTAATGCAAATAACAGTAACAAAATATATTTTCTAAGATAACCTACATATCAAATTTTTACAATTAATACATTTTTGGTATCAAGGTTTATGATTTCAATGGCTACAAGAGTTGATTTATAAGGTTTTATAAACAAAATTATTTTTCTTTTGTTCGTTGAATCTTTGCTCGCAGTTAAATTAAAAACGATATCGAATGCAATGAAACTTATATCAATTTATTATTGTCTGGTTAATTAAGAACATACACTAATTTCATTTAAAATTTTTGTGTGTGTGATTACAACATTTGTAACTAGTTTAAGTCTTAACTAACTATTCAAATGAGCAATCATTATGAGTATGTAAACCAAGTGTATGAATGATGATAAAATGAATAACGGATGCCTTGTTGTTCAATGGTTCACACATCATTAATGATTCAAAAGGTTTAAAGTTATCTATTGAGGTACAAGGGATTGGTGGTATATTGTGACAAACAATGCTGAATTTTTTCTTACACTTTCACTTTGACCTTCAATGAGTTTGGTCGTCAGTTACTAATGCTTTTCAACCAATATTAATTTAATAAGCAGACAATCTTTGAGATATTATGTCCTTAATGATGCGCGAAGTTCCAAATATGTGGCTTCTACTATTGCATTTCCTTACTTGGCATAGGTACTTTAAAAAATTACTCGGGAATAGCCAAACAATGCAATTTTAGATATATTTAGTAAGCCTCGAAGCATCACAATCTACATTTTGCTAAACCCCCTTAGATCAGCAGTTTTACCCGATAAACAAATGTTAGTCACAGAATTAAGCACCACATTCTCTGTGCAAGTTAAATACAGTTTACCCTAAATCAGGTGCTTCCTTCTATTAATAAAGTAACTCCTAAACATTAACATTGCCAGTTTCAAATTCAAGAAAAGAATCAAGATTTGTTTGTTACCAAATTATTTTTATTCTTTTCTGTAATTCCTCAATTTTGCAGTCGAGAAGAAGTCCAATAAATGTGTGAGGGGATATGACAAATTCCAATGCATATCTTGGGGGTTCATTGTATAAGAAAAGCGCATATAGAGTAAGATCTGAACAAATATAGAGTGGTTAATTACGCCAAAATATTTCGTAAAAGAATATATAATATGGTAAAATGATTCCATTTACAAAAGCATGGTCATTAGAAACGATTATTATTTCACAAGAAATATTATTATACATCTTAACTTTCTTTTAATTTACAAACATTCATGATTTTACGGTTTAGTGGCCGGTTCCTAACAAGGTCCCATAGAGGTAATTTTTACAGTTTATGAAATGAAGTTTTCAAACATCTCCGTCTTATGAACTTATTTTCATCCATCTTTCATTTGTCTTTGTTCTTTTTATTATGATTTTTTCAGTGAATTTTTTAATTTTATGTTTGAGAAACTTGGATTGACATTTTTATAGGAGAATCATAAATCTTTCGAACTGTAGATAACAATGGAACTGCACTGCTTCTGTCCAAATTCCGAAATTTTTTAAGCAACCCATTTAATCTAACCAACATCTTATGAGTGTGTTAGGGCTTGTTGACGTCTTACAGATCTTGTATCAGAGCATAATTAGTCACCTCAAGTGCAGTACAGTAGAAACTTTTTCAAAGAATGACGATGGTTTGAAACCACTTTATAAAATTGAACTTTCAGACGTAATGCATTTGTCACAATTTATACTTTGAAGGATACTTCAGAAAGAATGATATCTAGGTGATTTTGACGAGCAGGATTTAGACAAGCAAAATGAGCAACTTGAGTAATGATGAATTAATCTATAATGGATAGTGGAATGAGAACAAAGGCACTGGGCGTGTACCGAGATTTAGCAAAAATATTCCATTCCCCCTAAACTGACTAATAAAAGAATAAAATAAGTATGTCTGATGGGGTCTATTAGGTCATCAGATTGTAATTGAAAGTTTGGTGTCGGTTGGCACATGTTATGAAGATCCTATGTTGTTGTTGGCTGTAATGTAGCAATCGTAAATGCAGTAATGAATCTTTTTACTAAATGAACATATGGAGGCTTCACTTCTACCGAATCAATGATATGAATGAATGATATGAAGGCTTAATGATGAATGAATGATAATGAATGAATGATATGACTTATAATATGAAGTCAATGGACCGTGGCCAGAAATAAAATAATTATATGGATTAAGGGTAAAATAATTGGTAAATACTTTAGAATGAAGATTTTGAGTACATCGCCTTTGTTATGCTGTGTCCCAATAAATTTGCTAGTGATTAGTATATATTATTGAAGAAGACGTTTCAGATGAGATATTGTCCATTTGGTTTCAATAAATGGGATGCTATTGTCTATTACTGATGATGAACTTCCACAAAGAAATCTACTATTGTCTAAATTTTTGTTTCAGTACTTTTTGAATGTGGACCCAGCGGTAAATTTTTCTCAAGAAATATTAATGACTAAATGATTTGAAGTATAATGAATGAAAATGAAAATGGCATCAAACTAGAATAAAGTGACAACTACAAGCGTCTGCAAAACAAGAAAATGAATGTGTAGCAAAATGCTTTCCTACATAGAAAAAAAATCGAAAAATGTATTTTTCAAATTTAAGCTGATCAATGAACAGAGAAAAGAAAGTGATTAATTTACCTGACTTTTTGTCAACAAAAAAAATTGTCTTAAATTTTTGAATCACATTTTACATGTGATTCTTACACAGATTATACGAAGTTTCTTTTCTGATGTTTTGTAAAAAATTAGTTTTGAAATATGACATTTATTTTTTTTAGTTTTTGAACTTCCTGATTGTTAGAACTACTTTACTGATCAGTAGGAATTCGTAAAAGCTAGCAACTACCGTGTATTTTAATTTAATAACTTTAATACCGTTAAAATTTTCAAGTCTGCCACGCAACTATAAATATATGTATAATGTAGCCTTATCCTGAATTAATCATTTAGAAAATTATTTGTGATTAATAAAACTGTTTTTCGAGGACATTAATAAGTCCCTGCATTAAAATAGCTTGAAAGTAAAGATATAATACTCAGAAAGCGCATGATGTTGATTTCTATTTAAAAGAGTTTTATATCCTCCTTTCACAATATGATTTATTTTGCCATTTTTTATAGAGTTTGCATTAAAAGATATTTAAATCTGAAAGACATATGAATTTTGCCATTTTTGCTTTTACTAACTGAACTTTTGCTACTTATGACCATTTTCTTCTTCTTCTTCATTGGCCAGACAGCCCACGGCTTTCCTTTGCCTTCCTCAGAAGTGCATACCAGGATCCCCTATTTTTGGATAAGTTCACCCAGTTTGTCACTTTTAGTGTTTTTATGTCGTTTTCAAGGCAGTCACGCAATCGGAGTTTCGGTCATCCTCTTCTTCTGGTGTCAATGGGGCGAGCCAAGAAAATATTTTTCGTCACCCGATTGTCGTTCATCCGGCTCAAATGTCCTGCTCATTTTAATCTTTGTATTGAGATAAATTTAACAATATCTGGTTCTTTATATAGTTTATAGAGCTCAGAATTAGTTCTTTTTCGCCATGTATTCTCACATTTTATTCCACCAAAGGTGTATGACCATTTTATAGCTTGTAAATATTAGAAAATAAGATTAGGTATCTAAGATTAGATATATAATAAGATTAATATATAGAAATAAATATTAGATATCCATCTTACTGGCGACATCAAACTAATGTCGATAACACATTCTTAGGTATGGATAGACAATAGAGGCCCTTTCCTTATCTCCCAATACTATTGACACATGTCACAGACATTTCTATGAAAGATAAGACAAAAAATACGAAAACCAACGCAAGGTCCAAGAACCCTGAAATAAAGAATACCTGGGAAGAAGTATAGAGAAATTTTAGCTGACCATGTATATCCTATGTTCCAACTTGTACTTTGTTTCTTGCAAGAGATGGAAATTTAAATGATGATATGCTCCTATCTACGCAGGGGTACTCCTCTAATAATTGTTTTATGAAAAAGCTTCTCGTAATTTTTGACTACTCTCAGATGACAAGGTCTTGCCTGGGCTAGCACCCTCCTTTCGCATCAGTGGAAAGACTGCGGATGTCACCCATGAACGTGGACGCGTCTCCAACCCATGGAGCTGTAGCAACTCAGTGAGGGAGAATGTGACCACCCTCCAAATCACTGCTGAGGCAATAAATGCTTATTTTTGATCATTTGACTTGATAAACAAGAGGATGAAGTTAAAAATCGACTATGACCCGCACAGTCACATTGACCTCAACATAATTGAACCATTATGGTATTTTAAAGCGATCTCCTTACGGAATCTGCATCCTTCAATGGTATCTCGCAGATAAAGTTTCCATAAATCTCCATGATAGATAGGTGCAGTATGTCTCTAATTACAATTTAGTATTTGCATAAATCGATTTCTGGCAAGTCAAAGCTATACTTCATACCAAAAGTGGTGATACACCATATTAATAAAAAGTTACTTATAAATATGGCGTTTCCATTATTTAGATAATTACTTGCATATAAATGTATATGTAATTTAGAAAACATTATAGAAAAGCATGATAGTTAACAATAATGGTTAAAATTTATGGATACATGTTAAATAATATGAGAGAATTCATCTATTAGTATATTTCATCTCCATGCTCTTTTTTATTATTTCCGCAAACAGTCAATTTTTTCTTAAAAAAAATTGTATGCACAGTGAAGCTTTGTATAATGTAATAGTTACTGTAAATTAAAGGCGAAGCACCTTCAATGTACTACAATGCAAGCATACCAGAAAATTTTTTTCACGTATATTATTTCTTAAAAATACACTCTTTTAAATTAAAAAATGATTATTGTCATTTATCGAAACGTTTAATTATAGGAAATATGATATGTGATTTATTAAAATAAATAAAAGAGTCGAGATTTAATAATTTAAACAAATTTAAAACAAAAAAACATAAATATCAATCATCTGTGTGTGTGAATTTTAGGAAATTCTTATTACATTAAGTTATTCAGATTTATCTGGAAAGCACCTAGATATAAGATATAATGCATAGTGGCTCCATCTGCATACATACAATTAAACAACTTCAAGATATGTTTTCAAATTTCCTAAATTTGAAAATTACTTTTCATTATTAAAACAAAAAATTCATTAAAAAAAAATAATGATTTAGGGTAAAAATTTAAATTTACGAATTATAAATTATGGGGAAGTATGTAAAAAAAAAAGAGTTTTAATTTTTTGTTTGAGCAAGCATGTCTTCTTGACTTCAAAGAATGAAAGTATGAAGAACTTCTTGTTTTGATATTTTATTTGCCTTTCGTTTTCCTTTTGATTCCGTTTAGTATTTCCTTTTATTATGTTGTTGATAGCTTCTTATTTTTAAAAGAATTGATTTTTGCTCCAATTTGTTCGAATGTTTTTATATTATTAATTTTTAATTCAAATAAAATACACAATATTCCTATAAATATTATACTATTTTTATTTATTTATTTTTTAGATAAAGAAAGACGCCTGCAAAAGAGATAGCGAAATAAATCATGTATGCAGCATACAGTGAAATATATATTAAATACTAAAGGTATACATAATGTTTATTTAATTATTTTCTAACATAACTTTGATAATTTAGAAAGGGCTTAAAAATTTAAAGAGAAATTTATAGATTCCAAAATATTTATAGGTTTATTTAAAGAAAAAATTGTAAGTGCTTTTGTGTAGACTTATAATATATGCCAAGACTTTTATTACAAGTCTACACAAAATCAATTTGAACAAAATGATCTATAAAGTCAATTATAGATTTTCTATTATTATATAGACTGGCTCACAAACTATAATTTTTCATTAAATATATCAATTTATTTATAAAATGAATGGAGAACAGTATACACTATATACGAATAGAAAATAATTTTTTAATATCAATTTGTTATAATCACCTATTAAAACTGTTATGTTTTGCACTAATGTATTTTGTGTGCTGCCATCTATTGGTGTGAAAACAGGAATAAAATTCTAAAAATGTTTAAAATATTTTTAAAAATTTTATTTTTTTATTTCTTATATAGTACAGTAAGACCCCGCTTAACGCGGGGGATACGTTCCATCAAAGTAGAGCGTAATGCTAAACAGCGCTAAACGAGGCTATCTTTACATGTAAATATTGGGGTTAGGGGAAGATGGCTAGGAAATTGGTTAGGTATTAAATTTGAAAAGTATGTTTTTTTAATAAAAATAAAACCAAACATTTATTTCTTAAAACCCAAATTAATACCACATTATTATTTCTTGCAAAAATAAAAACAAAATATAAATAACAAAATGAATATTCTTAAAAAAAATAACAAATAAAATTCTAAGTCAGTCATATTTAGTTAGCCTTTCGCGTTTTCAGTGTTCTGCCTTTTTGTGACAAAAGCATCTAATGTTGTTTGCCTTTTTCTTTTGCGTCGTTCTCTTAAAAGTTCTTCATAAACGGATATAGCATCTCTAACACCACGCCTTACTTTTGAGCTCCTGTCAAAATTCGGATCATTTTCAATGAATTGATCCATTATTTCAGTTATGGTAGACAAACTCCTTTTTACAAACGCCATCGAAAGTTCTTTTTGCTCTTCTTCTGAATCACTGCTGTCAACATTTTTGTTTTCTTCTTGTTCAGTTAATTCCTTGAGTTCATCCTTAGAAAGACTAGCCGCTGCTTCTTGAATTATTTCTTCGACATTTTCCACATTTACCCCTTCAAAACCGGTTTGCTTCGTTAATTTCACTATCTCTTCCACTATTTCATCCACATCGAGAGAATGTCCAACGCCATCGCTCTTACTTAAATCCGGCCAAATATTCTTCCATACTCCTTTCAAAGATCTTTCTGTTACCTCATTCCAAGAAAGGCCTATGTTTTCTACAGCATCCAAGATGTTGTAGTTTTTCCAAAATTCTCTTATGGACTGGTTCTCTTCTCCGTCTGTTTTTTCAAACATTTGCTTAAAGGTTTGCCGCAAGTAATAAGCCTTAAAATTTGATATAACGCCTTGGTCCATTGGTTGAATTAAGGCAGTTGTGTTAGGCGGCAAGAAAACCACTTCGACTGGAATGCATGTTGTTAAGTCTGATAAATTTGTTGGGTGGCTTGGAGCATTATCAATTAACAGAAGTGCTTTTTGTTCAAGTTTTTTAATTTCGCAATAACGTTTAACAGACGGGCAGAAATGTTCAGTGAACCAATCCTGGAAAATTTTCGCAGTTATCCATGATTTGGGAGTTTATTAGACTCCCAAATTACAGGTAAAGTTAATTTAGATATGCCTTTCATCGCTCTTGGGTTTTTGGAATGGTAAATTAGTAATGGTTTTAATTTAAAATCTCCGCTTGCGTTAATACCTAGTAGAAGGATTAAGCGATCTTTTGCAGCTTTAAATCCTGGTGCCCGTTTCTCTTCACGGGATAGAAATGTTCGTTTCGGCATTCTTTTCCAAAACAAGCCTGTTTCATCAACATTAAAAACCAATTCTGGAGGATAGTTTCCTTCTTCAATTATTTTTTTAATATCGTAGGAAATTCAGCCGCCGCTTTTGTATCACCACTTGCTGCTTCTCCAGTAATCTTTATGTTGTGAAGGTTATTTCGATGTTTAAATCTATTAAACCATCCTCGACTAGCAACGAAAGTTTCACTTGTGTCAATTGTCTCAGCCTGAATGTAATTAAAAATTCTTCTAGCTTTTTCCATTATGATAGATTGGCTTAATGGCATATTGCGGTCAATTTCGTCGTCAATCCATATAGACAGTCGTTTTTCCATTTCCTCTATGATATTATTTCTAGAACGGGTAATTCTAGTTGCAGAGCTTGACGTAGTTGTAGTTGCCGATGACAGTATTTTTTCTTTATTCTTCATGATGGTCCTCATTGTTGAAATGGCAAATTCAATGAAGCATTAATTAGAGTTTGACGTTCACCAGAATCTAATCTTCTAATCACTTCCATTTTAGTTTTGAGTGAAATGCTTTTTCTGGTTGCTTTCTTTTCTTTTTCATTTTCACCCATAGTAAAAACTAAAGATCAAAATATTTGACACTGTAATATAGTATTAAATATGTAAATTAATACCTACTTACAATAATGTCAACAAATGTTTCCAATAATAAAAATATGTCTGTACAATACCGCACCAAACAAGAAATACAAGTACACTCTTTCGGATATGTATTTGAAACCTATCGCTGCATAATATTTCGGGGAATCCCCGTATGCTGCGAGCGATTTCGGGAAATCCCCGGGTTGAAATAAAAGAGCGCTAAGCCGAAACAGCGCTAAACGAAACAGCGTTAAGCGGGGTCTTACTGTACATTACTTTATTATGAAATGAATATAAATATAGTTAGGGAAAATCAATTCCATTATATTAATTTTACTTAAATATTAATGGACAGTAGGTATTTGCGTAATAACATATAATTTAACATTTTTCTTTTTTAATTATGATGCATTACTTAGGTATTATTTTTTGGAATTTTATAATGCTTTTACATTAAAAATGAGACTTTTTCCTTTAGAAAGTGTATTCTATAAAGGATTTTAAATAAATGTAGCTTATTTATTATTTATTTTAAAATTAAAAGCATTCTTAATTAATGCAAACATTTGTTAAGGTTTGTATATAATGTTTTTCAGGATCCCTTGTTATTCATATCAATCTTTATTGTAATTTAAATTTTAAAATTTTACTGTTATACTTTTCAAGTTTCTATGAGTTCATTAATCATATTTCTCTTTACATTAATCAATGAAATACATTTAAAATATATGGAGACTAGTTCCAACTATTCGATTTGATCGGCTTAATTTTTTTTCAATTCATTAATACTTCGATGAATATTCCTATTTTCTCTCACCGATTCTTTATTTAAATATATTATAATAAAACTTTTTATGGACATGTTTTTTTTTCAAAAATCACAGAGTTATATACTCCCCAGATTCAAATTTTAACTATTGTTATATACTCGTACGGTATATAATTGATGACAAGTTCAACTTAAGTTAAGTCAATTCATTGCAAGCATACATTTTTAATGTATACATTGTTTACAGCTTTTGAATCATCAAATGTGAAAATAACATCGGTAAATGCAGATGCAGTCACGTTTCCAGTGTACTGTCTATATGAGATCTCTCAATCAAATTAAAATGTTAGCTACAAAAATTATAATTGGAAGGGAATAAAATGGCGCCTAATTTTGCGAACATGCGCTATTCTGATCTTCGCCTTCGCTTATAACTGCACAAGAAGATTCAAATAATAATATACATAATTAATTAAATTATATATCATATAAGCAGTTATTATTATTACACAAAACACTAATATAAGCATATATAATAATGGTTTCACCAAATCATTCAAAACGAAACTACTTTGCTAAGTTAAAAAAAAACACTTTCTTTAATATTTTAAAACCCCAAACTATGTATATAAATCTAATCACATTACTTAAAAATTTAAAGTGAAATAATTACATAACCACTTCAATACATCCTCGTAAATCTACTCTAATAATTACAATTTTTTCATACGTTGTAAAAGAAAAAATTAAATTTTTTTATTGTGACAAATAATGTATTATGAGACATGTTAAAGATGAAAAACATCTAAGTGAATTTTTCTTAATGTCGAAACATCCCAAAATTATTCTCTGAAAATTTCTAAGTGAATAGGTTGAATATTCTAATTTGTGATATATCTTCATATTTATTTATTGATAATACAATAAATAAATATGAAGATATATCACTAAGTGAATAGGTCGAATATTATAATTTGTGATATATCTTCATATTTATTTATTGATAATGTTATGTTTTTCTAAATGCTTGACAACTAATTATTTAAATAATGTTTTTAATTGTAAGAAAAAATTCAGGATTTTCTAAGTGTATTATGAAGCTTCTTTCGACTGTTAAAAGGGCCATGCAGCACACCCATAAGAAAAACTTTTTGGTGAATTCGTGGTTTGCTATCATTCACGATTCCATGAAAATTGTATAATAAAAACCTTAGTTAATAATTTTAGAACAGACCAGGTTGTTGCCTAGTGACAGCTAGTCTAGCAACATACGGTGCGCTGCTCCAGTTTTCCAACTAAACCATATTTTGGTGTGGAGTCCGACTTCCTGAGTACGCATGCCAAGTAAACTGGCATCTAAAGACAAATGAGAAGAAAATGTTAAAAAAATATACTGCCTATTTAATGAAAAAATACTAAAAAAGAAACTTACTAATAAAATGCTGGTAGCTATATGGATTCATTTTGAAATTTCCGTTTAGTTTTTTATTTTTTTTTAACAAAGAAATCATTAAATAAAAAAAACAATTTCTTAGTTGAATTATCGTACTAATCAAAAAATTATTTAGCTAACAGAGATCACTAAACAAAATTTCAAGGAAATTGAAGCAAACGTTTTGCAAAGACGGTGATATTTTATGCAGACAAACTCGTTGATAGTTCCATTGATAGATACACAATTTCGATTTTTGATAACTGATTTATTCACTATTGTTTAAGTAATTTGAAAAACTAGGAAATATATGAAATTCAATAGGATTTTTATATAATTCTACATTTTTATGTTATGTGCTTCATAAATATCTTATTTGCTTCTTCTGTTTTTAGTTTCATATTTTCTTACTGCCTCTGTTTAAATATTGTTCATGAAATTTTGGTTTTGATATTATGCATTATTTATGTTGCTGTATTTTATGATGGATTTTTCCGGTTTAGGAAACTTGTGATAATCTCATTTATTTCACGAATTATTTGCTTCATATTTAGCAAATGTTGCAGGAATTTCATTGGACATTGTGCACTTCAAACTCATATATTTTTCAACATTTTTCGGATATGTCTGCTAAAGAACTTTACCATATTTGCCATCTATAGTATGGAATTAAACCCCTTTTTCTCTGTTAGAATAAAATTTTACCCTCAATTGTTTTAAAACGCTTATGTGGCGGAAGGGGGAATCGTCACAATATAATAAAATTTCCTACTTATTTTTGATAAAAAAGTCTCATTCAATGACATGAATACTTTCCATAGTAAATCTTTAAAAAATGTTTGATTTTCAGATTCTTCTTGGAGTTTTCGGATTACTTTAATCTTTTTGTCAGTTGTTAACATGAAGGTTGAAAAATTATTTTTTGTTTATCAGATTTGCTTGAGATTACGCAAATTGCTTGGCAATCTGCTACATTGATTCAAACATTTCCATAAAATCAGTAATTTTCATATCACCCAATATTTGTTTTATATGCTTTCATTTATTTTTTGTCCTTTTACAAGATTTGGTGAAAATTAAGAATTTTCTAATTAAAAATTCTTAGTTACTATTTAATTAACCATCTCTTTGTTGGTTATTTGTTTATTTCCAGTTTTCATGAATATTAACATTTTATTAAAAATATGTTAATACTTACTCATATTTCATTAATTGTTAGTTAGATATTCACTCCTGCATTGAGATTAGAAATATGCAATTAAAGAGGAGTGGTTTACGTAGTATAAAAAGTTCTGAGTGCAGCTTGAAACTTCTGTTTATTTGAAACCAAAAATAATTCCCAAAACAAAAATCAAAGAATTAGAAATAAGAACTAAATCGAAATACTCCATAATACACAACAGCGTTAAATTAAGAAATTAAACAAAAGAAAAAACTAGCCCCAAAGACAAAATATTATCCGAGATATATATAAATAATTAGGACTCAAAGGTACTTGACATATCGTTATTGAAACTAATTGAAGTATCGAAAATTTTAGAAGTTAATTCAAAATAAAATCGAAAAATATAATTATAGCATGAAAACATCATGTTAGAATTTAAAACCATCTACAAAGCTTTAGAAAAAAATGACCACATTTCTTCCAGTAGAATAATATGAAAACCTTCATCATATTTGATATCATAAAAAGGCCGGTAAAATTTCTAATGAAAGGCATCCCAATGCATATGGATTCAGGGGAGATTAAAGAGGAAATAAAAGAATAACATTTCAAAGCTGCTAATAAAACAGAAATGAGAAGGTTAAAATACCAGTATAAGATACCGATTTTCCAGATACTGATAAACGAAATAGAAAATATTGAAAATATTAATCAAATAAAAAACTATGCTGCATAATAGTGAATGTTGGGGCTTGCACATTCAGACCAGGAGCTTAACAATATTACAAATTTTAGGCAAGGAGACACAGTTCCAAAAACTTCACGTTTACCAAGCAGAATATCTTAAGTGTGGAGGAAAGCAAACACATAATGATAGTAAAAGATGAAAGAAAAAAAAAACACTCCTGTGCTGAATATGTCAACTGTAGAGGACCATATAAAAGAAAAGTAGAAATAGCCTTATATCACCTAAAATAACTAGAAATACATTCCTAAATGAAAAAAAATCAGTTACGCATAAGTAACAGTTAAAAACAGTATGTCCCGCGTGTGTTTAACGATAGTAAATGCAGGACCTCTGACTTTTGAATAAATTACTTGTGACGTTGGTGCTTGGAAAGTTTCCGTCCATCAGGATATGCATATATGGTCCATTAGATGAGAAATATTCTTTCCAAAAAGGAAATAATCTCCTTCAACATTAAAATGAATTAATATAGCCATTAAGAGAACTCCAAAATTTAGAGTCAAAGAAGCTATATTTTCATGGAAATTTCCCTTTATAGAAGAGTATCAATAATCAAAATTGATTATTTGTTTCATAAATTTTATACGCTGTTGACAAAAACTTACAGATAATATGTACTTCGAACTTGAAAGAGCATTATGAGTGAAGAGTGTGTCTGAGTTTGGTCTACAATTCTAATAACAAGGCAGTCTTTTGAGGTCTGAAAGGAAAGTTAGGTTGAAATTTGGTGTAAACATGAATTTAGTATCTATGCTTTTCCCTTCGATGTGCAACGGATAACCATAATATATAATGACGAATAGTAAAATATGCTTTAAATAGGAAAAGTCTATTTAAATCAAGTTTTTTGAAAATGTTGAACTTTTCAAACAGAAAAGTAACTATTCTAAAATGCTTAATAGAAAAAGAAAATATACAGACAGTTATTGGAAGGCCAAAATTTTGAATACATTTCGAAGTCCTAGTTTAATGTTTTAAGAAAGCAGTCAATTGGCAATTACAAAGAAATATGGTCGATTTTAGTAAGTTTCGTAAAAATAAAATTTTTTTAAGCCATCTTAAAAGTGTATACCTAAATCTAGTATTTCGTTTTAAATTATAATCGCTTTTTACTTCAAAGAATAAATTAAGTAATTTTTTTCTATAAAAAAGTCAGTTACAAATGCATTTTAAAATTCATATTTTTTCCGATCATCTCAAGAAAATTCTAATATTTAATAATGTAAGTAATAAAATAAAAAAAGGTATTACCTTTTTAATGTATGACTTATATTACTGGAAATGAAATCCTTGATTGTTGACTTAACTTCTACACTCAGTTTCATCCATATATATATATATATATATATATATATATATATATATATATATATATATATATATATATATATATATATATATATATATATATATATATATATTTGATGAAGATGTGTTCTTTATCAATATGATATTCCAGGAATTTAGTTTAACACAAACTTATTGTATATATTTTCTTAAATATTCATTTTATGAAGTTGATAGTGACATTTAATTAAGTCATTTCAAAAGACATGGTCAAGAAATTTTTTTATGATTTTCGTATAACAGGATCTCTGCGAGAATCAAAATGTAGATTTATTATTAATTATCATTAAAAATCAGAAAAATTTCTTCTAAACATTAAAAGAATAAACAGAATTCTGTAATAAAATATGATTTATTTGTGAAAAGCATGAATTTTGCTAGTAAAAGAAATCTTTCAATTTTATTAAAAATCCAAAAAAAATTTCTAAAATTTTAACGTTTTCTTATTATATCTAAATTCTGTTTTTACATTGTGCATTGTAATTTCATAACAGCAAACATATTTGATTTAACTCACAAATATAACATTTCTATTTTTATCACAAATATAATTATTTACCATTTTGTGTTTCTTCCTCATACAGTGGTAATTTCATTCCGCAAATTGAACAACAAAATTCCATCTCAAATTCCTTTCGTCAATATTCTTGACTTCCTTATAACAAAAAGATATGCATCACGAAGTTTATTGATATCTAAACATGTAAAGAGTATACATTAAACGATATTTTTCAGAAACGTATGTTTCAGCAACGAAACCCACAGAATTCAATAATATGTCAATTTAAATGTTAGGTGGAAATTTTCATAGAAAACAATCACTTGATTCCTCGCCTTAAAATTTACTCGTATAATTTCACTTATCCCGAAAGTTGTATAAAGAATAAATTAAATTCTTTCAACTGTGACAAAGAAGGTATTATGAAACATATGAACGAAGAAAAGCATCTGAGACGAAATTTGAAAATATTGAATCATCCAAATACTAAAAATTTATGAGTAAACATAAAAATTGAATATTCTAATTTTTTTTCATATAGTTATTTATTGTCAATCTTAAGTTATTTTTAAATACTGAACAATTAATATTGTAATTATATTTCAATGATGGAAGGAAACTCTATTCAAGATTTTGTACGCATTATCAAGACAGTTATGACTTGTATAAGACATTGTAATTAATGCAAATAAATGTGAACAGTCTTTTTTTGAAATAGTTGTCGGATATCACAAACGCTTCCAATTTCATACATTATATATATATAATAAGCCAGGTTAACTGGCTTTTAAAAATGCTACCTTTTACGATTTATGATTCTAAGCGATATCTTATTTTAAAATACTATTAAAATAAAGTTTACTTTAAAAATGCTGGTAGTAAAATATTGATTTTTTTTATATAAATTTCCTTTATTTTACAAAGTATACATGCTATAAACGAAACAATTTCAGTTAGTTGTTCAAATAATATTTTTAATTAAAAAGAAACAATTCAGAATTTTCTAATAATAGTTGAATATTTTTCTAATAGTAATTGAAATATCCAAATAGTAAATTAATGAATGAATAAATTTAATATTCTAATTTTTGAAATTTCTTAATAATTATGTATTGATAATCTTAAGTTTTTCTAAATGCGTAATAACTAAATATTGTAACTATATTTTTAATTGAAAGGAAACTATTCAGGATTTTCTAGGCATATTATGAGGAGTGTTTCGACTTTTTATAAGACCTTGTGCATACCCATAAGAAAAATGTTTTTGTTTGTTGGATATCAATTGCCTTCGCTTAAATTAATCAGTTGATACGTTAGATATATCCTTGGAGACAAGCTAGGTATACTAGCTATTAACAATGCTTCATTCGACAACACATGTTCCTTAAATAAAATTTTGATATTAAAAAATTACTAAAGAAGTTTACTTATTAAATGCTTATATTAAAATCGTGATTTTTTTTTAGCAATTTCCTTTATTTTTACAAAGTAAACATGATATAAATGAAGCAAGTTCAGTTAGTTATTGAAATAATATTTTTAATTGGACTTAGAGGAGATGAAAGGCGAGATAGAATAAAGTAATTTCACATAACTGGTGAGGTAATATAAAACAGGTTGTAACTTGATCTGCTACGAAACGATATTACATCAAATTACTTAGTTCATGACGGATGTTTATCGCCAAGTATGTGTCTGTTAGAAGATTTTTTAGCCATGATACCTAACTTTCAAACAGTGGATTGAATAATGGTGTCTTTAAAGCGTAATATTTTATTTTTACTGGATGATTTGAAAGAACATCGGCAGCAGATTTCAAAGTATTCTCCTCTAGTGCTGCAAAAACATTGTTATTCATTTAAATCTGGACTCATTATGAAATATGATTTATTTGGATACATACAAGTCATATAGTGTTATGTTTTCACGTTTGAGTGTGCAGGAAAATCAAAATGTACCCCGAACCAGTAATTTTTTCAAAATTATTTTTTCTTTGTATTCTCTGTAAACACAATAGTACTCGGAATTTCTATAATCCTTGTTTATGTTTTGCATCAATGAAACACGATTCAAATGGGATTGAACAACATTTATAAATTTAGAAAGGTGTTAGACGAATAAAAAACTTAGAAAAACTTGTATAATGGAACAACAAGAAATTTAAAACTTAGTTAAATAATCTTTATACGTGACATTTTATTAATGATAATAAAGGATTTCAATATTCTTCTAAAATTGCAAAATATTGAAAATACATGTATTGATATTAAATGTACTTTTACTTAATTACTTTTCCACACATGAAAATTTACGACAAAAATTTCAACAGTTTAACTAAATTTCAAATAATTATATTTTATCATAACAATATTCACAATTTTAAGAGATTTTAATTGAATATAAAGTTATATATATTAAAATGAACGAAGAATTTCATGACGAGGATTAATTCAAGAAACCACGTAGAAATTCATTTTTCGTTTATGAGGATTTTTAAGCTCAAAGATATTAATTTCAGCTCAAGAAACATTTCTTATTTATTCATCTTATGTAACTATATGAGATACTAATAAAAATATTGCAGAAATTAGTATAATTTATTCCTGCGAAATGATTGGGAATTGTTCTAATATAAGGACTTAATATTTTAAAATTTCTGAAGGTTAAATTATTAAATAGAATTTGAACTTAAACGTAATTAGTACAACAATGAGAATAAGAGAACACCATATTTTTAACATAATGGTGAACCATTTAAAGCATCATTTAAAGATATTACAGTGTATTTATAAGTCCCACACAATTAAAAGAAAATAACTCTTTCCTAGTAAACATGCTTACCGTTTCCTTCTACGGTGAAATTGTCTAGTATTATCTTTACCTCTTTTCAGGGAAATAATTAGGTTATCTATTATTATCAAAGGGAAATTAAGAATAGTTGGACGTTACAATGTTACAACTAAAAGCCAAGAAACCAGAGTTCAAAAACCTCTTTTATAAAGCAAAATGTCTTATGTGCTTAGAAGGCCACAACACTGTGAT